>CM050168.1:193477329-193942226 GCA_027410445.1 Discoglossus pictus | reverse complement strand
ACTCTGCTTTTCCCACCCAATCCCCCTGCGCGGACTCTGCTTTTCCCACCCAATCCCCCTGCGCGGACCCTGCTTTTCCCACCCAATCCCCCTGCGCGGACCCTGCTTTTCCCACCCAATCCCCCTGCGCGGACCCTGCTTTTCCCACCCAATCCCCCTGCGCGGACTCTGCTTTCGCCCACCCAATCCCCCTGCGCGGACTCTGCTTTCGCCCACCCAATCCCCCTGCGCGGACTCTGCTTTCGCCCACCCAATCCCCCTGCGCGGACTCTGCTTTCGCCCACCCAATCCCCCTGCGCGGACTCTGCTTTCGCCCACCCAATCCCCCTGCGCGGACTCTGCTTTCGCCCACCCAATCCCCCTGGGCGGCAATCCCCCTGGGCGGTCTCTACTTTTCCCACGCAATCCCCCTGCGCGGACTCTGCTTTTCCCACCCAATCCCCCTGCGCGGACCCTGCTTTTCCCACCCAATCCCCCTGCGCGGACCCTGCTTTTCCCACCCAATCCCCCTGCGCGGACCCTGCTTTTCCCACCCAATCCCCCTGCGCGGACCCTGCTTTTCCCACCCAATCCCCCTGCGCGGACCCTGCTTTTCCCACCCAAACCCCCTGCGCGGACCCTGCTTTTCCCACCCAATCCCCCTGCGCGGACCCTGCTTTTCCCACCCAATCCCCCTGCGCGGACCCTGCTTTTCCCACCCAATCCCCCTGCGCGGACCCTGCTTTTCCCACCCAATCCCCCTGCGCGGACCCTGCTTTTCCCACCCAATCCCCCTGCGCGGACCCTGCTTTTCCCACCCAATCCCCCTGCGCGGACCCTGCTTTTCCCACCCAATCCCCCTGCGCGGACTCTGCTTTTCCCACCCAATCCCCCTGCGCGGACTCTGCTTTTCCCACCCAATCCCCCTGCGCGGACCCTGCTTTTCCCACCCAATCCCCCTTCGCGGACTCTGCTTTTCCCACCCAATCCCCCTGCGCGGACTCTGCTTTTCCCACCCAATCCCGTGGCGGGTCTCGGACTCTGCTTTTCCCACCCAATCCCGTGGCGGGTCTCGGACTCTGCTTTTCCCACCCAATCCCGTGGCGGGTCTCGGACTCTGCTTTTCCCACCCAATCCCGTGGCGGGTCTCGGACTCTGCTTTTCCCACCCAATCCCCCTGCGCGGACTCTGCTTTTCCCACACAATCCCACTGCGCGGACTTTGCTTTTCCCACCCAATCCCACTACGCGGACTCTGCTTTTCCCACCCAATCCCACTGCGCGGACTCTGCTTTTCCCACCCAATCCCCCTGCGCGGTCTCTGCTTTTCCCACCCAATCCCTGCGAGGTCTCTGCTTTTCCCACCCAATCCCTGCAAGGTCTCTGCTTTTCCTACCCAATCCCACTGCGCGGACTCTGCTTTTCCCACCCAATCCCTGCGAGGTCTCTGCTTTTCCCACACAATCCCTGCGCGGTCTCTGCTTTTCCCACCCAATCCTGTGGCGGGTCGCGGACTCTGCTTTTCCCACCCAATCCCCCTGCGCGGTCTCTGCTTTTCCCACCCAATCCCAGCGAGGTCTCTGCTTTTCCCACCCAATCCCTGCGAGGTCTCTGCTTTTCCCACCCAATCCCACTGCGCGGACTCTGATTTTCCCACCCAATCCCTGCGAGGTCTCTGCTTTTCCCACACAATCCCTGCGCGGTCTCTGCTTTTCCCACCCAATCCCTGCGCGGTCTCTGCTTTTCCCACCCAATCCCGTGGCGGGTCGCGGACTCTGCTTTTCCCACCCAATCCCACAGCGCGGACTCTGCTTTTCCCCACCCAATCCCCCTGCGCGGACTCTGCTTTCGCCCACCCAATCCCCCTGCGCGGACTCTGCTTTCGCCCACCCAATCCCCCTGCGCGGACTCTGCTTTCGCCCACCCAATCCCCCTGGGCGGCAATCCCCCTGGGCGGTCTCTGCTTTTCCCACGCAATCCCCCTGCGCGGACTCTGCTTTTCCCACCCAATCCCCCTGGGCGGCAATCCCCCTGGGCGGTCTCTGCTTTTCCCACACAATCCCCCTGCGCGGTCTCTGCTTTTCCCACCCAATCCCCCTGCGTGGTCTCTGCTTTTCCCACCCAATCCCACTGCGCGGTCTCTGCTTTCGACCACCCAATCCCCCTGCGCGGACTCTGCTTTCGCCCACCCAATCCCCCTGCGCGGACTCTGCTTTCGCCCACCCAATCCCCCTGCGCGGACTCTGCTTTCGCCCACCCAATCCCCCTGCGCGGACTCTGCTTTCGCCCACCCAATCCCCCTGCGCGGACTCTGCTTTCGCCCACCCAATCCCCCTGCGCGGACTCTGCTTTCGCCCACCCAATCCCCCTGCGCGGACTCTGCTTTCGCCCACCCAATCCCCCTGCGCGGACTCTGCTTTCGCCCACCCAATCCCCCTGCGCGGACTCTGCTTTTCCCACCCAATCCCCCTGGGCGGCAATCCCCCTGGGCGGTCTCTGCTTTTCCCACCCAATCCCCCTGCGCGGACTCTGCTTTTCCCACCCAATTCCCCTGGGCGGTCTCTGCTTTTCCCACCCAATCCCCCTGCGCGGACTCTGCTTTTCCCACCCAATCCCCCTGCGCGGACTCTGCTTTTCCCACCCAATCCCCCTGGGCGGCAATCCCCCTGGGCGGTCTCTGCTTTTCCCACACAATCCCCCTGCGCGGTCTCTGCTTTTCCCACCCAATCCCCCTGCGCGGTCTCTGCTTTTCCCACCCAATCCCCCTGCGCGGTCTCTGCTTTTCCCACCCAATCCCACTGCGCGGACTCTGCTTTTCCCACCCAATCCCACTGCGCGGACTCTGCTTTTCCCACCCAATCCCCCTGCGCGGACTCTGCTTTTCCCACCCAATCCCCCTGCGCGGACTCTGCTTTTCCCACCCAATCACGTGGCGGGTCGCGGACTCTGCTTTTCCCACCCAATCCCACAGCGCGGACTCTGCTTTTCCCCACCCAATCCCCCTGCGCGGACTCTGCTTTCGCCCACCCAATCCCCCTGCGCGGACTCTGCTTTCGCCCACCCAATCCCCCTGCGCGGACTCTGCTTTCGCCCACCCAATCCCCCTGGGCGGCAATCCCCCTGGGCGGTCTCTGCTTTTCCCACGCAATCCCCCTGCGCGGACTCTGCTTTTCCCACCCAATCCCCCTGGGCGGCAATCCCCCTGGGCGGTCTCTGCTTTTCCCACACAATCCCCCTGCGCGGTCTCTGCTTTTCCCACCCAATCCCCCTGCGTGGTCTCTGCTTTTCCCACCCAATCCCACTGCGCGGTCTCTGCTTTCGACCACCCAATCCCCCTGCGCGGACTCTGCTTTCGCCCACCCAATCCCCCTGCGCGGACTCTGCTTTCGCCCACCCAATCCCCCTGCGCGGACTCTGCTTTCGCCCACCCAATCCCCCTGCGCGGACTCTGCTTTCGCCCACCCAATCCCCCTGCGCGGACTCTGCTTTCGCCCACCCAATCCCCCTGCGCGGACTCTGCTTTCGCCCACCCAATCCCCCTGCGCGGACTCTGCTTTTCCCACCCAATCCCCCTGGGCGGCAATCCCCCTGGGCGGTCTCTGCTTTTCCCACCCAATCCCCCTGCGCGGACTCTGCTTTTCCCACCCAATTCCCCTGGGCGGTCTCTGCTTTTCCCACCCAATCCCCCTGCGCGGACTCTGCTTTTCCCACCCAATCCCCCTGCGCGGACTCTGCTTTTCCCACCCAATCCCCCTGGGCGGCAATCCCCCTGGGCGGTCTCTGCTTTTCCCACACAATCCCCCTGCGCGGTCTCTGCTTTTCCCACCCAATCCCCCTGCGCGGTCTCTGCTTTTCCCACCCAATCCCCCTGCGCGGTCTCTGCTTTTCCCACCCAATCCCACTGCGCGGACTCTGCTTTTCCCACCCAATCCCACTGCGCGGACTCTGCTTTTCCCACCCAATCCCACTGCGCGGACTCTGCTTTTCCCACCCAATCCCACTGCGCGGACTCTGCTTTTCCCACCCAATCCCACTGCGCGGACTCTGCTTTTCCCACCCAATCCCCCGCCGCGGACTCTGCTTTTCCCACCCAATCCCCCGCCGCGGTCTCTGCTTTTCCCACCCAATCCCCCGCCGCGGTCTCTGCTTTTCCCACCCAATCCCCCGCCGCGGTCTCTGCTTTTCCCACCCAATCCCCCGCCGCGGTCTCTGCTTTTCCCACCCAATCCCCCGCCGCGGACTCTGCTTTTCCCACCCAATCCCCCGCCGCGGACTCTGCTTTTCCCACCCAATCCCCCGCCGCGGACTCTGCTTTTCCCACCCAATCCCCCGCCGCGGACTCTGCTTTTCCCACCCAATCCCCCGCCGCGGACTCTGCTTTTCCCACCCAATCCCCCTGCGCGGACTCTGCTTTTCCCACCCAATCCCCCTGCGCGG
Organism: Discoglossus pictus; assembly: GCA_027410445.1. Taxonomy (NCBI): domain Eukaryota; kingdom Metazoa; phylum Chordata; class Amphibia; order Anura; family Alytidae; genus Discoglossus; species Discoglossus pictus. Next base: position 193,937,811 of record CM050168.1, on the reverse strand, counting down.
ACTCTGCTTTTCCCACCCAATCCCCCTGCGCGGACTCTGCTTTTCCCACCCATTCCCCCTGCGCGGACTCTGCTTTTCCCACCCAATCCCCCTGCGCGGACTCTGCTTTTCCCACCCAATCCCCCTGCGCGGACTCTGCTTTTCCCACCCAATCCCCCTGCGCGGACTCTGCTTTTCCCACCCAATCCCCCTGCGCGGACTCTGCTTTTCCCACCCAATCCCCCTGCGCGGACTCTGCTTTTCCCACCCAATCCCCCTGCGCGGACTCTGCTTTTCCCACCCAATCCCCCTGCGCGGAATCTGCTTTTCCCACCCAATCCCCCTGCGCGGAATCTGCTTTTCCCACCCAATCCCCCTGCGCGGAATCTGCTTTTCCCACCCAATCCCCCTGCGCGGTCTCTGCTATTCCCACGCAATCCCTTGCGCGGTCTCTGCTATTCCCACGCAATCCCTTGCGCGGTCTCTGCTATTCCCACGCAATCCCTTGCGCGGTCTCTGCTATTCCCACGCAATCCCTTGCGCAGTCTCTGCTATTCCCAATCATTCCCTATGCGGTCTCTGCTTTTCCCACTCATTCCCTATGCTGTCTCTGCTATTCCCAGTCATTCCCTATGCGGTCTCTGCTATTCCCACTAAATCCCTGCGTGGTCTCTGCTTTTCCCACTCATTCCCTATGCGGTCTCTGCTTTTCCCACTCATTCCCTATGCGGTCTCTGCTTTTCCCACTCATTCCCTATGCGGTCTCTGCTATTCCCACTAAATCCCTGCGTGGTCTCTGCTTTTCCCACTCATTCCCTATGCGGTCTCTCCTATTCCCACTCATTCCCTATGCGGTCTCTGCTATTCCCACTAAATCCCTGCGTGGTCTCTGCTATTCCTAGTCATTCCCTGCGTGGTCTCTGCTATTCCCCATCATTCCCTATGCCGTCCCTACTATTCCGTAGTCCCTATTCCCAGTCATGGTTAGCCGTCATCAGCCCGGCCACAGGCGTTTTTTACCACTTTCTGTGTAAGTGCGCATGATAAGAACGTTTATATTTACACAAGCGCGTCAGTTACAACCTCACTAGTTATTGGAAGAGAATGAGGCAAAATAACAGGCCCTAATATCCATAAGTAGGCCATAACTACTCAATCCCAAACAACTCCCCACCAGCACCAACCATGACTGCTCTGCGACTTCCGCTTCCTGACGAGTAACCACGCCTTTCCGTCAAAACCCCGCCTATGCATCGAAATTGTCATGTATGACCGCGCCCATGGCTAATAGCCCCGCCCATCTAATTATAGGCATTGGTTTGTTTGATTGTGATGTCATCACTGTGGGCGGAGCTTTGCTAAGGTAACCCATTCATTGCCGTGCGAGTTTGTCATATAGAAGTGATTATGTCCAGACATCGTTTTTACCATTTAGAGAAACTTGACCTGCAAATATTTTAGAATTACAAAAACATACAAATATTTTCATATATTTAACTATTATATTAATGTATGCTTTACTGGAATACCTAAATAAATGTAACTATACAAATATATTAACTATATCATTCAACTGTGTGATGGAAAAAAAAACAGGGTTCGCCAACTGGGAGGGACCATAGGTGTAATTATGATCTCTATTCATCTCCATTGAAAGGCTGCCTTAATATTGTGGGTCTTAACAATAAGATTAAATGGAAGTGTAACTACCAGTAGACTCACCGGACCTATCCTGTTATATGTACTCATTTCTGGAAGCGCGCCACCCACGTCCCCATCTCTAGCTGTGTCTACGCCCAGTAAGTGGTAAGAGGTTTCGGGTTAGGGTTAGAGGGTTAGGGGTTTAGGGTTAGGGTTATGCCTGGTAAGTAGTTAGGGGCTTAGCGTTAGGAAGTGAGGTTTAGGGGGTTAGGGTAAGAGGCTTAGGGGCTTATGGCTAGGAAGTGAGGTTTAGGGAATTAGGGTAAGAGGGTCAGGGGGTTAGGAAGTGAGGTTTAGAGGGTTAGGGTTAGGAAGTGAGGTTTAGGGGATTAGGGTTAGGAAGTGAGGTTTAGGGGGTTAGGGTTACCTAGTTTTGTCATCTAGATGGGGACGCGGGCACGCCGCTTTCCTAAAAACGTTGGCGGTGCACCAATGCGTATATAAAACAGGATAGATCCGACTCACCCTTCCTCTCAAACGCCAGCAGTTTAGATCCTTGTGTAAATTTGATTCAGATTATGATGGTCATCCTCATTGGGCACTCATAACACATAATATACAGTGGTATGTTTCTATGGGAACTTCCAAGATGGTCGACAGGTGTCTGGATTTTTTTTTCAGTTATCAACAGCTCCATCAATTGGTATCTGACCTTATTCACATTGAAGATCTGTAAACTCCTAACTCTTCTAGGTACTCATTTGGTGGTCAGTAATAATGTGTTAGACCTCTTGTATCAGTAGTGCTACCCAAACGCATTGTAGTTTATCCCTAAAGCTGGGATGTATCATCTTTCTTATAGAAGGAACTTTTCTCTAAGCTTACAGAGATGCTGAAAATATACATCATTAGCCAATACTTGGGATTTACAACTGTTCTCAACCTGCAAGTCTTCTCAGTGATAAAAAGGAATGCACATTGTTTATTAAATGAAAAGCAAGATTTGAGCACTAATGAATGTTTTCCTCTATACAAACCTCTTTCCATTAACTAAAGGGCCAAAAGTAATTATTATGAATTTTATTTCTAAAATGCCAACATATTGCACAGTTAAGTACAAGGGATACAGTGTATACATAAGACAAACATGACAATAGTATAAATACTGGTACTGAGGATGTAGCGGGCCCTTCTCTCTTAAGAGCTTACAATCTAAGTTGGTGTTAAGACCATTGGAGAAAAAATGATTGCTTGTTGGTGGTCCAGTGTGGCAGCATGGTTCATGCACAGGAGGCATCTATTGATTGAATATGTGACATATGGGAACTAGTTGCCATAGAGCAGTTGAAGCTGGCAACAGAATGAGAAAAATCTTGGAGACAAGAGTGTGAAGAGATTAATAGAGATGTACCTTATGTGCATACAGATTGGCAGATAAAGGAAGGAATTGGAACAGAGTGCCGTATTGCTGAGGGCTTTGGTCACTCACAATTGACAAAATCCCAAACTGTGATGGTCACTCCCTGTGTTGGTCACTATTTTTTTAACCAATCTCAGCAAAATCTCCAAAATGGTAATTCCCTCACTCCCTCTTTCTGACCACCATTTCTAAACCTGCAACCTCACCTCATCTTCTAGACACTGCCCTTCTTCATTCCCTGCAACCCAAACCCACAGAAACTTGCAAGCACTTGACCCATAACATCTCTCCAATGTGCGACAACTTCTAAATCCCCTTACAACCCTCACTTGTCATGTAATTGCCACCACACAGTACAACACAACTCTAACTTCGATCCTTGGCACTTGTCCCAATAACCACAGGCGGATACCATCACTCTCATCTACAACCATGATACCCTAGACAAACGTGCTACATCCAGAGGTGTTCCCGCACTGCTGAATGACTATGGAGAAAATCTTGCACTTCTGCAGAATTTCTCCACTACAACTATATTTTGCGCTCCTTTTTCTCTGCCCTCAATCTTGCCAAAGAGCGCTACTTCTCATCATTAATATCCAATCTATTTTCCAACCCCAAACATTTGTTCCCCACACTTAACATTCTCCTCTGACCACCCCTTCCTGTCTCACAGCTGAAGACCTTGCCAGCCATTTTAAAAATAAAAATGAAAACATCCGGAACAAACTCTCCACTGAACAAAACAACAACATCCAGCCTTTACCCTTCCCCAGTCCCATATTCATTATGGACTCCTTTCATCCTGTAACTGAGGATGAAGTCTCCACTCTACTATTAACCTCTCACCTTACAACTTGTCCACATAATCCTATTCCAGCAAACCTAATCCCTCCCCTCTCCACTACACTGATCTACGTTTCTATCATCTTTAAATCATCTCAAGAATCCCTCCTCTGACTCAGCCTCTGCATCTAACAACTGCCCTATCTCTCTACTTCCCCTGGCTTCAAAACTAGAGTGAATAGTCTAGAATCGCCTTATCCAATTTATTTCCTCCCACTGCCATCCTGACCCCTCCCAATCTAGTTTTGGACGCTGACACTAAACAGAGACAGCTCTCACAAAGGTCACTAATGACCTGCTCACCGCCAACTCTAAGGGTCACTTCTCTATATTAATTCTCCTGGATCTCTCTGGTGTCTTTGACACAGTTGACCACTCTCATCTAATCCAAAATTTCCTCTCTCCTGGCATCACAGCCAACACAGCTCTCTCTCATGGTTCACATCATGCCTAGAAGATTGAACATTTAGTGCCCCCTTCTCTGGCACCACCTCCTTTTTTGCATCTATACATCCTCCCTTGGTACCATAATAAAATCTTTTGGATTTTAGTACCATCTGAATGCTGACAACACTCAAATCTACCTCTCAGGACCTGACCTATCCCCCTCTATTCTAGTACCAGCTACCAACTGCCCCTCAAGCATATAATCCTAGATGTCCGCCCATCAACTCAAACTCATCATGTCAAAGACTGAGCTCCTAATCTTCCCACCCTCTACTATAGCTACTACTCCTCAAATATCTCTCACTGTTGACAATACCAACCGGTTGCCTTGGGGTTCTACTGGACTCTGCCCTCTCTTTTATTCCTCATTTACAATCAATCCCAAAATTGTGTCATTTTCACCTAAAAGCATCTTCAGAATACGTCTCTATAGTACACAAGACACATCTAAAATTCAAATCCATTCTCTCATCATAGCTCAACTTGTCTACTGCAACTCTCTCCTTGCTGGCCTCCCCGTCACCCATCAGTCTCCACTCCAAACCATAATGAACACATCCACTAGAGTCATCTATCAATGCTCAATGTCTGCAGCACTTATCTACAAGTCACTCCTCTGGCTTCCCATAGCCTCCAAAATAAAATTCAAAATCATGACCCCAACGTATAAAGCCCTCAACAACAGTGCACTCTCCTGTATCTCTGCTCTTGTCTCAAAATACTCCCCCACCCTCTTCACTCTTCTTCTTTCCTCCTCTCACTCCCACCTTCAAGACTTTTCTTGTGCTGACACTATTCTTTGGAACTCCTTGCCTCACTCCACTTGACTATCTTCCAACCTCAAAACCTTCAAAGCTCACAAAAAAAAATGTTTAAAGAAGCCTATCACCTGCCGCCTTAATATGCACATCACCCTCCTGTATCATGCCCAAAACCTTTAGATTGTAAGTTTGAGGATTTTCAGTCTTGGAAGGTGCGTTGGGAAAGCATTGTGTATGTTAGATTATAAGTTTAAAGAAATGGCACTCCATTTTTTTGCAATGTGTTAAAATTGTTTCTGTCTTGTATTTAACCACTGTACAGCTCTACAGAATATGCTGGGGCTTTACAAATAAAGTATAATAATAATAATAATAATAATAATATTAATATTAATAGGTGACAGTTATGCCCATCTGCAAATTTTAGCAAAAACTGCCCCCACCCTTCCACAAACAAATTAATTTAACTCAATATTCCTGGGGCATTAATTGAATTTGGGCATTAATTGAATTTGTATTTTATTGCTGAAAAAAATGAATTTGTACTTTGTTGCTGAAAAAACACAACTCAAGATGTCTGAAAAACACAGCTTTCTTCTGAACTTTGTCACTTGTGTCCTAAGCAATTTGGGGTAGCTGCACAAGAAGGGATTTGTATCAGAGATGGCCTGATACTGGGTTTTGGGGAATTTGCTGATCTGTGATCTAATATCTTCTTGACTTTTTATTTCTGCTTGCTTGACCTTCAGATCCTTAAACCTGACTCAACCTTGGAAATGGACTGGACTATCAATCTTGCTGCCAAGCTGACTTTTGAAACCTTGACCTGATTATAATGTTCTGAATCCATCACGGATTAAGATATCTTCTATCTATACTTACATTAATGAACAAGATGTTAGTACCGTTCAGGAAATCAGTATAAATTTACTGATGGGTGAAGTAATTTGTTTGCAAGTAGAATTAAAGGAATAAGGAATGTTTTGGGATTTTACTAGGTTTGTAAAATACATACCCGTATATACTCGAGTATAAGCCGACCCGAGTATAAGCCGAGGCACCCATTTTACCACAAAATACTGGGTAAAATGAGCGACTCGAGTATAAGCCGAGGGTGGGAAATGTGCTGTCCCCTGTGTCCCTCTTGTGCCCTCTGTGTCCCCACTCTCTCTCCTGTGTCTCTTCCCCCCTCCCTTATCACCCTCCTCAATCCCCTCCTCATTCTCAACCTCCCTCCTCAACCCCACTCCTCATCCTCAACCTCCCTCCTCATCCTCCCTCCTCATCTTCAACCTCCCTCCTCATCCTCAACCTCCTTCCTCATCCTCAACCTCCCTCCTCATCCTCAACCTCCCTCCTCAACCTCCCTCCTCATCCTCAACCTCCTCCTCAGCCTCAACCCCCATCTCAACCCCCCCATCCTCAACCCCCCCATCCTCAACCCCCCCATCCTCATCCTCAACCCCCCATCCTCAACCTCCCTCCTCAACCTCAACCCCCCTCAACCCCCCTCCTCAACCTCAACCCCCCTCAACACCAACCCACCTCAAGCTCAACCCCCCTCAACCTCCCCCCTCAACCTCCCTCAACCCCAACCCCCCTCCTCAACACCCCTCCTCCACCTAAACCCCCCTAAATACCTCCCCCCTCTCCCCTTACTCACCTGCTTGTGCTCCGGCCTCCGCTCCTTGACCCGGCGCCGGCGCACATGTGACGTCACATGCGTGCCGCGTCATTAGCATATACCGGGTGCCGGCCTTTTTTGCCTTAAAAAAAGGGCTGAAAAACTCGGCTTATACTCGAGTATATACGGTATGTATTTATTTAGTTTTATGTTCTTGCTTTCATTAAGAAGCATCTAAAAGCTCTGTTTTTACTGCCTAAAATCATGCAAATATTCCCTGTTGTAGCATGCTTTCCGAAATGTGACTCCATTTGCTGCCCTGATCAAGCACTATATTCCTAGTTTGCTACTGTGTCACTCTAGGATTATTCTATGTAAATTATAGGGGTCTTTATGACAGTGCAAAGAGGGGCTAGTTGAGCTCTCTCACATAGAATGAAGGAGCAGTGTGCACTAACAAACTACCATCATTTACATAGAAGCCTTCTAGATGGTCTCAGCAGCAAAGGAGAAATGTAGTACTTGATCAGAGCTACTAATGGAGTCAAACAGAATAAAAATATAAAACACATATACATTTTTTTAATAGCATGCTCAACTTTCATTCTTTGGCATACTACAATCTCCAAGATCATGTCTTTAAAATGCTTTCATGCAGTGGTGCTTTAAGGGTGAGAAAAATTTAGATATGTTGCTAAAATACCAGTCTAAACGCGTTTTCAACTTGTAAATTACACTATTAAAACTTAACTATAACAGCATGACCGTAATGTAATAAATTAAACAAAAAAGTACTATTAAAAATGTGTTTACAGTAAGACCTTTTTGTGTCCTTTAGTGTTTGAGACCTTTACTGTGCCATTTTAAATTACTCCACACACACAGAATGAGAAATCTGTGTTGCTTTACAGTTCCTACTGTATATATTACAAATATTATATCAACACTAGCGACTTGCCCGTCAAAAAATGACGGTCATTAAAATGCGTGACGATGTCTCGTAGTTCGACAATTATAATATGTGATTTCAATCAAATGAGGAGGACACAGACTGTGACAGTATAAATATCATCATAATGGGACATTTCTATACACTTTCTATTGTGCTTTTAGAAAACCACTTTTTGCATAAAAAAGGAGTACTCTGTAATTTAGAAAACTTTCCTCAGTAGCTGCTGGGGGACACGCATTACTTCTATAGCCATAAAGTGGGAGGAAGGCTTCAGAGGTTCCAAACCTAGTTTGTTCTGAAAGATTACCATCCTTTTGAAAACACAACCAATTAAAGTGACACAATGTGGGCCACATAAACATATGAGCTCCTAAAAGCATGTTAAAATACTTTTTTAATTTTTGAAATACATGCATTTTTCACAGAGAAATCAAATAAAATAAAATCTGTGTTTATATGTTAAAGACCGCCCACAGCCAGATCCAGATCTGAGACAAAGAAACTTGTTTCTGCTTCATTACATCAACCAATCAGGCTGCAGGGGTGTGTCCCCATTAAAGTCATTGATAATGTTTTTGTCAGACTGTTTATATTTCCAGTTTAAAGGGAACATTGTGTTTCTTCAGAATTTGACAATATCTCTGCCAAATAAAAGTCACAAGCCACCAAACTGGAAACTTTAATCCAATACCCTGGGAACACGTAAAAAGAGCTCATGCTAGGAACATAATAATACACTGTTCTAATACACACGGATGCATTTAGAGCCTTGATAACCTGTTTGTGTCCCTGCACTCTTGCATCTCTGGAATTGGAGTTAAGATTGTAAGTCTGTGGGTTGTCAATCCTACAAGGCGCTTTGGGGGAAGCACTATAGGCACTGGATTCGAAGCTCAAAGATAGGGCCCTCCACCCTTTGAAATGTGTCAAAATTGAATATGTCTTTCTCTGGAAATTAACTTATGTATGGCGCTACAGAATATGTTGGCACGTTACAAATAAAGTCATCATAAATCACATTCAGTCCTAACCAGTAGCCTATTTATATCTCCTGTGCATTGATCCCACTTCACCTCTAAAGAAAGGAGATAAAGTACCAACAAACAAAAATTTACCCTTGCTACATCTATCTGTTCAAGCATGGAATACTGGTACTCACCTAAAACAGGAAACAGCAGCGATGTGTTAACTGATTTGTGCAGTATAACCAGTGGGAAGCTATTTTACCAATCACAGCCTTCTCCCATAGAGCCTCACAAGTTGCACAACACTCCTGCAATAGACTGTGCAGCACACTCCCTCCTGCTTACTACTAATACAACAGCTAGTGGGCATTATAGACTGCATGTAAACAAAGATTTAAATGGTAAGATTTTTGTAGCTGTTTTAACATACAATCTTGTACTCTTTCGGACCATGAAGAGCACCTACAATTACTTAAGTGGTCCTTCAAGTAAACAGTGCTACATGATTTACAGCTATTTGACAAGATCCCCTCCTAATTTGTTTTTAATTCAATAGATGTGGCTAAAGGAGGAGCAAAGAATGTCATCTGTAGCTAGATTTGCGTTGATTAAAGGACCTTGGGACGCTTGTTTTTATTTGATACATTTGTAAGAGGGTGTTTTACAATGTTTCTGTGTGTTTCATTTACAGTAAATGCCCTACTGCGGAATAAACTGCTTTTAGTATATACTGGTGCAGACTTGTCCTAGAAGCTAAATGAGTGCTAATATAGCTGTTTGGGTCAGTTTTGCTGTATGTTCTTGTATCTCCATTTTTTTAAGCAAAATTTAAAAAAAAAAAAAAAAACACTATGCAATGAAAACATTTACGTTGCATAGAAAGAAAATGGTCATAAAGATATTTTTCAATAAAAAACAAAAATGTATCTGCTGGTCCCTAGAGGCACCCATGAAACTCTGGTAAAGGGCATTAACATTTCTGCAGGAAAAGGACTTGCAATATTTCTGTGAGCTGCCCACTTCTAAGCATGTGCAGATTAAAGAGACAGGTGTCAGATTCCAAAAGCTACATTGGAGCAAACCTTTCATATTAATGGTAATACTTTCTAAAAATAGTTTGCCATTTAGGAAATGCAGTTCTTTGAAAGGGTTTATTTTAAATATAAGACTACATTGCCCTTTTAAATAATTTGCACACAAAACAAAGAAAATGTTGTAATGTTGAAAGGAACCCTGAGATCACAAACCTACTATTATACATTTAGAAGAGAAGCCTTTAAATACTGCATATGTTACCTTTGCATGCAAAATAAGTGCTGTAAATGTAAACTATTTCTGGTTATCTCTTAACTGATTTTGGAACAAATTAAGATGATTTTTTTTAGCTGTATCATATTCATCCACTAGAGGGAGCAGCAGAGTTTGCTAACATGATATTAGATAATTAACCTTTAAAGTTGCTATTATTTAAACTAAAACATTTTTTTTTCATGACCCACCTACCTATCAGCCTTATTAAATTGTGATTTGGCCAATTGAATAAGGCTCTATATAAGCACAGAGCATATTTTTTTTTACTGAAGTTTTTAGTTAGTGAAGACCTTGCTTTTGGAAAGAAGTTCACTAAATAAAAACTTCTGTAAAAAAAATTGATGTGTGCTTATATAGAGCCCTATTCAATTGGCCCGCATTGCAATTTAATAAGGCTGTATGTCTCTTATCTTGGGTCATTAATTAACACTTACAGTAGAGGTAGGTTATCAGAAAGACTATTCTGTGTTGGTTAAACTAGGCACATCACAGATGCTTGAATCCTTGCAAAGCTCGGTGATTGCTCCAATTCAACTTTTCACAATCTTCCCGTTAATCTACTCCCACTGTGTTAATTAATGACACAAAATATGAGATAAAGCCAGGTATAAGGATCATGAAAAACAGCAACATTCAAATTCATGGACAGATCCTCTCCCATCCAACTCTGCTAGTCTATGAAACACTAAACATATGTTTTAAAAGCTTTTTTTTTTTTACAAATACAGATTTTTATTGCTAATTAGTTACAAAAAACAAACAAATGAGACCATATTGTATTAGAAAACAGTGGTAAAATGATGTTATGAAACCCCAGTTGCACTGGCTCTCCATCACTTTTTGTTGATCAGTGTATAGACGGGAGCATCAGTACAGGTGTGATCAGTACAGGTGTGATCAGTGTATAGGTGGGACCATCAGCATAGGTGTGATCAGTGTATAAGTGGGATCAGCATCAGTACAGGTGTGATCAGTACAGGTGTGATCAGTGTATATGTGTGATCTGTACAGGTGTGATCAGTGTATAAGTGGGATCAGCATCAGTACAGGTGTGATCAGTACAGGTGTGATCAGTGTATATGTGTGATCTGTACAGGTGTGATCAGTGTATAGGCGGGAGCATCAGTACAGATGTGATCAGTGTATAAGTGGGATCAGCATCAGTACAGGTGTGATCAGTACAGGTGTGATCAGTGTATAGGCGGGAGCATCAGTACAGGTGTGATCAGTGTATAAATGCGATCTGTACAGGTGTGATCAGTACAGGTGTGATCAGTGTATAGGTGGGACCATCAGCATAGGTGTGATCAGTACAGGTGTGATCAGTGTATAGACAGGAGCATCAGTACAGGTGTGATCAGTGTATAGACAGGAGCATCAGTACAGGTGTGATCAGTGTATAGGTGGAATCAGCACAGGTGTGATCAGTGCATAGGCGGGAGCATCAGCACAGGTGTGATCAGTGTATAGGTATGATCTGTACATGTGTGATCAGTGTATAGGTTGGAGCATCAGCACAAGTGCTGATCAGTGTATAGGCGGGAGCATCAGTACAGGTGTTGATCAGTGTATAGGTGGGAGCATCAGTACAGGTGTTGATCAGTGTATAGGCGGGAGCATCAGTACAGGTGTGATCAGTGTATAGGTGGGAGCAGCACAGGTGTTGATCAGTGTATAGGTGGGAGCAGCACAGGTGTTGATCAGTGTATAGGTTGGAGCATCAGCACAAGTGCTGATCAGTGTATAGGTGGGAGCATCAGCACAAGTGTTGATCAGTGTATATGTTGGAGCATCAGTACAGGTGTGATCAGTGTATAGGTGGGATCAGTACAGGTGTTGATCAGTGTATAGGCGGGAGCATCAGTACAGGTGTTGATAAGTGTATAGGTGTGATCAGCACAGGTGTGATCAGTGTATAGGTGGGATCAGTACAGGTGTTGATCAGTGTATAGGCGGGAGCATCAGTACAGGTGTTGATAAGTGTATAGGTGTGATCAGCACAGGTGCTGATCAGTGTATAGGTGGGAGCATCAGTACAGGTGTTGATAAGTGTATAGGTGTGATCAGTGTATAGGCGGGAGCATCAGTACAGGTGTTGATAAGTGTATAGGTGTGATCAGTACAGGTGTTGATCAGTGTATAGGTGGGATCAGCACAGGTGCTGATCAGTGTATAGGTGGGAGCATCAGTACAGGTGTGATCAGTGTATAAGTGGGAGCATCAGTACAGGTGTGATCAGTGTATAGGTGGGATCAGCACAGGTGTGATCAGTGTATAGGTGGGATCAGCACAAGTGCTCATCAATGTATAGGTGGGAGCATCAGCACAAGTGCTGATCAGTGTATAGGCGGGATCAGTACAGGTGTGATCAGTGTATAGGTGGGATCAGTACAGGTGTGATCAGTGTATAGGCGGGAGCATCAGTACAGGTGCTGATCAGTGTATAGGTGGGATCAGTACAGGTGTTGATCAGTGTATAGGTGGGAGCATCAGCACAAGTGCTGATCAGTGTATAGGTGTGATCAGTACAGGTGTGATCAGTGTATAAGTTGGAGCATCAGCACAAGTGCTGATCAGTGTATAGGTGTGATCAGTACAGGTGCTGATCAGTGTATAGGTGGGAGCATCAGTACAGGTGTGATCAGTGTATAGGTGGGATCAGTACAGGTGTTGATCAGTGTATAGGTTGGAGCATCAGTACAGGTGTGATCAGTGTATAGGTGGGAGCATCAGCACAAGTGCTGATCAGTGTATAGGTGGGAGCATCAGTACAGGTGTGATCAGTGTATAGGTGGGATCAGTACAGGTGGGATCAGTGTATAGGTGGGAGCATCAGCACAAGTGCTGATCAGTGTATAAGTTGGAGCATCAGTACAGGTGTGATCAGTGTATAGGTGGGATCAGTACAGGTGGGATCAGTGTATAGGTGGGAGCATCAGCACAAGTGCTGATCAGTGTATAGGTGGGAGCATCAGTACAGGTGTGATCAGTGTATAGGTGGGAGCATCAGCACAGGTGTGATCAGTGTATAGGTGGGATCAGTACAGGTGTTGATCAGTGTATAAGTGGGATCAGCATCAGTACAGGTGTTGATCAGTGTATAAGTGGGATCAGCATCAGTACAGGTGTTGATCAGTATATAGGTGGGAGCATCAGTACAGGTGCTGATCAGTGTATAGGCGGGAGCATCAGTACAGGTGTGATCAGTATATAGGTGGGAGCATCAGCACAGGTGTGATCAGTATATAGGTGGGAGCATCAGCACAGGTGCTGATCAGTGTATAGGCAGGAGCATCAGTACAGGTGTTGATCAATGTATAGGTGTGATCAGTACAGGTGTGATCAGTATATAAGTTGGAGCATCAGTACAGGTGTGAGCAGTGTATAGGTGGGAGCATCAGTACAGGTGTGATCAGTGTATAAGTTGGAGCATCAGTACAGGTGTGATCAGTGTATAGGCGGGAGCATCAGTACAGGTGTGATCAGTGTATAGGTGGGATCAGTACAGGTGTGATCAGTGTATAGGTAGGAGCATCAGTACAGGTGCTGATCAGTGTATAGGTGGGATCAGTACAGGTGTTGATCAGTGTATAGGTGGGAGCATCAGCACAAGTGCTGATCAGTGTATAGGCGGGAGCATCAGTACAGGTGTGATCAGTGTATAGGCGGGAGCATCAGTACAGGTGCTGATCAGTGTATAGGTGGGATCAGTACAGGTGTTGATCAGTGTATAGGTGGGAGCATCAGCACAAGTGCTGATCAGTGTATAGGTGTGATCAGTACAGGTGTGATCAGTGTATAAGTTGGAGCATCAGTACAGGTGTTGATCAGTGTATAGGTGTGATCAGTACAGGTGTGATCAGTGTATAGGTGGGATCAGTACAGGTGTTGATCAGTGTATAGGTGGGAGCATCAGCACAAGTGCTGATCAGTGTATAGGTGGGAGCATCAGTACAGGTGTGATCAGTGTATAGGTGGGATCAGTACAGGTGGGATCAGTGTATAGGTGGGAGCATCAGCACAAGTGCTGATCAGTGTATAAGTTGGAGCATCAGTACAGGTGTGATCAGTGTATAGGTGGGAGCATCAGTACAGGTGTGATCAGTATATAGGTGGGAGCATCAGTACAGGTGCTGATCAGTGTAAAGGCGGGAGCATCAGTATAGGTGTGATCAGTATATAGGTGGGAGCATCAGCACAGGTGTGATCAATGTATAGGTGGGAGCATCAGTACAGGTGTGATCAGTGTATAGGCGGGATCAGTACAGGTGTTGATCAGTGTATAAGTTGGAGCATCAGTACAGGTGTGATCAGTGTATAGGTGGGAGCATCAGCACAGGTGTGATCAGTGTATAGGTGGGAGCATCAGTACAGGTGTGATCAGTGTATAGGCGGGATCAGTACAGGTGTTGATCAGTGTATAAGTGGGATCAGCATCAGTACAGGTGTGATCAGTGTATAGGCGGGATCAGTACAGGTGTTGATCAGTGTATAAGTGGGATCAGCATCAGTACAGGTGTTGATCAGTATATAGGTGGGAGCATCAGTACAGGTGCTGATCAGTGTAAAGGCGGGAGCATCAGTATAGGTGTGATCAGTATATAGGTGGGAGCATCAGCACAGGTGTGATCAATGTATAGGTGGGAGCATCAGTACAGGTGTGATCAGTGTATAGGCGGGATCAGTACAGGTGTTGATCAGTGTATAAGTTGGAGCATCAGTACAGGTGTGATCAGTGTATAGGTGGGAGCATCAGCACAGGTGTGATCAGTGTATAGGTGGGAGCATCAGTACAGGTGTGATCAGTGTATAGGCGGGATCAGTACAGGTGTTGATCAGTGTATAAGTGGGATCAGCATCAGTACAGGTGTGATCAGTGTATAGGCGGGATCAGTACAGGTGTTGATCAGTGTATAAGTGGGATCAGCATCAGTACAGGTGTGATCAGTATATAGGTGGGAGCATCAGTACAGGTGCTGATCAGTGTATAGGCGGGAGCATCAGTACAGGTGTGATCAGTATATAGGTGGGAGCATCAGCACAGGTGCTGATCAGTGTATAGGTGTGATCAGCACAAGTGTGATCAGTGTATAGGCAGGAGCATCAGTACAGGTGTTGATCAATGTATAGGTGTGATCAGTACAGGTGTGATCAGTATATAAGTTGGAGCATCAGTACAGGTGTGATCAGTTTATAGGCGGGAGCATCAGTACAGGTGTGAGCAGTGTATAGGCGGGAGCATCAGTACAGGTGTGATCAGTGTATAGGTGTGATCAGTGTATAGGTGGGAGCATCAGTACAGGTGTGATCAGTGTATAAGTTGGAGCATCAGTACAGGTGTGATCAGTGTATAAGTTGGAGCATCAGTACAGGTGTGATCAGTGTATAGGCGGGAGCATCAGTACAGGTGTGATCAGTGTATAGGTGGGATCAGTACAGGTGTGATCAGTGTATAGGTAGGAGCATCAGTACAGGTGTGATCAGTGTATAGGCGGGAGCATCAGTACAGGTGTGATCAGTGTATAGGCGGGAGCATCAGTACAGGTGTGATCAGTGTATAGGCGGGAGCATCAGTACAGGTGTGATCAGTGTATAGGCGGGAGCATCAGTACAGGTGTGATCAGTGTATAGGCGGGAGCATCAGCACAGGTGTGATCAGTGTATAGGTGGGATCAGCACAGGTGTGATCAGTGTATAGGTGGAATCAGCACAGGTGTGATCAGTGTATAGGTGGGATCAGCACAGGTGTGATCAGTGTATAGGTGGGATCAGCACAGGTGTTGATCAGTGTATAGGTGGGAGCATCAGCACAAGTGCTGATCAGTGTATAGGTGGGAGCATCAGTACAGGTGTTGATCAGTGTATAGGTGGGATCAGCACAGGTGTTGATCAGTGTATAGGTGGGAGCATCAGCACAAGTGCTGATCAGTGTATAGGTGGGAGCATCAGCACAGGTGTTGATCAGTGTATAGGTGGGAGCATCAGTACAGGTGTGATCAGTGTATAGGTGGGAGCATCAGCACGGGTGTGATCAGTGTATAGGTGGGAGCATCAGTACAGGTGTGATCAGTGTATAGGCGGGTGCATCAGTACAGGTGCTGATCAGTGTATAGGTGGGAGCATCAGTACATGTGTGATCAGTGTATAGGCGGGAGCATCAGTACAGGTGCTGATCAGTGTATAGGTGGGATCAGTACAGGTGTTGATAAGTGTATAGGTGGGATCAGTACAGGTGTTGATCAGTGTATAGGTGGGATCAGCATCAGCACAGGTGTGATCAGTGTATAGGTGGGAGCATCAGCACAAGTGCTGATCAGTGTATAGGTGGGAGCATCAGCACAAGTGCTGATCAGTGTATAGGTGGGAGCATCA
This sequence comes from Discoglossus pictus, assembly GCA_027410445.1. Lineage (NCBI taxonomy): Eukaryota > Metazoa > Chordata > Amphibia > Anura > Alytidae > Discoglossus > Discoglossus pictus. The sequence goes on along the minus strand of CM050168.1, from coordinate 193,921,493 downwards.
GTACAGGTGTGATCAGTGTATAGGTGGGAGCATCAGCACAGGTTTGATCAGTGTATAGGTGGGAGCATCAGTACAGGTGTTGATCAGTGTATAAGTGGGATCAGCATCAGTACAGGTGTGATCAGTATATAGGTGGGAGCATCAGTACAGGTGCTGATCAGTGTATAGGTGGGAGCATCAGCACGGGTGTGATCAGTGTATAGGCGGGAGCATCAGTACAGGTGTGATCAGTATATAGGTGGGAGCATCAGCACGGGTGTGATCAGTGTATAGGCGGGAGCATCAGTACAGGTGTGATCAGTGTATAGGTGTGATCAGTACAGTTGTGATCAGTACAGGTGTTGATCAGTGTATAGGTGTGAGCATCAGCACAGGTGTGATCAGTATATAGGTGGGAGCATCAACACAGGTGTGATCAGAATATAGGTGGGAGCATCAGCCCAGGTGTTGATCAGTGTATAGGCCGGAGCATCAGTACAGGTGTGATCAGTATATAGGTGGGAGCATCAGCCCAGGTGTGATCAGTTTATAGGTAGGAGCTTCAGCACATGTGTTGATCACTGTATATAGGACCACTGCTTCCATATCCTGGTCTGTTATCTATTAATATCTTGCTTTACATTCTTGTGCCCACGTTGGACGCTCGTCTCTTGGCCCCATTCACATTTGCCGTGTTACTGCGGAGAGGTGATGCTCGATTTTTTGCAAGTTCCTTATTGCTGTTTTTTCTCTGTATCTGGGCTGGGTCAATCGGAATGGATACCGAGAATCTCACTTCAGTAAGATGTGATGCAAGTTTTTCAACTGCCATTCTTTCCAAAATGTATTCCTAGAAATATAAGCAAATGTATTTGTTATTATGGTAGAAAAACTTTATTATTACATAAATATTCCTAATATTTTCATACATTTTTTTTAAATGTATGATGCTATAGTGTCATGTAAAATCCAAGACTAGGTAGTGTATTTAAAAGCTAATGGAGATCAATATATATATATATATATATATATATATATATATATATATATATATATATATATACACACACACACATACATATACACACGCACATATATACACACATTCTCTGCTTTGCCTTACATATGAAATGATTTAAATGACAACTGTAATGCTCTAGCTTTGATAATTTAAAAAGTAAAGATCAGAAAATTTAGCTTTTTTATTTTTACGAACAAAAATTAGCCTATAAACATGGTCAAACACATTACATACCCAAGGAGCAGAGAATGAATAAGTTAATACACATTAAGAGGTCTGATAGGATTCCTCATGTGGGATGCATGCTATTTGGCGACTAAATTAAATGTTACATTTTAATCTTTATTCCAATCAACTTAATAATATAAATACTACATCTTATAAAATTGTATACCAATCAAAAAAAATCAAGAACTGAACACATAAATAGTATATGCTATGAAGGCCTCAACACCAGTGAGCTTTATTAATAATCACACGCTGTAAATCATTCTTAATAAATACTTTAACAGCTGCAGTAAGGAAAGTAAAACTTAAATAGCAGCAGAGCAGGACATAGCACTGGGAGAGTGAAATGAAATACAATGTATCAAGCATCACCAATGCCAATTATGCAATGCAATATTACGGTTTTTAATTGATATTGATATATCTAATTGATATTTATAATTCAGCAAAAGTTACAATGTCTCCACCCCTCTAAGCAAAATCATATCAAAGAGTAACAAAAAGGCATAATGCTAACTTAATTACTTGAACATGTCAAACGTAAAAAAGTTAATGATACAAAATAATATTATTATACTCCAGATGCTTACTTAATAATCGCAACTCAGCATGGACTGCCTAGTCTTCCCCCCTTTATTAAAGAGATATGGAAGATTTCTGTATTTTACTAGGTATATAAAATACCTATGCATTTATTTACTTTTATGCACTTTATTTTATTAAGAAGTGTTTATAAGCTATTTTTTTACTGAATAAATTCAGACAAATAGTACCTGCTTGGGTCTGTTCTCTGCAACTCAAGAAGACTGGGACTATTAGCCTCATTAAACTCCAGAATTACTTGTTACGGGTATTAAATTAGCCCTGTAACTTTGCCTGCAGCGGGCTTCGCGTGCTAAAAACGCAGGACCGCCGAGAATAAGCTACGTGCTGAGCAACGTTGAACTTCCCACATGTAAATCCTTTGATCTGTCATGCCGTAACCCCTACTTGTTCAATTCAGCTATTAAATTGCACGTAACATGCAAATGGAGCCAAACGGCCTACATGTGCTCAAGAGAGAGGGATAAAGTCCAATACATAGCACTTGTAATGCAAATAACAACACTCTACTGTACATTTACTAAAAGGGAAAGTGATGTTAGGGCTTAGAATTAATAGCACAACATTCACAAGCCCGCAAATCAATCAATGTTTTATGACATATACTGTAACTTGCATGTAATAGAATATCATAATTACAGCTTTTTTAATATTGCATTATATCTTTAATGTGGGGCCAATCGAAAACTGAATTTGGAGCATGTAGGACTTCGAAATCTACCCTCCCTTTTTTTGGTGATGTAAAGCTAACAATCTCTTTTTCCACTGGCTTCATACGAACCCGTAACTATGAGATTGCTTAATTGTTTGCGTTTGAGCACGCAACACCGTCAGGCGAGAACTGGTTTACGAAATAGCATCTCTGCTCGTAGCACTTTCTAATTTAATAGCATCGTAAAATGGCCAAATTGCAAGCATGCAGCCCTTACGTGCTACATGTTGGACTTACAAGGCTGGAGGAATTTCATGAGGCTGTAAATACTGGGCATGTGTTATCACTCTGTCTATTATATATTATTTATTTTTTTAACATAGTGACCAAATACGTGTATACAAATGTGTACAAAACATTTAATAGAAGAGGCTATAATCTATAGTATCTGCTTAACCAATGGGGAATCAATATAATACTTACATCGATTTATAAAACCATATTACAGGTATAACTTATTACAATGGTAATACTCAGAGTTAAAGGGCCACTTACTTCACTACAATGTGGAGCACACAAATGTAAAGATCTCTAAACAGCATGTTTAAAAACCTTTTGAATTTTTGAAATCCATTCTTGTTTCACCAAGATATTTATTATTAAATGCTTGTTTACATGTGTCTCTGACAAGCTGCAGGCTCCAGGCAGAGAGCAAAGGAAAACTACAGTTAACCCTTTATAAATTCATCTGTGCAGAGAAAGGAGTGTTAGTATCTGTTAATTCAGTGACTTAGGGGTTAACTGCAAATCTATAGGAGTCCTGACTGCCAAGAATAATATCACATATTATAATTGTCTAACTGCGATTCGTCATCACGCTTGAGATGAATCGCAGTTTGACAATGATAAACTGCGCATTGCGCAGCAGTAGCCGCGCATGCGCAGAGCACGGCGCGAGCCGCGCATGCGCAGAGCGCGGCACAAGCCGCGCATGCGCGCAGCGCGAGCCGCGCATGCGCGCAGCGCGAGCCGCGCATGCGCAGAGCGCGCCGCACGCAGCGCGGCCAGAGCCGCGAGCAGATGGGAGAGTGGGGGGGAGGCACACAGGGAGTGGGGAAGAGGCACAGAGGGAGAGTGGGGAAGAGACACAGAGGGAGGGGGGAGAGACACAGAGGGATAGGTGGGAAAGAGACACAGGGGAGGTAGAGGAGGGGGAATAGACACACGGGAGTGAGAACAGGGGGAAGATACACATGGGAGGGAAATGGGGGGGGGGAAGAGGGGAACAGACACAGGGGGAAGGGGGAAAGAGACACAGGCCAGGGGGGAACAGGCACAGAGGGAGAGGGGGAAGAGACACAGGGGGGAGAGATACAGAGGGTGAGGGAGGAAGAGACAGAGGGAAAGGGGGGAAGAGGTACAGAGAGAGGGGGGAAAGAGGCACTGAGGGGGGGGAAACAGAGGAAGGGGTGAAGAGACACAGTAGCGAGACACACAGAGAAGGGCGGGGGAAGAGGCACAGAGGGAGAGGGGTGGAAGACACAGAGTGGGGAGAGACACAGAGGGTGAGGCGGAAGAGACAGGGAGGAAGAGGCACAGAAAGAGGAGGGGGAAGAGACACAGGGGAGTGAGAGGAGGGGGAAGAGACACAGGGGAGAGAGTGCAGGGGGGAAGATACACAAGGGAGGGAAATGGAGACACGAGGAAGGCCGGAACAGACACAGGGGGAGGGGGAAAGAGACACAGGCCAGGGGGAAAGAGACACAGGCCAGGGGGGAACAGACACAGGGGAGGGTTGGGGGAGACACAGGGGGGGGGAGATGCATGGGAGGGAGATGGGGGAAAGAGACACAGGGGAGGGGATTAGAGACACGGGAGGGAGAGGGAGGTAAAAACACAGGGGGGCAGGAGATACAAGGGAGGTAGACGAGGTGGAAGGAGACACAAGGGAGGGAGAGGAGGGGGGAAATAAGACACGAGGGAGGAAGTAGAAAGAGGGAGAGACTCGCAATGAGCTCCAAAGGGGCTCATTGCAAGGCCTGTGATGAGCGCCAAAGGCGCTCATAACAAGGCCAGTAAAGTAGAGGGGGGGAGGCTTACATTGTGTGGCAAACAGCATTGCCAGGCTTCAGTTTTTATTGCCGTCATTTTTGACGGGCAAGTCGCTAGTATATTATAATATATAAGTCTTGCAAAAGTACCGTACATTTTAACTGCAGCTTTGTTCAAAAGACTGGCTAAAATAGAAAATGAAAAATGAGTTGCAAAAGAGAGTAAGACTAACCCTAAAACATTTTTTAAGTACATTAACCTCCCGTTATCCGGCACCCACAGGGACTCCCTATTTCCGGATAAGTGTAGTTTCCGGTTAATCGGGAGTCCCCCCCCAAAATGGGTCTAAACGACCCTTAAACCCACCAAAACGCCTTTAAAAAGGCATTAGCACCTAAAGTGGGACCATTAGGCTCCCAAAAAAACAATTAGAAAAAAAGTTAGTTTTTTTTTTTTTGCAGTCTCGAACTTTTGAATAGTGCCGTTTATGCCGGTTTAGCAGGAGTTTTTTTAATATGGGAATTTATGCCGGTGCCGGTTGCTTGAGATTCCCGGTTAGTTCGTTACTGTATATTAATGGGAAGAAGGCGAGGAAGGAAGCTATAGGAACATTACAATATGACACAGGCCGTCTGAAAATTAGGGACCAGGAAAAGGCAGATGAGCTAAATAGGTTCTTTTCTTCGGTATACACAAGGGAGGTACCAGTGGTTGGGACACTGCAACATAATGGGGCTACACTACCTTCGTCGAAAAAATGGTTAACGCAGAAAGAAATCCAACATAGGTTGAAAAAAATAAATGTTAATAAAGCCCCAGGTCCAGATGGAATAAATCCAAGGCTAAATGAGGGAACTGGATTCTGTAATAGCCAAACCATTATATTTAACTTTTCAAGATTCACTCAACACAGGGTCTCTACCAGATGACTGGCATAAAGCAGAGGTGATACCTATATTTAAGAAGGGAGCAAGAGCAAATCTGGGGAATTATAGACCAGTGAGCTTCACTTCTGAAGTGGGAAAGCTTTTAGAAGGGTTAATAAGGGATAATATACAAGAATATGTATTTTTGAACAGGACTATAAGTAGGAGTCAACATGGATTTATGAGGGATAGGTCATGTCAAACAAATCTAATTAGTTTCTTTGAGGAGGTTAGTAGGAACCTGGATCAAGGCAACTAAGTGGATGTAGCCTTTTTGGATTTTGCAAAGGCTTTTGATACAGTGCCACCTGGAAGACTACTGTGCAAACTAAGGGATACAGGAATTGCAGTAAATATCTGCTCATGGATCGAGAGCTAACTAAAAGACAGGAAGCAAAGGGTTGTGGTAAATGAAACATACTCCAATTGGACTAATGTGGTAAGTGGAGTTCCTCAGGGTGCAGTATTAGGTCCTCTCCTTTTTAACATATTTATTAATGATTTAGAGGGGGGACTGGAAAGTAGTGTCTGCATTTTTGCTGATGACACAAAGTTGTGCAAGGTAATTAAATCAGATAATGATGTGCTTTCCCTCCAAAGGGATTTACATAAAATTGAGGAATGGGCATCTAAATGGCAGATGAGATTTAATATGAATAAATGTAAAGTTATGCATCTGGGAATTAAACACAGCCATGCAATTTATAATCCTAATGGAGCAAATATAGGGGTATCAGATATTGAAAGGGATTTGGGAATACTTTTGGACAACCACCTAGGTAACAGTGTTCAATACCAAGCAGCAGCTGCAAAGGCAAATAAAATATTAGCATGTATTAAGAAGGGGTATAGAAGCAAGGGAAGAAAATATAATTCTGCCACTATACAAATCTCTAGTACGCCCTCATTTGGAATATAGAGTACAATTTTTGGCACCACTTCATAAAAATTACATTTAAGAGCTGGAAAAGGTACAGAGGAGGGCAACAAAACTAATAAGGGGAATGGAGGGGCTAAGTTATGAAGAAAGACTAACCAAATTAAATGTATTTTCTCTAGAAAAAAGGCCTCTAAGAGGAGATATGATTACCTTATATAAATACATCCAGGGTCAGTATAAAGATTTGTCAAGGGAGCTTTTTGTGCCAAGAGGTTCTCAGCTGACAAGAGGAAATACCTTGAGGTTAGAAGTAAAAAGATTCCACCTTAAAGAAAGAAAAGGGTTCTACACAGTAAGGGTGGTTAATCTGTGGAATTATCTACCAAAGGAGGTGGTGACAGCGGATTTGATAGATAACTTTAAAAGGGGACTGGATTTATTTCTAATTAAAAAGGGAATTCAGGGTTATTCTGGATAATTAGAGAGAGAGTATTGATCCAGGGATGAATCTGATTGCAAGAATATGGGGTCAGGAAGGAATTTTTTTTTCCCTTTGAGACGATTAGCTAAGTTTCACTTGGGTTTTTTCTTTTTGCCTTCCTCTGGATTAATTAATAATTAATTAAAAACATTATAATAGTTTTTGATTAATAATTAATTAACAATTAATTCATACTTAATCCACATATTGCAGATTAGAGGAGATTTTAAAAGGTTGAACTTGATGGACTGAAAGTCTTTTTTCAACCTCAATTACTATGTAACTATATTTCATTCAGATGTCATTAATCATGTGTAGTCAGTGTGTTTGCACACAGACCTAAAACCTTTGTGTAGTTAAAGAAGAAAATAGATAATTTTAACAAAATCGTGTGCTCTTTCACACCATGAAGAGCACTTATGGTGAGGTAATTATCCCTTTAAGACCCAAATATGTACAGTGAGCTAATCAAAGATTGTGCCCTAAAGGCATAATTTCTCTGAACAACTGATCACATTATAAATGCAAAATTAGTCCTGATGATAGTAACAGAAGGGGATGAACAGTACTACAAATAAATACTTTCTAAAGGTTGCAGCCTACACTAACCATATATACAGTTTTAGTTCAATAGTAATAGTTTTATTATCAATATTAGTACTCAGAGATCCAAGAAACCTTCAATTCCCTGGACCTCAGAAGTCTTGCTGTGTAAAATAAAAGGTAAAGATGTGAAGCCCTCATTCAATCCATTAGGACTTAAACTTTTCACATAATAAATTCACTTCTGTAACAAGAGGGTATCAGTATCACCATGTTATATATTAAATGGGATACGATTAATCCCTATAAATGTCATACATCTCACAATATCTTACTCCTTCATACATCAGTGGAACTTCCCAATGGTGAGATCAAGCAAGCTGCGTAATCAGTGTGACATCAGTGAGAGGGCTAGCAGTTTAAGGAATGTAAGGTGTGACTGAGCGTGGTTAAGAATGAAGAAACCCGAGGGACCCTTACCTCTTAATATGTAGTACATTTCATTTTTTTTTTTTAATAGAAAACCTACAGTGGATATTGACGTTTTTTCCAAGACCTTTAGGCTGGAACTCCTCCAATTATTGCAGAGCTTCCCTACATTTTCCCACTACAGATATACAGCATATAGAGAAGCTGTGAATCTCCATGTTGCAGTTTATAGTGCAGGAGCCATCATCACACTATCACAGAAAGTGACCATATGTGATGTGTGCACTATAAGTAGTTAGTTAACTTTACACTATGCCAAGCCCTGAGAGATGAGAGGAGTTTGATACTAAAATGGCAGCACCATAGCAGTGCGTAGAGGAATAATTTATAACCTGACATAATAATTGGTAGGTCATTATACTTATGGTATAACTTATATTTAAAGGACCAGGACTTCTTTTACCACTATTGTGTGTGTTTAGGGCCAAAAAGGTCTTCCCAAAAAGTGCTGATATAAATAATGTGATTATAATTTCACAGTTGCCACTATTTTGTAAAATGTTGAAATGTAATTAGTGAAACGTTTAGATAAAAAGCAGCTTTCTTGAACAAATAACTATTTCTCCAGATATGGGATGGTCTAATCTGTGCTTATTATTGAATGCATCCAGAGCTAGCAAACTTAGAAAGAAATATACATATCTAGTCTGTCGATTAAATCCACCTAAGCATTTGGCACATCCCAAGCATTAATAGATAACACTTACACAGTTTATATAGGAAAACAAAGGAATGGTATTTAAAAGACATGACAGAAAATTAGGGGTTCATACAACGCTCGGATTTATCCCTCTTTGCCTGCGCATTTCTTCTGTAGCACTGACAGCTGCAGTTACAGGTGCCATCCACCAGAGGGCGCTGTCAGTTTGTTTTCGGGCACCATCAAGTTCCAGGGAAGGCAAAGAACTATTCTCCCCTCTGACATGTCGCAACTCAATGGTGCTGAATCGACAGCGTGGCCATCGCTATGTTCGGCGCGGGCACTCTGACCCCCAAGGCCTCTTCTGTCGGCGCACCTTATATGCTAAAATTGTCAGCGCCATCTGTCGGCCGGAGGCGGAACTGCAGCTGATAGTGAGGAGGGAAAGGACCCACCGCTCATATAAAACTGATGATACCTACCTTGATCATGTCAAGCTTTTGTAATAACTCTACTTTAACAATAGGCCCATAATATTTCATATGGCACTGCTCAGCAAGGTTAGCAATAGCCAATAATAGGCTGGCAAGCTCAATACTCTAAAATAAAAAAAAGGAAAAATAAATAGTTAGTTTGTGCCTTTTTAGTCAAAACCACCTTATATTGTACATCATTTCTCCCAATTGAGGATTGCTGCATATTTTTTTGTGTAACATTGTATCAAAACCACAATATACAATTGTTACAATCTATAATTTTGGCACTGTCCCAATACCAGAATCATCTACTTACTAACTCTGATCAGGGTGTGTCTGCATCAGCTGAGTTATGGAGCTCAATGAAGAAATATCTTACTCCCTCTAATGGTTGTAGGTGACAACTAGAAAAGCTCAGACAGGGTTCCTGACATTTTTGCAATAGCAATTTATAAGAATTAAATGTTGTAATGTTTGCAGTTTTCCTTGTTCATGCAAATGAGAAGTTTTCAAGTATCCAACCTACCTACATAATATTATATCAAATCAGTACAAAAGTAGAAAAAATCAGGATGTGATGCAAAACAATGTTTTATTTCCATGACTTACACAGCTGCTAATATTGTTAGTTTGGTAGGATCTTTCCCTTTATGACTGCACCGGAAGTGGCAGCAGCAGTTGCAGCAAGGAGCTGCTAGATGGCGCTGCCGATATTTTGCAGCGTTGCCAATATTTTAGAGAAGTTGTAACCTTAGAAGGTTACCCTAACCCTTAAACACGGGGGAGGGAGAGGGGGGGGGGGAAGAGACAGGAGGGGAGGGGAGGGAGGGAGGGGGGGGGGGGGAAGAGACAGGAGGGGAGGGAGGGGGGGGGGGGAAGAGACAGGAGGGGAGGGAGGGGGGGGGGGGGGGGGTAAGAGACAGGAGGGGAGGGAGGGGGGGGGGGGGGTAAGAGACAGGAGGGGAGGGAGGGGGGGGGGGAAGAGACAGGAGGGGAGGGAGGGAGGGGGGGGGGAAGAGACAGGAGGGGAGGGAGGGAGGGGGGGGGGAAGAGACAGGAGGGGAGGGAGGGGGGGGGGGGAAGAGACAGGAGGGGAGGGAGGGGGGGGGGGGGGGAAGAGACAGGAGGGGAGGGAGGGAGGGAGGGGGGGGGGAAGAGACAGGAGGGGAGGGAGGGAGGGAGGGGGGGGGGAAGAGACAGGAGGGGAGGGAGGGAGGGAGGGGGGGGGGAAGAGACAGGAGGGGAGGGAGGGAGGGGGGGGGGGGAAGAGACAGGAGGGGAGGGAGGGGGGGGGGGGGGAAGAGACAGGAGGGGAGGGAGGGAGGGGGGGGGGAAGAGACAGGAGGGGAGGGGAGGGAGGGAGGGAGGGAGGGGGGAAGAGACAGGAGGGGAGGGAGGGAGGGGGGGGGAAGAGACAGGAGGGGAGGGAGGGAGGGGGGGGGAAGAGACAGGAGGGGAGGGAGGGAGGGGGGGGGGGAAGAGACAGGAGGGGAGGGAGGGAGGGGGGGGGGGAAGAGACAGGAGGGGAGGGAGGGAGGGGGGGGGGGAAGAGACAGGAGGGGAGGGAGGGAGGGAGGGGGGGGGGAGAGACAGGAGGGGAGGGAGGGAGGGGGGGGGGGGGAGAGACAGGAGGGGAGGGAGAGGGGGAAGAGACAGGAGGGGAGACACAGGAGAGGGAGTGGGGGGCAAGAGACACAGGGCAGGAAAGGAGGGAGACATGGGGGGTAGACACAGGGGAGAGGGGGGAGACACAGGGGAAGGAGGAGAGGGGAGACACAATGTATAACACTATATCATGACGGGCTAGTTACTAGTTACATATATTTGCTGTTCCCCAAAAGCAGCTGTTGTGCATATTTTATACCATATATATTGTAGCTAGTGGGTATCGAATAAATATTGCAATGACCCAGCTTCTGTTTTTCGTAGAACATATAAACCTCACGTCTTGGAGTGGTTACCATGCACCATTGTAATACTGCACTGCCAAACACTTCTAGTGAGTAACTAATCCGCTCCCACACGCACATACATCAGACACACAACACATATAGGGGTGGCCATACCTTGTGTCTGTGTTGTCCTTTGTCCAGGTTAATACTCGTCTCAAGCTGTTTGTTCCTTTCATGCAATCTGTCATGTTCTACCTGGAGTCGGGAGAGCTCACTGTTCATTGTCTATGGGAGAAAATATCATGGTTACTTAGTGTTAGTGTGGAATAACACAGGAACTATTGTCTACCTTTACTGGTTGAAGGGCCACTAAAGTAGTCATATAATAGGGTTTTGCTTGTTTATTTAAAAGACATGGAATAAATCATGGATGAAAATAATTTCAATTTAGCCTTTAAAACTTGTATTTGGTCTTAAGAGTTGCATGGTTTCGCACAGCTGCTTCTTCTGACCCATGATTATGAACCTTATTAAATTGCAATTCAGCAAATTCTAAAGGGCTCTATATAAGCACATAGCATATTTTTTTACAGAAGTTTTTAGTTAGTAAAGACCTTGCTTTTGGATAGAAGTTCACTAACTAAAAACTTCTGTAAAAAAATATGCTCTGTGGTTATATAGAGCCCTTTAGAATTTTCCGAATTGCAATTAAATAAGGCTGTAAGTGTCCAAGAGTGGGAAGGAACATGCCCAGGAGGCTCTCCTAATTATTTTTCTGACTAAAAAAGACTGCCATCAGGAACAGCCTCATGATAAAAATCACTTACCATATAGCTCCTTCACAAGTCAATTCCTAACTCTCACAGTAAGATAATAAAGAAAATTATGTTCAGTTGTTACAATTACTATCAGGATAGGACAACTTTAACAATATAAAGTCTCTGTCACTATTACTATTTAAACATCTGGGTATGCTCTTCATTATCACCCTCACTGTTAGAGATTATTAATGGGCCTATAAACTTAGAGAGCGAGTTCCTTTCTTGATAATTTATATTTTAAGTACAACTGAGAGCAGTTTTTTTCTACATGGTCATTTGAACCTTGATAATAAGCAAATCATTCTTAGAAAATTACAAAAACAAACAAACACAGCCTTTACAGTTTTCACTTTTATATGCAACTAGGGAATTAAATAGGGAATACAATTAGTCTGGCAATGCTGTTTGCCACACAACATCATGCTTTGCAAATTTGCCTCCCCTGTGTCTCTTTTCCCCCTCTCTCCACCCTGTGTCTCTTTCCACCATCTCCCCCTGTCCCTTCCCTGTGTCTTTCTCCTCTGTTGAAGCTTTGCATGGCGCGCACTGACTGGCTTTGGTTTTATTTTCAAAGACCTGCGTGCCTGGCATTGTTCTGCTGTGTTACTGGCTTTGCCGTTGTGTATTTTGTAAGTCCTGCGTGCCTGGCATTGTTCTGCTGTGTTACTGGCTTTGCCGTTGTGTATTTTGTAAGTCCCGCGTGCCTGCCATTGTTCTGCTGTGTTACTGGCTTTGCCGTTGTGTATTTTGTAAGTCCTGCGTGCCTGGCATTGTTCTGCTGTGTTACTGGCTTTGCCGTTGTGTATTTTGTAAGTCCCGCGTGCCTGGCGTTGTTCTGCTGTGTTACTGGCTTTGCCGTTGTGTATTTTGTAAGTCCCGCGTGCCTGGCATTGTTCTGCTGTGTTACTGGCTTTGCCGTTGTGTATTTTGTAAGTCCTGCGTGCCTGGCATTGTTCAGGTAAGTGTTACTGGCTTCTCCTCGTTTTGATCCTGTTTGAGAATTTTTAAGTTTTTTCAGCAGCCGTTTTTTTCTTGCTTAGCCGAGTGTTCAAAAACTCAAAATATGGTTCAAATTGTCTTGCTAGCTCACTCACAGGATCCCTGGCTCTCCCACCGAGTTGTCTGTGAGTGTATACATTTGTTTTTTTATAGGATTTGTGTTTTTTTTGTGGGTCTTTGGAGTTATGCTCTTGGCTGTTAAAGTCTTGCAGGACTCATTGGTCATCTCGAGCCCTGAAATGAGTGCCTTTGGCGCTCATTGCAGCTAAGTCCTGCATGGCTCACGATGAGCGCCTGTGGCGCCCATCGCAAGGCATGCAATGAGCGCCTTCGTTGCTCATTGCAGCTAAGTCCCGCAGGCCTCCAGTTGCGGCCTGCAATGAGCACCTTCAGTGCTCATTGCAGCAAGTCCTGCGAGGGCCACAGTTGCGGTCTGCAATTTGGCGCTCATTGCAGCTAAGTCCCGCAAGTCTTCACCCCCGCAACTACATCACTTGCTTCAAGAGGGCCGCAAGCGTGACGACAACTCGCAGATTGACAACTATTATAGTTGATTATTCTTTACCGCAGTTATCTTTACTGAGAATTCTTGTAAAAGGGTGTGCCCTTGTAAACTAATGAGCTACCATTAGACCAAGTGAATACACATTACGTTTTATATGCCTGTGTATTCAATATATCAGGAAGTAAATCACTGGAAACTAAAATTGTACATTCCACAGACACATATTTACTTTTTAAAATAATAAATTAGAGTCTGTATTATTTTTTTTCAAGTTTTGTTTAGCTCTTTACATTTTCACTACAATTGCCCTTTACAACAACTAACTTTCAAGCTCAATTAAATCAAACATTTTAATAACTAATTGCAGTTCTATTTATTTATATATGTACTCTTCATTTCTGCTAAACCTGGGACCTTTGTGTCACAAGAATAATTGCCAATAACAAACCGTTTAAGGCAACGTGATGAAACTTCTACTCCCCTTTCATTAAGTGTATTTCATGAATTCCGTTACTGTAACATACAATGGGGCTATTGTAAAACTGACACTCCATCTGCCCACAGTCAAATGAGCAGATACTAATCCTTTAATTATTGGGCAATGCTCTGAACAATGTATAAACTATACAGGCAAAGGCTGGGTATCAAACAGGTGCAGAACGCAGACAGATTTGTCAGGGGAAGCAACCCCAGTATACAGTCATGTGCCCCCCCCCCCTTAAGATAAAATACTTCTCCTCACTGGAAGTAGATAGTAAATGCCCAATAATGAAAGGTGCTTGATTAGCACTTTGTAACCTATGGCAGTGGTTTGTTCAGTTGTATCCAAACGTAAGAAGTATGTTGATACAATGTAATTCCTCAATTAATTATTTTTAAGCTATGTCTGACTAGTATCATAAAAGTTTCTTAAATTGTCAACTCATAGTCGTTCACGTTTACCAGCCACATTATCAGTATTTCAAGGTGAATATATATCTTTCACACTTATATGACTGTGGGCCTCCTTCATTCCAAACCTTATGGTTGTGGACAGTCTTTCTTTCAGAGTCCTATTGGGTTTGCGTCGCTCAGTCTTGTCCAACTATTCGTGACCTCATGGACCGCAACACACAATGCTGATCCACTTGGTATTCATGGAGAGATTCTGGAGTGGGTTGGCAGTTCCTTCTCCAGTGAGCCATAGCATACAGCTCCTGGTATTCCTAGGTGGTCTCCCATCCAAGTACTGACCAGGCCCAACCCTGCATGGCTTCAGGGTGATGTGACCTTTTGGTTCCCTGACTAGAATCAAACCCATGTCGTAGCAATGAAAGCACAGAATCCTAACCACTGGACCACCAGGGAACCCTAAGGAGTCATTTACAAACTGCTAAATAACTTGAATTAGACACACACATATAAGAGGCAGAGTATAAACATTACTAGTTTGGTGGTATCATGTTGCTGTTGCAGTGTCTCCAGCTCCCGCTGTTTTTCTTCCAGTTCATCAGATAGCGTGGTCAGGTTGTTCACCAAACTCTCATTGGTTAGGGACAGAGTTTCATGCCGCCTGATGATGGCTTTGACTGGAGAGTCCACTCCAAACTCCAGATAATCTGCAGTTAGAAAAGGGTCTGGTTCAACCAATACACAACAATTGTAAATCCATAACTGCATTTTGCTCCTTCTCAAAAAGGGAACTGATCTCCAACAAGTTGTTTTGTGGAGTTACATTTAGACATGTATGGAAAATCTATTTGCTCATTGTTTGAGGAGACAGGGAGTTGCCATTCAATGTTTTTGTTGGTGCTATTGGTACATTCAATTCAAGAACTGTAATCTGGTTGACACCAAGGATCAATCTGATTATAACTGATCTGATTATAGAATTCTAGTGCCTCCAACAAACAAAATCATATGCCAGCCCCCTGTCTCCTCAAACATGGAACAATTACAGGCTACATATCAAAAGCTCCACAATATATATATTAACACTTCTCTAGTGTGCTGTTTCTTATGAAAGCCAATTATGTCTAAGCAGTATTGCCATACTTGAAAAAAAAATGTAATTTAAAGGTGACACTTTAATCATTTTAATGCTATAGTTGGATATTTTTACTCTTAACTAATGTTTTTCTCTGCAGTGTAACTGTTAGCAACTCTCATGAGGAAGAGCAGGAAGAAAAAGGGAGGTTCCAGAACGCCAGAATTTGTCACTCTTGGGCTTGTTAGAAGTGGTTTAAATTTTATATCACAATTAAATTGAGGAATATAAAATTAATTAAGAAATGTAATTAAAAACATTCATATAAAAATATAAAAATGCCTAAAGAGTAAATTTCAAGTTTTATATTTTCAGGTCTTTCTTATATAGTGCTATGATCATGTCTTAATATGATGTGTTGGATGTAACTTGGGTCATTAGTTATAAAAGACTGTGGCACTAGAGAATTTACTACAAACAATATGGTGCCGCATGTGTAAATATTTTATGATTTTGACTTTAAGACTGATGATTCGTTTTATTTGCTACTGTTTGGAGATTTCATGAAAATTCCCTTTTTAAATATTTAAATAAGCACCGTGGTTACTCTTTTTTAAGAATTACATGTGTAAATAGGTAGCATGTTTAACAAGCTAAAAATGAATAATACCTCTAATCTACCATTTGGATTACAGGAAATCATCTTCTTGGGATGGGAGAATATACTGAATAAACAGGAAGTCTCTTTCTACATAATGGGAATATCCTGAAAATGTGATTCAGCCCCCAGAGCGAACATGTGACAAGTCTGGAAGAGATGCCCGGCACTTACTTTCTGGAACATGATCAACTGTTTTCAACAAGTAATCTTCATAGATTTTGTATTTTGCCACCTTTGCATGCAGCTTCTGTTGCCTGTATATAAAAGGTAAAAAGCAGGAATCACATTTCACCTCATATCAAGGGATTTCAATGGATATTGCCCCCCTACTCGGCCCCTGACATTGCTTAGTGAATCCCCTCACCACCTCCCTTATAATAGTGCATTGACATTTGCACTTAAAGATTTGGTTACTTGACAAGACAGATAAGAAAACAGGTAATAATATTTTGTAAGCTAGAAATAGGGGTCACATGACCATAATAAATTGCATTTAATAAATGTTATGTAATAAAACAAATGCTCTATTTATTGATTGATCTATTTACTTATGCAACCATCAATTTATGCTGTGCATGGAGATGCCATTTTTGCATATCTGCTTTGGGGGAGAGAGGAGCACAAGCTATTTCATCAGAGGTAATTGGAACTGTATCCTCTCCACTGCCAAAGCAGATAAACAGCGCAGTGGCCTGTGGTGTTTGTGTGATTGAGAGGGGCAGCTGAGGAATCTTTGTCTAGAGGTGCCTCAGATGTAAATCTGTCCATGTATCCTGTACCTGACTCGTTTTACTGCCAGCTGTGACGTCAGCTCGTCAATCTCGATTTGCCTTAGTTCATTCTGTTTCAGATCAGTTTGGTATTTCAGAATCGCTCTTCTTCTTTTGGCCTCACTGTCTTTCAAAAACTTCTCAAATTTAATGGCTTTATCCCTGCACTGGGAAAAGAGATCACATGTTTATATATATATTAATAAAATCCCTTATATTAAAGTGACCTTGAAGTCACCATATACACCTTGTATAATGTTCTCTGCAGTTTGGAGAGATATTCAGCTTGAAGGGCAGGAGTCGGGCAGGCACGTACAGTGGAGATGTTGGCCCATCCGTGTATATATATATATATATATATATATATATATATATATATATATATATATATATATATATATATGTCAATGAGTCTTACAATATAAGATCATAAAGGTTATATCATTAGTCTGATCTAACCTCACTGTAAAAGACAATTTACAGTGCCTTGCAAAAGTATTCACCCCCTTGGCATTTTTCGTGTTTTGTTGCCTCACAACCTGGAATTAACATGGATCATTTGAGGATTTGCATCATTTAATTTACAGAACATGCCCACAACTTTAAAGATGCTTTTTTTTATTGTGAAGCAAACAACAAATAGGACAAAATAACAGTCAATGTGCATAACTATTCACCCCCCTAAAGTCAATAATTTGTAGAGACACCTTTTGCGGCAATCACAGCTCCAAGTTGCTTTGGATAAGTCTCTATGAGCTTGCCACATCTTACCAGTCATATTTTTGCCCATTCCTCCTGGCAAAACTGCTCCAGCTCCTTCAAGTTGGATGGTTTGTGCTTGTGAACAGCAATCTTTAAGTCTGACCACAGATTTTCTATTGGATTGAGGTCTGGGCTCTGACTAGGCCATTCCAACACATTTACATGTTTCCCATAAACCACTCAAGTGTTGCTTTAGCAGTGTGTTTGGGGTCATTGTCTTGCTGGTCCTAGCTTCAAAGAATATCCCTGTATTTAGCATCATCCATCTTTCCCTCAACTCTGACCAGTTTCCCAGTCCCGGCTGCTGAAAAACAGGGGATGGTGTTCTTTGGGTGATGTGATGTGTTGGGTTTGCGCCAGACATAGCATTTTCTTTGATGGACGAAAAGTTCAATTTTAGTCTCATCAGACCAGAGCACCTTCCTCCATACATTTTGGAAGTCTCCCACATGCCTTTTCGCAAACTCAAAACGTGCCATTTTGTTTTTTGATGAAAGTAATGGCTTTCTTCTGTCTATTCCGCCATAAAGCCCAACTCTATGGAGTGTACGGCTTATTGTTGTCCTATGTACAGATACTCCAGTCTCTGCTGAGGAACTCTGCAGCTCCTCCAGGGTCTCTGTGGTGCCTGTGTGATTAATGCCCTCCTTGCCCAGTCCGTGAGTTTTGATGGGCGGCCGGTTATGATAGATTTGATGGTGCTCCTGGGGATCATCAAAGATTTGGATATTTTTTTATAACCTAACCCTGACTTGTACTTCTCAACAACATTGTCCCTTACTTGTCTGGAGAGTTCCTTGGTCTTCATGGCAGTGTTTGGTTAGTGGTGCCTCTTGCTGAGGTGTTGCAGCCTTTGGGGCCTTTCAAAAAAGGTGTGTATATGTAATGACAGATAATGTGACACTTAGATTGCACTCACTAATTATGTGACTTCTGAAGGTAATTGGTTGCACTACAGCTTTCTATGGGCTTCATAACAAAGGGGGTGAATACATACGCACATGCCAATTTTCTGTTTTCTATTTCTAAAAAAAGAATTATGTATATATTTTTCTCATTTCACTTCACCAACTTAGACTAATGTGTTCTGATCCATCACATAGAGTTTATATTAACAAAACATTGAACTTAAGGCTGTTATGTAATAAAATAGGTAAAAAGTCAAGGGGGTGAATACTTTTGCAAGGTACTGTATCATGTGAGACAAAGTCACTTAAAAAGTTGGAGAACTTTTACCTATAATTTATGCTTAAAACACCCTTCTTTCACTCTTAATTATCAAACACCATTACTCAAAATGTTTGACAACAGCCAGTTATTGCATGTGTCCAATAGCTGAAACATTTGCTGTGTCACTTCAAGGTTCATGAATATGTTATGAAGCTGCATCATGAAGAAATAAAGACTTTCAGTGGTTCCTTTCATATTTTCAAGGAACTATAAAATATACAGTATATATATATACATATATATAGTAAATATAAAGTACATTTGTGTTCACATCTGAATGTTAAAGGCAAGTAAAAAAAACCTGCTTCCAGCTCAGAGTTCCGAGAAAAACAGTTATTACACTGCATTCTGGGAAGTTGAGCTGGGACACACAAATGTGCCCACAAATGCTTCGCTCTTCATTCCGTAGCCATTATAAAACATGACTTCCTTTAAGCTTATGCATGCTGTATTTATTTTAGTATAATAAACATTTTATTGAACCATAATACTATAAGTTCCCTTTGGAAGATATCTGGTGAGCTGCTACAATGAGTACAAAAACTGCCAGTAGTAAGCTTTTGTTAGCAGTGCTTTTGAGCTTTTTGAAAGGGCTAATCAGCCTACCCATGTTTGATTATGGCAGGTCCAACTCCAGTCCTCGATGGCCAGAGCAAGAGTTTTAAACTATTCCTGTGTGTGAGCATATCGAAATTCTATAGGTGCTGGTTTACGTCCTGTATGCCCAACAAAATATCCTCGAGGGCTAGACAATCATTGCTTATGGGAAGGTATTGATCAGCTCTGACAGGCAGCATGGCAGCTCCACTTCCAGGAATTTGCAAGGTGCATTACCAAAATATGATCAAAGCAAAACCCTCCTAAAGGGGAGAATTTCAGAATGCATTCTAATATACCTTAAAGTCAAGGAGTTTTGGAGTGTCATCTTTCTCCACTGCAACAAATATAACTTTTAGGCACACTTTTTATTTTAAGAAAACTGTACCTGGGAAAAAATGGTCCAAAGAACTAGGGTGAAAGAGAGAGTAAAAAGTGTTGAATAATAGGTAACACTTGCTGATACCTGCTGTTGATTTTGAGATTCTACAGTAATAAAATACTGCAAGAAATTAGATTTCAGATTATCTTTTTTACTTGGCTTGCCTTTTCCAACACCATATGAGACCTTAGTGTTGTGTTATGTTATACATCACATTCTGATCACAATATTCTGGACCTGCTGCTGTATAAATCAAAATCGTGTTTTCACTACAAGAATATAAAGCACTTATTTGCTCCAAGAGTGAATAAGTTGTGTATTTAACAACAACTATGGTAGAAAAGAAGCAATTCTATAAAGATGTATTGGTACCACATTATGGTTATGGAGGGAAAATGATGTGTCAAAACTCCTCCACTCTAAGTCATACATCAGCGATATAACACAATTATAATAATATCTGAATACAGTTAGAGAGCTAACACTAATCTAGCTTAACTGTAAGCTTCTGTTCCTTAGTATTCAAGCATGTAGATTCAATTAAAAGGAGTTTTTATTTGGACAGATCTTGAAGCTTCTCAAATCATATTAAAAACAACTTTTGTGCAAAGCAATGTTAACGCAGTCCTTAGGTAATCTTTCAGTGAATCCAATTGGTAGCCACAGCTCTCTTTTTCTGTTATGCTTCCAAACAGAAGAAGCTATGTGATGCCCAGGAGGGCCCACCACTGGACTTTTAGGAGCTATGGTCTCTGGGCCCTGAGGGGAACCTGGTTACTGAACTCATTTTATCCGATCATGGACTATTTTGTTATGAGCGTAATACCTGTGTAATGTTAGACCTCAGGCTTTCTGGTATCCCGGATCCCCAAGCATGGCCTGTGAGTATTTAGGCCTACTAAGAATTGTTTATATGTGTTCAGGTTGTTTAGGGTTAAGGTTGTGGTTAGGCCATAACACTGTTATGCCAAGCCCCTTTAAAAAGTACCAAAGTATCTAGTAATGCTATAATGTTTACAATAGTGATCCGATTAATAGAATGATTTGAGTCAATGTATAATATTTAAAGAATGTATTTGTGCTCAGAAGTAGGCCCTAGGACATAATATGATAAGACACTTCAGAGGTTACAGGACAAAGATAGGTTAGTGAGTGTAACATGTAGAGCCATTGCCAAAGTGATTGCTACTGCTGTGTCTAGACTGAATGGACTAAAGGAAAAAATAAAAATAAAATCTTTGTAACCTGAAGTTTTGATAAGGCAATGCTGCACACACCACCATTGGTAGCTATCTACCTAATACCATTGTACATGTGTTGATTGGCTGCACAGACACTGATTTGGTAAACAAAATGAAAACCTTCTGTAAACAATTTATTGATGGTGACACTGCTTAAGAACTAAGATTACTGGTCTCCAGATCAATTCCAAGAATGATGTTATGTCATTGTTATTTCTTCTTACCTCTATCTGTTTCTGCTCGAATTCCTCCTTCCTCACATCCAGCTCTTGCATCCGCTCATTAAACTCTCGCCTCTTGTCAAGCAGTACCCCGCAGACACGGTCATACTCAACTTCTTTCTTCAAAACCAAAGTTTTCTGCAAAGTGTTTTTACTGGTGTCTAAAATCTTACTTGCAGCCTAGGATAAATAAGGAACTGATTTATAATTCACTTAAAGGACACATTTTTTTTGGCAAAAATGAATTCCTTATATTTTTTTGCAGTATATCACTGTGGTCATATTTATAAAAGGTACTATTTTTAATAAATACACCTAAAATATGCAACATAATTTTAAAATGGACAAAAATGCTTCTTGCAAGTTAAAGGAACAGTTTAAGCACTTCTATGTTAAGTCTATATTTTAGTTTACCACTAATTAACATTAAAAATACATGTGCAAACCGCAGCAAAGAAACGCTTTAGCCAGAAAATATAATAGTAAAAACACAGTTTACTTCATTAATGGCTGCTGCTATACTGTTCCTCACCTATGTCATTATCCTCAGTAATACTGAGAAGAAAACAAACATTTCAACTGAGATAACATTAGTTAGACAGGATGAGTAACTTGGAGTGTATTCTGTATCATAAGGGGAGATAGTTATAATCTCATAACACCCTGCATCTCTAAAGTGAACATGCTTCAGGTTACCCACCCCACCTAATTAATGTTATCTCAATTTAAATGTTTGCTTTCTTTACAGAAGTGCTCAGGACAATGAGAGAGGTGGGGAAGGGTACAGGAGAATTATTGCACTTTCTAAAATAATAAGAAGGGAAGAGGTGGAGGGGGAAGGGAAGAGGTGGAGGGGAAAGGGTAGAGGTGGAGGGGAAAGGGTAGAGGTGGAGGGGAAGATAAGGAGAAAGAAAGAAAGACAAGGTTTTCTATGAAACCCTTAGACACCTTAAACACAGACCGTGGTGAGCATTAGATAAATCATGACAAGCTCTCATTTAAAATAAATCCAATGTATATGTTTGGAAACCGTTTCCTTACTATATATAACTTGCTAATATATTGCCAATTTAAAGTACAGAAGGAGCAATATTATACAATATAAACAATAATTTATACATACAGTGGTACCTTGGTTCTTAACCTCCTCGGAACTCAACTCAACCTGTCCTTGACACTTGCGTTTGCTAAAACCAAATTACATTACTCCTTTTGGGAGTTTGGTACTCAGCCTTTTTTTTACTCGACCTGCCGTCCGGAACGGATTTAGGTTGAGAACCACAGTACCACTGTATTGAATTAAAGAACCACTGTAGATTAGCAAAAACCTGCATGGAAGGCACAAGGGTGGATACAGAGCAGGGCATGCAGGGCTGATACATATACTTGCAAGCTGCCTCTACTGATTTTACCAGGGGAAAACTCATCTGAATCCACCAACGAAGCAACAAATCCTTTCCACTCCTTAATAGATAATAAAAATTAGGAGAACACCCCTACTCAATCTCCAAGCCGTCAGGAAGCGTGGAAGAAATTAACATGGCATCTTTATGGCACAAGCAGCATCTACTAAAGTAGAAATTTGACCAAAATTGTTTTTATTCCCACGGTTTACACAGCTATTTTGTTACAATCTTCACAAACATATGAAGCGGTTCCCAATCTAAAGTGGTTCTTTGACTTTAGCTTGGAGATTATAAATAACAGAATTCAGACTAAACCTGACCTCTTTGATTACAGGAATGTGTGTGATGTTTTCCTCTTCTTCATCCCTAAAACAAAGTAAGAATTAAACAATATTTTCATCAGTGATATATAATAATAAAACTAAAATATTTTAGCTATGAATTTCTGATCCACCCACAAACAAGGATTCATATCTTCAAGAGATATCATTAGCAATAAATACTGATTATCGCCTGAGTAAGTCAGAGTAATTAATCGGAAAAACAAAACACTAGGCCAGTGGCAGAGCTAGTGAAAGCAGGGCCGCGGAGCAAAATAATCTGCCCCCACACCCCTAAAAAAAGCCTTAAATATGTGATGATGGTTAGATGACACCAAGAATTATCAGATTACTTTTATATAAAAAATAATTATCTGTCCTCTCCACTAATAAACTACAAGTCCTCCTTTAGTCCTTTAGTCCAAGTCCTCTGGGTTGTTGCCAGTATCAGGGGGTCTTGTCTCAGTTGTTGGCCCTGGTGCATTACACCTGCTACTCCACCACTGGAATAGTTATGCTCCCGTATTGGGTGTAATCTGTCTGTCAGTCAGTCGTGTCCGACTCTCTGTGAACTCATGGATCACAACACTTGGTATTCATGGCAGAGATACAGGAGTGGGTTGCCAGTTCCTTCTCTTGTGGGCCACAGCATATTGCTCCTGGTATTCCTAGGTGGTCTCCCATCCAAGTACTAACCAGGCCCAACCCTGCTTAGCTTCAGGGTGGTGTGACCTCTTGGTTTCCTGAATGGAATCAAAACCAGGTCACAGCAGTGAAAGCACCGAATCGTAACCACTGGGTGTAATAGTGTCCTTTTAATATCTAGTATTTTTATGCTATTCCACAGAGCCTTGTTATCAGATGGTCTAAAGCCTTAAGAACTTTTTTTTTAAACTCATTTTTTATGAGCAAAAATAATCTACTAGTTATTTATCACATTAGC
Organism: Discoglossus pictus; assembly: GCA_027410445.1. Taxonomy (NCBI): domain Eukaryota; kingdom Metazoa; phylum Chordata; class Amphibia; order Anura; family Alytidae; genus Discoglossus; species Discoglossus pictus. The sequence goes on along the minus strand of CM050168.1, from coordinate 193,897,807 downwards.
AAAAAAGGCACTTATAGTGACAGGCCAGATGCTATTATCTTAATATAAAATCATGAGATTTGGATTATACACACAGCTGTATTTAATTATAAGGACATTTTTTAACAACAACAGTCTTATAGTACATTATTTAAAGGGACACTGTCACTGCAAAATGGCGTTGTATTTTTCATTTTATTCTCAAAGAGCATTAAAAACTGGCTATATGTTATGTTATCCATTTTTTTAAAAGTGAATCCAATTCTGGGAAATTCCATGTATTTATATGCAAATGAAGGCTGACCCATATTAATAAGCTGCTTTGATGTGCTAATTAGGATTACATTCTACTTGTCTGTCTCTGAATAGGCCACAATAAAGACCCACAATGTTATCTTGTAGTTTGACCCCTCTCCCACCCTTATAAAGTACCCTGAGCCGCAAATTATCATATAGGAGCAGCAAAATCAACTCTAAATATTTAATAAATGATTTACTGTAGAGAATTGTTACATTGCCAGTTATTAATGTCCTTTAAAATTAAATCAAATCCTTGTTGGGGTGACAGAGTCCATTTAATATAATTCACAATTAAAACATTTCATATTTTGAATACAACGTTACTTGATCCACAGGCCTCACAGGCCTGGATTTGAGGATTTCCTTTTTTGTACACAGGTGAGTAAATCAGCGTCACTGAAGACGTGAAAGTCTCACCAGGGTGCAGCAGGGATATCCCCAAATCTAGGCCTGTGAGGGGCTCTCCAGGACGGAACGTAGACACCCCTGATCAACATGTATATTTTGGTCTGACTAAGGTTATATTACGGTTATGGGTCCTTTTCCTCTTCCCCTACGCAAAAGATTGTTAGCAGCGGTGCCGCCTCCAACCACTAGATGGCGCTGCCGGTTTTTGGAATACTGCTACACATTGCATATAAGGCACGCCGGCAGCGAGGCCATCGCTATGTTCCACGCTAAACATATCGATAGCCTCGCTGTCGATTCAGCACTGTTGAGTTGCGCCACGTCGGAGGTGGGAATAATTATAGGCCTTCCCTGAAACATGACGGCGCCATCTAGCGGCTACTTGCTGGCACTGCAGCTGTCAGTGCTAGCGATTTCTTGCGCATACACAACAGAATAGATCCAATTTATATTCTGCTACATGCAATCAGTTGTAGGGTTACATCATGTCCAGGCAGATCAGTTTCACGTCTACAATGTAATGTATAGGTTTAATTTACATGCCTTGCACCTGCCCCTGGGCATGGATTCTCTGTGCACCCACAGCTATGCCCCCACCCTTTACATTTTATACCCAAAAAGCTGCTAACTTCTTGGATACTCCACTGCATAATGATACAAAATGTGCAAAGAGGTCCCTTTAAGTTAAAGTATCTTTTTATAGCCCTATAGTCCTTCATTTATCCAGTGCAAGGTAGCTATTTACATTCAGTTATAATACATCAATAATATTATATTTATATTACACACAAACAGTTATCAATAAGTATCAGGGACATTGTTACAATAAAAGTATCACATTATCTGATGCAATTCATAACTAAAACATTTTATATTTTGGATAAAAATAGTTTCTGGACCAGACATTTAGATAGGGGTTATAGTATACACAGAGACCCACCTGCCCTCCTCAAGCTGGGTCACAAAGATGTTTTTTCTCCTGATGTCCAGATTCAGGTGATATTTGGGATGCTCCTTACTGGGCACCACATCAGTCATTGTGATCTCTGGGGAGAGGAGCACACTGCTTGTCTGCAAAACTTCTAGATTTGTAAAAACTTCCTTCAATCAAAACTTCAGAAGTTTAAACTGAAGCCATGCCCCGATCTTGCACTTTTACAGACCCCACTGCAAGTCATTGCAGCCCTGCAGCTATCCTGCCCGGGTAAACTGGGTCAGCGTTCGATTTCCATAGCAACAACAAAGCTGACAGTAACAACCCGCCAATCACACGCGCGTTACCCTTAGCAACCACTGAACCACCTCCCATATCACAGGATCTTTTCAGTGCAGGAACAGGGACTATGAGCGAAAGTAGCCATTAACCCCTTTACTGCTGCCACGACCACTTTACAATTTATTTAAAAGACCGGACTTTCTGGATAAATATATGCAGGTTAGTGGGTTATGATAACAACCATAAACAATTTATATGATCAGCAAAAAAGCTGAAAAGTACTAATTAAACAAAAAAGTTATTTCAAAGGCATATGTAAATTTTCTGGATTATGAATGCATTTTATAGAGTAGAATCAGTAGTGTATGAAAACACTTCTGCGTGAAAAATATAAATATAAACATGATTAAACTTTCCCTAAAGTTTGCTAAATCTCATGAGTTTGCAAGCAGTTGATTTTTAATTCCCGGCTAAAATTATCATAAAATTCATAACTCCATTTTGCCAATCACAGGCAGCTAATACATTGTATCAACCTGTGATGGCAGTTTGTGCAGCAAAGGATTATGGATAATGTAGCTCTGTGGATCTTTGCGCTGCTGTTGGATTGAAGGTTAGTATAGGATTAAAAACAGTACCCAAATGCAGTGTTTCTATTGGTAGGTACACTGTGCTATGTAAGCAACTCTGGGGGTGTAGAAAACAAGTTTTATTTTTAAATAAAATAAATCTGTATGTGTATAGAATGACTCCATGTAATGTGTGTGTCTGATATAAGCAGCACGTGTTAGATTAGAGATAGGGAAAAACAGGGAAACTTAGATATACATATAAAACCCAAAGAGTAATTAAATTGAATGTGAAGGCTTCTAATTTAAAATAATCCTATGTTATCAATTTATTTTCTATCATGCATGAAAAAACATTATTTTTAAATTCTGTGTACTCAACCTACAGTTATGTTTAATATCATTGGCAGACAAACAGCTATATTGCTGCTTATTAGTTGACAGGGAAAGCCCTCTAAGTGCCATCAAACATGCAGACTTGTGTATTCTGCTCCAGGACCTTCAATAAAAAAAAAAGAAACACACTGTGAAACATAAAATACTATGTTTCAGATGTGACAAAATGCCTTCCATTGTCATTTAAAAACAAACAAACATTTCAACCACTATTATATGGTATTTAGATAGGCTTTTAAGTAATTATGGAGATTAACAACAAAGCTCACTGGACATCTCATATTTGTCTAGCACACATATCAGATAGCCGGGCTTACATTACACAGTTTTTTTTGCACAAAAAAAGTGCTGCAAAAGTAAAAAAAAAAAGAAGGTAGTAATACTATGGACTCCTTCTGGATCACAAGCTTGTCCATGGTGAAGGGGCTTGTTAATCCTCAATGAAGCTGTGAGCTAAACCATGTAGGGTGACCCAATGGATGGGCAGGTCATAGCAGAGAGGTGAGGCAAATCTCACTCCACTGGAGGAGGAACTGGCAACCAATTCCAGTTTATTTGTCAAGAAAACCTTATGGATTAGCACAACTAGTCACAAGATGTGTCTGGCATACTGTAGTCCATAGGGTCACAGAGAGTAGGACACAACTGAATAACTGAACAACAATACTATGGAAATGCAGATTTGTAGAGATTTAAGGACCTTCTGACAAATTCTGGAAAAAAAAAGGAAATTCTCTTAGGTTAAAATACTTCTCGCCAGTAAATTTTAATTATAAATTCATAAAGAAAGTTCAAAGCACTCCTATTATACAATTATATTATTATATGGCATCTGTGTTTGATTTTATTTGCCCTTTAGCATTTATTAGTTTTTATTAAGCTAATATATTTTTATTTTCATTCAACTGGGGTAATATCAGCCTTATTAAATTGCGATTTGGCCAATTGAATAGGGCTCTATATAAGCACACAGCATATTGTTTTTTACAGAAGTTTTTAGTTAGTGATGTCCTTGCTTTTGGATAGAAGTTCACTAACTAAAAACTTCTGTAAAAAAAATATGCTCTGTGCTTATATAGAAGAGCCCTATTCAATTGGCCAAATCACTACTTAATAAGGCTGATGATTTATTTGGATTTCTTATATTTTTATGTATAGGTATTTAAAGCAGAGATAATATGAATCAAGTACCACCCAATAATTTAAATCTTTAGGATTCTGCACATGACACTCCTTAAAATGTTTGGCTGTATAGTGATCTCTCAGCTCTTCTTTATTCTTCTAAATTGGCCTTTGGTAACATACATGTGTCATACTTAGCACTTGTAAAAAAAGCTATATGTGGAGGAAACCACTAGAGGAGCTAGAGAGAGAATCAGAGAGCATATAAGGAATATCGAGAGAAAGGCTATATGGATTACCATGTATCCAAGCATTTTAAGGAATGCCATGGGCAGAATCCTAAACACTTAGGGCCTCATTCTATTATCGGCCGTAAACCGTCCGTAAGGCTACGATTCCTTGCGGGGGTCCCGTTACCTCGCAATTCAATTAAACGGCCCCGCAAGGATCTCCTCTTACGGCCGTAAATCTTGCTACCGGCCGTAAGCTCTGAAAACTTAAAACTCAAAAATAAATTCAAGCCTGCACTGTACATCTCTGTAAATGCTAGGGATCATATTGGGGGACATGAGGATTAAAAGTAACCCCTCTCAAGCTTGCACATCAGCCCAAACCCGAGTTCAAATTAACTGTTTATTTTCCGGCTGCGGCGTGGGCATGTCTGAGGTGCTCCAAGCACTCTGGACTTTTTACATGGATAGTTGACGTATATTAAAAAAAATATATTTTACGGATTTGAGTATAGGGGAATTTTGTGCTATTTTTGCTAACACCTAAAATCACTTTATAGTCTTCTCAAAGTGCAGGATGGCTTTATTTGAGCTATTTTATGTGCTTAATTGGTGCTAGCGGGACCTCTTTCCTGCAAGTAAGCTGCGGCTCGCTTTTAGCCTTGCAGAGAGGTTTCCCGGAGCAATTGAATTGCAAATAGGATTTTCTTACGGCCGATTTCCTTGCAGCCGTTTTAGATCAAAGGATTTCCTCCGGCGCGAGCGGCCGCAAGAGATAGCAAGGCACCGGCCGCAAGCCTGCCGGAATCCCCGGCCGTAAGGGAATAGAATAGCAGAATAGCTTGCGGCTGGTCGTTGCGGCCCCGCAACGGCTGCGGCCGCTAATAGAATGAGGCCCTTAAAGTACTGGGTGATAGATAGATAGATAGATAGTTACAGGGGTGCAGGTGGTGCAGTGCACCAGAGTCCTCCTGTGGGGGCGGGGCAGTGCAGTATCACTTTTTTTTTTTTAAAGAGAAAAAGGGGAGGGAGGGGAAAAAGAGCCAGGGGAGGGGGCAGAAACACAGGACAGGGAGGGAGAGACACAGGGGAGGGGGAAAGAGACACAGGGGAAGGAGATGGGGGAAAAAAGACACAGTGGAGGGAGAGGATGGGAGAGACACAGGTGAGGGAGAGTGGGGGGAAGAGACACAGGGGAGGGGGGAAATAGACACAGGAGAGGGAGAGGGTAAAAACACAGGGGAGGGGGAAAGGATACACAAGGGAGGAAGAGTAGGGGGGAAATGAGACACAAGGGAGGAAGTAGACAGGGGGAGAGACTCACGATAAGCGCCAAAGGTGCTCACATTGGGTGGCAAACAGCATTGCCAGCCATTATGGAGGAGTGGAAGAGGACTCCAGTGGCAACCTGTGAAGCTCTGGTGAACTCCATGCCCATGAGGGTTAAGGCAGTGCTGGAAAATAATGGTGGCCACACAAAATATTGATACTTTGGACCCAATTTGGACATTTCCACTTAAGGATGCATCATTGGCTGTGTGTTGAGTTATTTTTAGGGGACAGCAAATTGACACTGTTATACAGGCTGTACACTTACTACTTTACATTGTAGCAGAGTGTAATTTCTTCACATGAAAAGATATAATAAAATATTTACAAAAATGTCAGGGGTGTACTCACTATTGTGAGATACTGTATATATATATATATATATATATATATATATAAAGAAGGACCATTGTGGTCAGTTTTATGTGCTTTTGAATAATCACATATAATAGTTGTTGTATTGCGAGTTTGTCCGTCACGCCTCGCAATTGTGCCCTTTCAGGGTCCCTCTAAGGCTCCTCTGTCCTGTCATAGCAGTAATTTGGCCGAGGACGCTCCACCGATAGATGATGGAATGAGATTGAAGGTGCTCATGGCGATGCCTGCGATCAGCGACGAAAGGCATAGGACTTTGGAACTGATCGCGAGGCACAAAAGACTTGGAAAAAATTAAGAATTTAATGGACAATATTTTTTCAAGCACGTAACTTGGAAGGACCCACAAAAAATGCCAAACAATTTCAAAATTAACTTAAAAACCTAATTTGACGCAGAATTGTCGATTTTCGGAGATCAAAAATTGGCTAAGCAAGGAAAAAATGTTGTCAGTAAAAAAGTAAATGCTTTCAAAAAGGATCAAAACTAAGGCCGAAACACGTAACACTTAGCCGAACAATGCCAGGCATGCAGTACTTTGAAAATACAAACAACGTCGCTCATGAGACCCACAAGACTTTGAAAATAAAAGCAATGGCAATCAGCACGAGGCACGCAAGACTAAAAAAGATAGATAGGCGATCAAAGGGAGCCACTGAAAACTTGATCAGAGACAGGGGAGGGAGAGGGGGAAGAAAGTAGAAAGATACACAGGGGTGAGAGAGGGGGGAACAGAGACACAGGGGAGGGAAATAAGTGGGGGAAAAAACAGCAGGGACGGGGGGAAGGAGAGAGGGGGAAACAAACACAGGGCTCAGAGAGTGGCGAGAAGCTCGTAATGAGCGCAGAGGGTGCTCATTGCGAGGCACTAAAGTGGAGGGTTGGACGATGTCTGCAATGAGCGCTCCTTGCAGGGCTCGCGATGAGTGCCGAAGGTACTCATCGCCAGGCCCGTAAAGTAGAGGGGAGGAGAGGCTCGCAATGAGCACTAAAGGTGCTCATTGTGAGGCATGAAAGTGGCGGGTTAGACGAGGGGCCACTCATTGCAGGGCTCGCGATGAGCACTGAAGGTGCTCAGCACTAGGCCCGTAAAATAGACTGTAAAGTAGAGGGGAGGAGAGACTCGCAATGAGCACTGAAGGTGCACATCGCGGGGCTCGTTGAGAGGCATGAATGTGGCGGGCGGGACGAGGTGCTACTCATTGTAGGGCTTGCGACGTGCGCCAAAGGTGCTCAGCACAAGACCCATAAAATAGACGGAGGTGCTCATTTTGAGGCCCACAAGTTAGAGGGGGGAGAACCTTGCATTGTGTGGCAAACAGTATTGCCAGCCTTCACATATTATTGCCGTCATTTTTGATGGGCAAGTTCCTAGTTAAACATGATAATGGAGAAAATGTTTAAAGAACATACAAATAAACACATACTTTATATTTTTACGCTTTAGATATAACTATTCTTTACCCTGGGATTCTGTTTTTGTGACCTCACTATACCTACTATTTTCCTTTGGCGCATTTAAGTGTAAAGTAATTACCTGTTTTAAAAGGCCCGTTGAATACCCTAGCTGCTGTAACTACTACATCCCTAATTTGCAGATCGAAACTTATTGTTCATTCAGTTTCCTCCACCTCAGGAAGTTAATCAGCAGAAACCACAATGGAACATGGCACCAAAGCATAATAACATATAAAAGGTAATAAATTAGAGGCTGTGTTATTTTTTATTACATTTTAAAATTTTAAGTCTCTGCATACAAGTCTATCCTCCCTGGACTCAGTTTACACTGCACAGATCAGTAAGCTCATAGCTGTCCTGTTTTAGGTGAGTTTTGCATACCTGGGCCCTCATTCAATTGCAATTTGGCCAATTGAATAGGGCCCTAAATAAGCACATAACATATATTTTTTAAATAAGTTTTTAGTTAGCAAGCATCTATCCAAAAGAAAGGTTTTCACTAACTAAAAACTTCTTTAATAAAAATATGCTATGTGCTTCTTTAGGGGCCTATTCAATTGCCCACATCGCAATTGAATGAGTGCCCATGCCTTTACTGAATTTTCTGCCATCTGAAAAAAAAAAGGTCTGTTCCCTTCATCATGGAGATATAAGCAGTCTTACCATTGACTTTATGAGCAATCTGATTGGCTGCAGTAATGCAAAAGCATGTGGAAAGTCTGTTATACATGTAAGAACATATCTGATTTGATTTCTCAGTGAAAAATGCATGTATTTCAAACATTTAAAAAGGATTTCAATTTTTTTAGGAGATCTTTACTGTGCTGGTTTAAGTAGCCTTGAAAATTTCCTGTTTCACCCCCACCAGTTCAATGGTGCCATACCGAGATTTTGTTAAAGGGTTAGGGTAGTGGCAGATGATACGCTTTACATATCAAAGTAGTGGCACCAGTATTTTACTATGTAAAGCGTATCATCTGCCACTACCCTAACCCTGAACCCTTACCATAACCCCTATCCCTGAACCCTAAGGGCCTCATTCAATTGCGATTCGGCCAATTGAATAGGGCTCTATATAAGCACACAGCATAAGTTTTTTACAGAAGTTTTTAGTTAGTAAAGACCTAACTAAAAAACTTCTGTAAAAAACAATGCAATGTGTTTATATAGAGCCCTATTCAATTGGACAAATCGCAATTGAATGAGGCCCTAAGTCTAGCAAATTGAACAAAGTCTTGGTGGTTAGGAAATAACCGTGTTAAGTAACAGTATATGAAGTAGTCAAATCATAAGTGTTATGTGTTTGCGTATGGGTATGAAACATAAAGATAAAGGAATTTGCAGTAACATTTTTCCACCAGACTGCATATGTCCCAAATCAAAATATATTAAATTGTAATTCTTACAGCACCAAATAATGAATGGTTACAATTTATAAATCCCCAAATTATATTTGGGAAAGGTTTTTCGCCAATCAAAAGGGTCAAATGTTACTTAGAAGATCTCGACGCCTGTATTTGTATTATTGTATGTATTAAGAGGTCATATGTTTCCCTGCTGCTGTTTACTGACATAGTTCAGAGTATAATGTTGGAGCTGACCTGTCTCACAGCTCGGAAGCACAGCTATTTATATCAGCTTGCAAAGTCTTGTCAGTTTGCCTTGTATACCAGACATAAATGGGGGTCATGTGAGATCTGGCTCACACTTGTGCTAAACTTAGCCTCTTCTGCTGACATGAAATGTCAGCTTTCAAAAGTTGTATAAAGTCTTGCAGGCTTATTGGCATTGTATTGTTGTTGCAAAGCCTCCCGGACTGCAGGGGTTAACAGAGGTGAATGGGAAGTCTCTGCTGCTGGGCCATAAAGCTTGAAGGACATGGGAGACAATACATCAATTATAATTCATGCAGTTGTAAAAATCAACCTGGGTACTTGATTCTTTTGCAAATAGAGGCTTAAGGATAGTTCGCTTAGGTATATATTATTACTAGCAACTTGCCTGTCAAAATATTACGGCAATAAAATTGTAAGGCAGGTAATGCTGTTTGGTAGAGACATTAATTTTGTTGGTGATCCGAGATCCTTCGGCGCTCATTGCGAGCCTTCGGCTGTTGTAATTTTTTTTCTGATAGGCGCTCTTGCTGTTATTGTTTTGCGCTTATTGCAAGGCTTTGTGTGCTATGAGCAGCGTTGCCGCTCGTTGTGAGTCGTGCGGTGAATAGGTTTTGTGTTTATTGTGAGCGTTTTTTTTTTTATTTGTATATTTGTTTTTGTATGCTAATGAAATAATTAATACATTAATAAATAAATATACTTTACCTATTTGGAAGTAATATATGCAGGAAGCATTGTGCTGAAGAGCTGACAATCTGTTTTGATGTTCCTGCAGTATATAATGTAGGTTTGCACTGTTGTGGAGCTGAGGTGTGTCAACAATGTTTGCAGTGTAAATATGCTGCGTGCGCGAGGGAAAGCCGTTAGGGTAGCTGTGTACTTCCGCATTGTGTAAGTTAGTATTGTAAAATGCTAATTTGTATGTGGTACGTGACTGTGTATGATGTAGCCTGCGGCTCATTGCAGCCGACGTGGGAGCCTCCACAAATTTGGCCCCTCGCCAACGGCACTCATCTCCACCAGCGCAAGGAGCGCCTTCGGCACCCCTTGCCAGCAACTGCGGCCCTCGCTTCACGAGGGCCGCAGTTGGGACGGACTCGCTATGCAAGCCCGCAAGCGTTAGCAAAAACCCGCATGCTCACAACTATATATGTGATAATCGTTTATTTGTAAAGTGGCAACATATCCTGTAGCGCTCTATAAGGGTTAAAGTCAAGGCAAAAAACAATAGCAGTATTAACACACTGCAAAGGTTGGAGGTCCCTGTCTTAGAATCCAGTGTCCATAGAGCTTTCCCCAAACACCTTGCGGGATTGAAAAAACTTGTAAACTTAGGGCCCGATTCAATTGCCAGCCAACTCGCAACTCGTTTGCTGTAGTCCATATGTCTGCGGGTGTGTTCAGGCTCCCGTTGGTCTTCGATTATGATGCTATTCAATGTAGTTACCGTCCCAAAGCAGGAGCTGGAAACCATGCACTGTTTTGTAGCAGTTCAGGGCGGGAACATGATCAATTAAGCAAGCCTGTAACCTCCCATTGCAAATTTTTATAACGGCAGTAAAACATGGAGGTTACATGTCAATCAATTAGGTTTGTTGATCCAATATGAGATCAGACTCGCAAACGCGTAAAATACAGAATTATGAACATAAATGCCAACACTGTTCTAGTCCATATGGGTGGCCTGATATGTATTAACTCATTGATACCTGAGATTGATTTAGCACCAAAATCACATATACAGTTATCAGCAGCGCGACCTTGCCAAAATCCGTTGGTAACACAACGTTAAAACTGCGGGCTTGCAAAGTGACCCCGCTGCAACTGCGGCCCTTGCAAAGCGAGGGCCGCAGTTGCGGCCAGGCAAGGAGCACCAAAGTCGTTCCTTGCGCTGGTGGAGATGAGCGCCATAGGCGGTCATCCCTACGACCCGCACGACTTGGGCATCATACCTACAACCCGCGGAACTACACATCAGCACAAAATACACAATTCACAGTGCGAGACCCGTAGCACTTTGAAAAAAACACCTATAAAAAATTACGGCCTGTAACACTTACAAAAGGAAACCGCCACTTAGTAAAAAAAAAATACGAGCCGCAAAAAATACGAACCTAACGGCCGCACCAGGCACATCGAAAAACATGAAAACCACACAAAATACAAAAAAATAAAAAATAAAAAATACACACACAGTAAGGGGTAACAGCCAGGATGTCTGGGAATGAGGTTACACTCCAATTTAAATACAATGTGAAGGCTTTCACCACCAGAAAATCCCCTAAGCAAGAGAAAAAAATGGCAGACGAAAAAAACAAAAAAAACAAGGCTACACGACCCCTAAGGACGCAAAACACCCCGAGCACATATGCCTTGTACACAGAACCGTACGACCTACTAAATACACTCTTAGGAAGGACGCTAAATACTCCACACCCGCCTAACACATACACAATCACAGCCATTTTACAACATTAACCCCAAACTAATAACATTAACATTACAAAATGCGGAAGTACACAGCTCAACAAACGGTTTCCCCTCGCGCACGCAGCCTATTTACACTACACATTGCACACATTGCTGACACTTACACCTCAGCTCACCAACAGTGCAAATCGACAGTGTATGCTGCAGGAACATCAAAACAGATTGTTAGCTCTTCAGCATATTGCTTCCTGCATATAATAATTACAAATAGGTAAAGTATATTCATTTATAACTTTACTAATTAATTAATTATCATTACAAAATACATAGGCAGAAAAAATAATAAGAAAAAAAACAAAATCACAATAAACGCTAAAGGCGCTCAGCGCGCCGCCTCACAAGGAGCGCCAACAGTGTTTAGAGGAGCACAACTACACCAGGGGAGAGGCTCGAAATGCGCTCCAAAAGGCCATCAGCGCAAACCTTGCAATCAGCGCCAAAGGGTCTCTGACAACCAAAAATACACCAACCCAGAGGCTCACAATGAGCATTAGCTGCTTTACAATTCTATTGCCGTCATTTTTTGACGGGCAAGTCGCTAGTGAAACATAAAAATCAAATGTAATTTCCTGCCGATTTGCAAGCTTGAGACTGTTGTGCAATTTATTCTAATGTCTATCATCGCTTTCCCCATTATTTATAGTGTAGTATTGATTTTTTATTTGCATTTACAGTGCTACGAACAGGTGTAACCCCCTTGTAGGTCCTATCTAGCACTCATGGGGTTTTCTCCTTCTTTTGCCATTTACGGGTGTGAAAACATTTGTGGGCTTGGGGAAATTTGAGCAATTGAATAGCAATTTGCGATTTTAGCCATCGTAACTCTTGCGAAAGTGAAAGATCAAAGGCTTCGGGAGACTGTAAGTTATGGGTTTAACCATCACCATTTTTTCAAGGCCGTAACTCGTAAGCCCGCAAAAAGACGCCAATTGAATAGAAAATGAATGGAAGAAGAGCTCAATTGAATCAGGCTCTTACAGTCTAGAGGATATATACACCAGTCTGTTTCAGAAACTTCAAATATATCTGAATTATATAACCAACGACATTAGCAGATTAACGACATTAGCAGCTGTGCAAACTAAACCATGAGCATAAAAGTGTGGTTGAAGTCACAACTACTACTACCCACTTAGGCACCAAGCCAGCAGGCAGTGCTGAAGAGAGACAGCTTGGAAACTACTTCAATTTTCTTGGCCATGGGCATCCACATATATTTCTTTTCCTGAATGGGGAAAGCTCACCAGGAAACAGAAGGTGACAGGGATTTATTGTGCCCGTAGAGCCACACAACGTGTAACAAGAAATGGTCTGTGTTCCATGAGATGTTCCTTCAACAAAACTGAAAAGTTTTCGATAATGGATTCCTTTGCATAAAGTTCACAGTCCAGATGTTAAAAGTGGGTTGGATGAGAGCCTTACAACTGGTGATTATAAAGCACAGGCAAACAGAAAACAAGTCCAAATGAAAAATAAGTAAGCATCTGTTTGACCAAGTCCACACAACCACAAAAGAGTTCAATGGAGAAGGATGAAAACAATTTTGCACTGATATCCCTAACCACATAGAGTTTATGGAGGATAATATCTTCTTTCCCTAGTTAATCTCCCTTATTAGATTTTGATACATTTTATATCCTAGCAGGTTGATAGAACAAGGTACATAAGTGTTAGAAGCTAAGGGACAGTGTGACAAACCAAGAGTAGGGCAATACAAGCCCAGGGCCACCTGCTATAGACTACAGGTTTAACTGCCCTCAAGGACTGTTCGGTTATTTGAAATTTCGGCACAAGCACCCTGATATCTGGCTTCTGTATCAGTCAGAGTCTCTCCATCAGGAATCCAGTAACCATCCTGTGGTAGTGACCAGGATAGGCTACTTGTAGGGTGGAGATAGGTTCAGTATCGCAGCCACCAGGAACCAAATAAAGAGACCATGCGATTTCTATATGTCTCTCAGTAAACTGATTTATTTTTGAAAATGACAGCAGTATTTATAGGGGATGGATACAGAGGGGGTGTACACAGCACAACATGGAGAGGGTGTGGCAGACAAACACAACATAAACTCCACATGGGGTCTAACAGTAGCTTCCTGAGAGCAATAGGCTTAACCTCCAATACACATCCTGCCGTCTTTAGCACATATCAGACGTGATTAACTTAATCTGGCAGTCTGATGTCTGACCTCCTGTCTTCCTGATGGGATTAGCTTAATTTGGCAAACAATGGAACAAAGTAGGTTTACATATACAATAGAGGTGTCCATGCAGATAATCCAGTGGTGCAGCCAAGATGTCTGTGCTTTAATGGGCTTAATGGGCCAACACCCAGGATGGGGAAAAGGGGTCTGTGACATACAGTACAAAAGGAAAACAGGGCTAGCACAGAGTAGATTTTTTTTAAAAAAAGACAAAACAGTGAAAACATAGATTCAGACGGTCTTCGTACAAACCCAGTCTTAGACATAACACTAGACCAGGCGCCTTTGAGGTAACGTGGTTCAAAAATTAAAAACAGGCAGATTGCTTCTGGATTTGAGATGCTCTGTTCAAAGCAATAGTCCATCATGTGCAGATTTCTAGGCACAGAACAAGGAGTATATGAATTTCTCACAGATCTTCTTATCTTATTCTTGTCAGCGGATACATGCCTGTTCACTTTTCCAGGTCAATGAACAAGAGTTTGGCCCGTCCCTTTCATGGGTGCAGAATCTGAGCAACATTTCTTTCTGGGCTTTGTCTTTAGTCAGCAAACTCTGTATCTTAGCTTTGTCATCAGGATTGGTACTTGGTAGTGACTTTCATTACAAATCAGGGCAAGATTGTGGCATAGTTGTTACTCTCTTTGTCTTTTCTTCCACTTTCCAGACACTCATGGTTTTCTTCTCCTGGGGGTAGGCAAGTGTGACAAAAATAAAATAAAAACAACAAAATCCAAACATTATAACTCTGTCACACAAGAACTTCTTTCAACATATTTTGTTAAAGATTACACAGCTGCTTTGTTGCAAGCACATCGATACTTGGCCACTAAAGTTTTAAGCCAGGTTACAAAAATATATTTAAGCATAGGCAATGTTAACCCTTTCATTAAGCAGAATCAAGTTAATTCCATCACTTATAACTCTCTTCCTCCTAAAGATCCTTCCAAAATGTAAGGCAAGTGCTGAAAATTCTGGAAAGACAACTTTACCTTGCAGATATATTTTGAATCCTTCAGTAAAGCTTTATGTGAGCTTAATAAACATGCCATATTAGCTATCAAACATCTGCATGGCTCATAAGACCGACATCTTCTCCAAACTAAGTGAAAGATGCTCTTCAACCTATTCAGACACTTACCCCAAATGCAGTTGTCCAAAGCTAACTTTATACATTGTATTGGCAATGTAGACTTATACAGAGATTTTGGAACAAAGCCAAGGTTTGGATAAGACAACTCTAAGACAGGCCTCTTTACCATCCCAAGATCTTTCTCTATGGCATATTACCACCTAATAATCCTCACAAAACTTTTATCCTGACAATTATTACTGCCGCTAACAAATATATATTAAAGGAATGGACTAACGCATTACCTCCCTCTTTACAATTTTGTATCATAGAATTAACAAGTACAGTATCATTCATATTGAAAAAAAATGTTTTAACTTTGGTGAATGCAAAACACAAAACAAGTTTAATTTGAAATGACAAACACTACTAAATCTGAAGAAAGTAAGTCTTTCCAAAAATCCCTAGAATGCTGTGGCCGGCTTCTTTAGAAAACTTGACTTACATTAACCAATTTACCTAATGCCGCTCAACCTTGGTTCTTGGATTTAGAAGAAATCTAAACATACTATTTTGCTTCAACACATAAAGCAGTTCTTTCCCCCCATAGAGTATACACCCCTCCTCCTCTATGAATAATACAATTATTTGTATATTGTTAGATATGGTTTGAGGTTATGCACATTTAGATTTTTTGTTCCAACCTCAATGCTATTATATATTTTATGTAACCGGTTTACTTGTCAATTATACCTCCTTTGGGTATACTAGCGCCATGAAAACCATACTAAATGTAAGTGCACAGAGCATATGTATAGGGGTAGATTTCATTGTCAAACAAGTATGATTCATACAACTATCTTACTGCTCAAATCAGTTTTATCCTGCTTTGAGACCATCATTTGAAAAAAAAAAAAAAAACACTGTGATACATTATCAAAGACCCTCTTTCTGCTTTTAGTGTCGGTTTAACTTTAACCAAAAACAGAATGCTTTCAGAAAACTGTCAAACATGATCATATTAATAACAATTTATTAATATATGAAATACCTATGTTCTTGGTTTTATGGTAAAATAAAATTGAATGGGGAAAGAAAACAGAGGCAATAAGAAATGGAGAGAGGCAAAAAGACAGATTAATAAACCATTTGAATGTGGATGTTTGGCTCTCTACCACAGGTTGATAAATGATACAGGTTGTCTCTGAACAAAACTATAGCAGGTCAATCTGATTTAATTTAGCAAAATATGGCCCCCATTCAATTCCAAGCCGGTAATTCGATCGCAGACAGCCGCATGTCTGCGATTGAGTTGCGGGCTACCTTTGGTCTCCGTTTGCAATGCTATTCAATTGCTCCAGGTGTCGAGTTGGGATCATGAAGCCAGCTCCGTAAACCATGCACTGATTCGGAGCATTTGTGGGCGGGAACCGTATAAATTCAGCAAGCCCATAACCGCCCAGTTTGAAACGGCCAATAGAAAAACATGGAGGTTACATGTCAATAAATCAGGTTCGGGGATCCGATATGCAATCAGACTCGCACAACTTTGAAAATGAAGAATTATGAAAATGAATGCCAATACTGTTAAAGTCCATATGAGTGGCCTGATATGTATTAACTCCTTGATACCCGAGATCGATTTAACCACGAAATGACACATAAATATAAATTTAATTTCCTGCAGTTTTACGGACTGGAGACTGTTGTGCAATTAATTGTTATGTCTTTCATCGCTTTCCCCATAATTTACAGTGCGTCATTTATTTCTTATTTGCATTTACAGTGCTACAAATTGGTGTTTAACCCCTTTGCAGGTCCTCTTGAGCACATGTAGGATTTTCTACTCCATTTGAGATTTACGAGTGTGGATACATTTGTGAGCTTGGGGAATTGGAGCAATTGAATAGCGATTTGCAATTTTAGCCCATGAAAGTGACCGATCAAAGGCTTCTGGAGGCTGTAAGTTACGAGTTTGACTGACGCAATCTTTTCAAACTTGTAATACGATGCGAGCCTGCAAAAAGACACCAATCAAACAGCAAATTTGCCTGCAAGCTTACTTACGGGCCTCCTATATCTCAAATATAGCCATAGTTTGTATTATCCGTGTGCTTATTTTTCCATTCTAAAGTTTAGGTTAAGATATGGCTAAATGCTAAAATATAAAATCCCTGGGACTGGGTTACATTTATATATTTGACAGCATTCTATTAAAATACTTTTGATTGTGGTACATTAGTGGGAAATAAATGCACAATCTACTGTCACTCACAGTTTACACCTCCTCATCCCACAGTCCATCCTCAACCAGTACATACAAACATATTTAATTTTTCGATGGAAAGTTCCTGCTGCTGGGAGTATTGCTGATGAGACCATGCAACATTATTTCTTTTGTCAGCAGAATCAGCTGTAAGAGCACAGGATAAAAACATGCAAATTATTGACTTTTTACTGATCTGGGGGCAGTTGTGCTGGTCATAGAGGAGAAAAGTAAAGATCGATCTGGGACAACTGCCCCCCTCCCGTCGGCACCTTTGCGCTTGTCTTACACAGCTGCTAATGAGGTTAGTTTGTTACATACTTCACACATATTTTCACTATCTTTCCCCAAAGTGCAATGGTTCTTACAAAAGGGAGAATTTGAGTTTTATTTTTCGAAGCAAATAAATGATTATATACGTTTTTAGACATGACAGCCTGGTGACTGGTTGACTAGCTAACCACCTGTTCTTTTACTGTATATAAATCTACACAGGAGTTGTAACAGTACATGGGTGGGAAATAGTGGGTCAATTTGGGAGTAAAAGAGGGTACACAAGGCTGGGTAGAAATGGAACAATATCTGCCTACATGACTCTCCAGTGAAAATGCCCTTCAGGTCGTTGGTGACAGATAAGAGATCTGGGAGAATTATTGGGCCATATCTGCAACCTACTGCCACAGGGAGGGAAGGATGTTAGAAATGAGTAACAAATTCAAAACATCCAATCTATGTAGTAGATAAGAAAATGTATTACGGCACAACTAGACCATATAGCCCAAAGAGGAAGCACCAAGTGTCCATACTTTCATAAATATAGGGTAGCAAAGAGTCTGAAGGGCCCGTAGGCCACCTCAGGCTTGCCTGGGGTTGGAAGGAGGGGCCACCTGACCTGGCAGGACCTGGGAGGGGCAGGAGGTGGCTAGCTGGGGGAGGTGGAGCCATTATAGGCTTTTGCCGCCAATTTCCACCAGTTTGCCCCCAGCTAGCCATGGGAGCAGATGTGCTGCTGGTGCAGCTCCTGTTTATGGCCTCCAGAGTGTTAGGGAGCACAGGGTGGAGTGCTGGGGGCACTTATGAGGGATTGGCCCCTAGCTAGCCATGGAAGAGGATGGAACTGCTAGTGCTCCTTGTCATAGGCTATGTGAGTGCTGGGGGCACTGATGTGAACACTGCTGAGCTGGTTCAGGCCACAGATCTGGTTGCTGTGGTGTCTGTGGTGTGCAGGGGAGGGTAAGCTGTGTCCCTGCTATCAAGGCAGCATGTATTATGAACTGCATTATATAACTCGGTAGTAGGCTTATATATTATACACTTATACATGTGTGTGGGTGTATATGTATGTTTTTATATTATGTATATATATATATATATATATATATATATATATATATATATATATATATATATATATATACAGGGAGTGCAGAATTATTAGGCAAATTAGTATTTTGACCACATCATCCTCTTTATGCATGTTGTCTTACTCCAAGCTGTATAGGCTCGAAAGCCTACTACCAATTAAGCATATTAGGTGATGTGCATCTCTGTAATGAGAAGGGGTGTGGTCTAATGACATCAACACCCTATATCAGGTGTGCATAATTATTAGGCAACTTCCTTTCCTTTGGCAAAATGGGTCAAAAGAAGGACTTGACAGGATCAGAAAAGTCAAAAATAGTGAGATATCTTGCAGAGGGATGCAGCACTCTTAAAATTGCAAAGCTTCTGAAGCGTGATCATCGAACAATCAAGCGTTTCATTCAAAATAGTCAACAGGGTCGCAAGAAGCGTGTGGAAAAACCAAGGCGCAAAATAACTGCCCATGAACTGAGAAAAGTCAAGCGTGCAGCTGCCACGATGCCACTTGCCACCAGTTTGGCCATATTTCAGAGCTGCAACATCACTGGAGTGCCCAAAAGCACAAGGTGTGCAATACTCAGAGACATGGCCAAGGTAAGAAAGGCTGAAAGACGACCACCACTGAACAAGACACACAAGCTGAAACGTCAAGACTGGGCCAAGAAATATCTCAAGACTGATTTTTCTAAGGTTTTATGGACTGATGAAATGAGAGTGAGTCTTGATGGGCCAGATGGATGGGCCCGTGGCTGGATTAGTAAAGGGCAGAGAGCTCCAGTCCGACTCAGACGCCAGCAAGGTGGAGGTGGAGTACTGGTTTGGGCTGGTATCATCAAAGATGAGCTTGTGGGGCCTTTTCGGGTTGAGGATGGAGTCAAGCTCAACTCCCAGTCCTACTGCCAGTTCCTGGAAGACACCTTCTTCAAGCAGTGGTACAGGAAGAAGTCTGCATCCTTCAAGAAAAACATGATTTTCATGCAGGACAATGCTCCATCACACGCGTCCAAGTACTCCACAGCGTGGCTGGCAAGAAAGGGTATAAAAGAAGAAAATCTAATGACATGGCCTCCTTGTTCACCTGATCTGAACCCCATTGAGAACCTGTGGTCCATCATCAAATGTGAGATTTACAAGGAGGGAAAACAGTACACCTCTCTGAACAGTGTCTGGGAGGCTGTGGTTGCTGCTGCACGCAATGTTGATGGTGAACAGATCAAAACACTGACAGAATCCATGGATGGCAGGCTTTTGAGTGTCCTTGCAAAGAAAGGTGGCTATATTGGTCACTGATTTGTTTTTGTTTTGTTTTTGAATGTCAGAAATGTATATTTGTGAATGTTGAGATGTTATATTGGTTTCACTGGTAAAAATAAATAATTGAAATGGGTATATATTTGTTTTTTGTTAAGTTGCCTAATAATTATGCACAGTAATAGTCACCTGCACAGATATCCCCCTAAAATAGCTAAAACTAAAAACAAACTAAAAACTACTTCCAAAAATATTCAGCTTTGATATTAATGAGTTTTTTGGGTTCATTGAGAACATGGTTGTTGTTCAATAATAAAATTAATCCTCAAAAATACAACTTGCCTAATAATTCTGCACTCCCTGTATATATATATATATATATATATATATATATATATATATATATATATATATATATAGATGTGTATTTGGATATATGTGTGCTTTTGGTTCTGTGTTTATGTATATGGATTTACATGTGCTTGTTTATGTATGTATCTATATGTGGATATATTTATATATGTATGTATTTGGAGATATATATGGATGTATATTTGCTTATGTAGGTATTTTGGTTATGTATGGGCTTTGTTTGGTTCATGTGCATTGTGTATATGTGTTGTGTGTATTTCATATGTGTATTGTGTTTTGTTGTATGGGTATATATGTTTGTGTATTGTATATATGTTTGTGTATAGATTGTGTGGGGTGGTCAGAGTGCACATTATCATATTAGTGAAGGCTGTGTGTGCCATTTTGCTGTGTGCTGGGACTCTTGGTGATGTCCCCAGGCCTTTTTGCCCTCTCAGGCTGCCATGCTGTCTGGGAGCTGCAGTGTAGGTAAGCAGCACTTGGTCACATTAATAGCAGCATTCTCTGTCAATATGATAGTCAAATCTAGGGGACTGCTGTTATATATATTGACATATTCTGTATACTGCGGTTTTCATCCGCAATAAATCTATTTCATATTATTATCTACGAGTCTGAGGACGTTGTGTAATTATTTAATACTTACATCATTTTTCCCTTGCATTATTTGTATAATAGTGTGTTCATAACTGGAGTTACGGGGGACAGATAGGACTTTTAATTCTGGCGCTGGCAGTTGGCTTCTCCAATTGCAGTCTAAGGGGTTGAACACCAGGCGATTTATAGTGAGATTGGACTGTAGCAGTTGCGGTCTGGAATGATCATATGATTTGCGGTTGTTCTTGCTGCAACTGCAATAGGTACAGCGCTTATCAGTGGACCACCCTTATGGAACTGCTTGGCATATTGGGGCCATAAGCCTATATATCAGGTTACCAGGGGCTGTCTTAAGGGGGGAGCAGGGCAGAGAGGCCTTAGAAAGTTATAGGGCCAATTCCTCCGCATAGTGTCCTCCTTAGACGGGTTGGTGCCCAGTTTGTTTAGTGACATTGCGCGCTTATTATACTTACCGCCTTGACATCGGGTATTGGGGCTGTTTATAAACAGTCTACTTTATAGAGGTCCATATCAATAGTGGGGAGTTTGGGGTCTGATGGCTTGGGCATAGCAAGTATTTGTTGTGTAGGTTCCTGCCAGGTATGTTTGATAATAGTTAGGTTATTGTGCTGTTGGTCGCAGCTTGGGATCGGTGTCTGGACTGAGTTCCTTTCATAGGCGGTCCCTGGGAGGTAAGTTATATGGGGTAAATCTATTTGCCTGTACTCGTTCTCCTTGGTATCATTTTCATCTTGGCCGTCTTGCGGGGTCATTCCTGCATGTTCCTGGCAGGGTTGTGCTTGTGGTTCTAGGGTACGTTAGGGGTATAGGCCTCCCGGTATGCTGGGAGGCTTTACCATTTTATCGCATTACCGTTCTGTGCCGTAGGTTACTCATTCCCCGTTCTTCATCTCTTTCGTCGTGGGTTCCATTGATCAGGTAGACAGTTCTCATACCACTAGTTTCAGGTTTGTAGTGGGATTTGGAAGGAGGCCGGGTGGCATTCCAGCAGAATTATGCCTTTTTGGGTATGTCGTATACTCCTCCACGGTTTACTCTTATGCCTTATCCGCTATGGTCTTGGGTGGTTATATTGACTCCTGAAGGTGGGTCTAGGTAGGTGTTTGGTCCATTCCAAGTTGTAGTAGAGGTGTTTGCGTCTGATAATATAGACATAGGTTCTCTAGGCTACCAATGTTAAAGGTGGACAAGTGTTTTTTATATGTAAATTTTGTCTCAGTTGTTTTCTGCACAGGCATGTTCTTCCATAGTGTTGGCAGGGTAGCTGATGGATTAGATCCGCTGGTAGCAGTTTTTCTTTCATATACAGAGGTGGTTTGGCTCGGGTGGTCCTCTTTTGTCCTGCTGTGGAGGGTCCTGCTTAGTGGTATCCTATCTTGAGGTTTTCGTCCTGGTTCGTCTTATAATCCTCTGCAGTTTGTAAGACACGATGGTATGACGCTCAAACGGTCGTGAGCAGGTATTATACATCCTTTGAATGGTAAGAGGAGCGGTCATCAAGGACATGCCCAGATTGATGCTATGCCCTAGCTCTTTTCAAATTTGGCTGTAACGGCATCTGGGGACCTGCGTCGGGCCCCTGGTCTGTCTGGTTAGAGGTAGTGTAGGTTATGCAGCAAGATGCAAGATTGTAAACCATGATTGCGCCATTTGGTGGGTAGCGGTGTGCGTGTTCAGTGGGTCTATCACATGTATATATTTTTTATTTTGTATGGTAATGGAGATATGTATAAGGGATTGTCAAATTTGTCTCGGATTAAAAAAAAAAAAAAAAAAAAGAGTCTTAGGGGTCGTGCTGGCGGGGCGCTAACGCTTGATATCCGGTAATAGTCATAAAGCAGAGGGTATTATATGCTTTTCCAGGTGAGTTCCAGGATATTATTAACTCTTTGTACCGGGATTGGCAACGTGCGGACTGAGGAGTATATATGGGTTATTACAGAGGTGTTTTTTTTTTGTCTCTATGCAACAAGGGTGGTCACTCCTGTCATCCCCGGCGGTTGTATCACGCTTTGATCATTTATTAACTTTATTAACTTTTATTTATACCACGCCAACATATTCCGTAGCGCAATACAGGGGATAAAAACAAGGGAAAATACAGCATTAACAACATTCCAAAAATGGAGGACCCGGTTTTGATCATTCAAGGTGGTATCATAAGCTATTGTGATAGGTATGTGCTGTAAGGTATTTGGCTTCGTAGATCTTGCTAGAGTTATACACGGCTGGTTGGCAGTGGATCGAAGGGCAGTAAGTAGAGTAGGCAGTGATTGCAGTGGTGGTGCAGGCTGTTTCTCAGTATGTAGTTGCTTGTTCAGGACTACGTTGTTGAAAACCCTGTGCTCAGTACGGATAGAGGAGCATATAGTATTATGAAGATACAAGGTCAAAAAGACAGGATGGAGGACGGTTCCTTCTCAGGTGCGAGCCTCAGACTGCAGGCCAGGGTGGGAGGTTGGACAGTGTGAGCACTGGGTACGCTATCCGTAGGCTCAGAGGAGGAGTCCCCCAAAGGTGGGGGGGGCAAGTAGCAGTGTGGCCCATCGGAAATCAAGCTGGGTTAATGGGTCCTGACGAAGGAATGGATAGAGAAAGCAAGGGGTAAAGGCGAACAGGAGGTATGGCAAAGGGACAGCAGGCGACGGGGAGCCTTTTCCCAAGGGCCGGAGATACCACTGTTCGGGAAGGAGGTCTGTGATAAGGGCAAAGCCTTGCGGGCTGTGCAGCCATCTCTCCTTCCCGCTGGTGTGCCGGTAGTGAGAGTTTGGTTAGTATACAGGCAGGGAGGGCGACCTCAGATGCCTGGTCTTGGGATCCAAAGGGTGATCGTAAAGGCGAACAGGAGGTATGGCAGAGCGACAGCAGGCGACTGGTAGCCTTTTCCTAAGGGCCGGAGATACCACTGTTCGGGAAGGAAGTCTGTGATAAGGGTGAAGCCTTGCGGGCTGTGCAGCCATCTCTCCTTTTCGCTGGTGTGCCGGTAGTGAGAGTTTGGTTAATATACAGGCAAGGTGGGGCAACCTTAGGTGCCTGGTCTAGGGATCCAAACGGTGATCATATGACCATATGGCTGGTTACTGCGGTTATGGAAAGAGGTCTGTGACAAGTCTAAATCCTTGCGGTTCTGTGCGGCCATCTCCTTCCGCTGGTCGGATGGTAGCAGGAGTTTGGTTGGTAAACAGACAAGGTATGTCGACCTCAGGTGACTGGTCTGGCGATCCAGGGTGATCATGTGACCATGTGGCAGCGACAGCCAAGTTGAGCAGGCGGGGAAAGGAGGTAGTTACAGTGTGTTGGGCACGCTGACTGCTCCCCCTTCCTGGATTACGGCTCTCTTGGTTCAGCCAATCACGAAGTTGGTTTGCACCTTCCCTTGATGAAATGGGACTGGTTCTCTATGTGTGATTCTACAACGTTGGAGATTGCCAGCAGCATTTGGGCATATTCCGCATGGAACTTGCTGCCCACTCGCTTGGTGCAGAAGCAGCTACAGTAACAGCCCTATGGGCTTTTGGAGAAGGAGGTCTTGAGAATTGGAAGGTATCGGGCGGAAATAACATGGGCTATTAGTAAAGCAGACCATGCGGGCGAGTGGCCTTGGTTGTCGGTCTTAGCCCAGAGCTGGGTGTGGCCCCGGCGCGGATGGATCATGAGCAGAGGTGGAGAGTGGAGTGCTGTTTTAGGAGGGTATGTGGCTGGCCATGGTGTTTTTTTTGGTGGAGGGAGTCGAATCCGCAAAGATATTATGCAATCTTCTCTGTGGCGGGTGGTGAGGGGAGTTGCCGGGACAGTGGAAAATGGGGGAGATCCTACCCTACGGTGGTACGGATGTTCCAACACGGTAGGCCCTGGATGAGGCTTCAGGGCGTAGGGTGTACTGTCTCTGTCCAGGCTCCTCCCGTCGGGTTATGTTTATTTATTAATCGTTATGGTTATTACATCATGTTGTGTTTACCAATAAACGCTGTGGCCAGTTATCTCCCAAGAAGTGGTCTGTGTCTAATTTTATATTCAATGGGTGATGGGGTATACATTCTTATATGCACATACCAACTGGGCCTTGCTTAGGTCATGAAGGGCCCGTAGGCCACCTCAGGCTTGCCTGGGGTTGGAAGGAGGGGCCACCTGACCTGGCAGGACCTGGGAGGGGCAGGAGTTGGCTAGCTGGGGGAGGTGGAGCCATTATAGGCTTTTGCCGCCAATTTCTACCAGTTTGCCCCCAGCTAGCCATGGGAGCAGATGCCCACCCACCCATCCCTAAAGTATTGTTGTTAAAGTGATGTATATGTTGTACTGTTAAAAAAAAAAAAAAAAAAGATGAATAGTAAGTTGTGGATTATGTTGTTTATTGTCTGAAGTACTCATTGTTGAGGATGTATCATTAAGTATTTATTATATGGTATCAAATGTTTGTTTATTTTGTCACAGCGGCGGGTGGTGAGGGGAGTTGCCGGGACAGTGGAAAATGGGGGAGATCCTACCCTACGGTGGTACGGATGTTCCAACACGGTAGGCCCTGGATGAGGCTTCAGGGCGTAGGATGTACTGTCTCTGTCCAGGCTCCTCCCCTCGGGTTATGTTTATTTATCGTTATGGTTATTACATCATGTTGTGTTTACCAATAAACGCTGTGGCCAGTTATCTCCCAAGAAGTGGTCTGTGTCTAATTTTATATTCAATGGGTGATGGGGTATACATTCTTATATGCACATACCAACTGGGCCTTGCTTAGGTCATGTGAAGTAACTTATAATGAACTTCTTGGATGTACACAGATAAGGAATTTCTCATTTTGCTCTGAAAACAAAAAAGGATGGTGTTGATGGATATTAAAGGATCATCCTAGACCCACTACTTTTAGTCCATATGTTAGTTGTCACCTTGCATAGAGTAGATATTGATAGTTTTAGGGTGGTGGCCCTTAGGATCAGAAGGGTAGATAATAAGTAGTGTCTAGTTTGAGAAACATAAAAGAGAAGTTTTTATAAGGTGGTATCTTAGTTATAGTGGAATGTTTGATACCACAAGGTACCAGTAAAACACACGACTAAGCTTATGGTGCCCCAAAAAGCTAAGTTGAGTAGCTGTGATGATAACCTGATACTTCTGTTATTAGTTTTTTAATTTGTATATTTAGTACACATACACACACACACACAGAGTACTCTAACCTCTCCCCATCAAAGACTGAAATCCTAAATGTCACTATCCACATCCTCTCACCCCCAAAATTCAGTCTTTTTCCTTTGCCCTTATTCTAAGCCTCTTGTGCATTAGAATATATCTGTTCTGATGTCTGCATGTGCTAAATACCACCTGTACAATATACACAAAATCTGCCCCTTCATCTGACACACTCTAGTTTATTCACAAATATTTACCTACCTTGATTGTTGTAACTTCACCTTTCTTTGTCATCAAGCCCACACATTACCCCATTCTAACAAATTTAAATTGCCTCTGCCTACATCATATTAAAATTACCCCGCACCACCCACGCCTCCATTATAGCCACTCAATTTCAGTGTCTCTGACTACAACTGCCTTCTCAGAGGTTTGGTCATTGTGTATTAGTCCATAATAATATTGGCACAATTATCCTCATGCATGTCTCTAAGCCCATTTGATATAAATCCTTCTCAACCCTCACAGACCCATTCACTCGTTGTTGCTCATCTCAATTTCTCTCTTTCTCACAACTTGTCTATCTTCACAGGAACAAACTCCGAATGCACATCAGAACCAGCATGCATTTCTCACTGATCAGTGAGCCATCTTATCATACCTTTAACCTCATCACTACCATCATGCCAAACCTTTAACCCCACAGTATAACTCAGACATTGATTCAGTCACTGGTGTGTTGTATCAGTCACATTTCCTTCTATGCTTTGCCCTTTTTTTGCAAAGAAGTTTGCTTTTACAGCTTATTATCTTACTCTTGCAATTTTGTAAAGTAATTTGGCCAGAAATAAAGGTAAACAAATGAATAAAATAAACAGTAATTTTATCTTCAGCTAGAATCCTTTTTAGCCACAGTGAGTATCGCATGGCTTCATAGGCATTTAATCTGAGACAAGGGTGTGAGAATGTAAAAAAGCTGATAACCTCAGCTCTGGACATATGATGACCAAGGAATGAATTGTATTCTGGAGCTGTTCAAATTCCTCAGCCCCAGTTTGACCTTTTTAACATTGATAAGCCGGATCAAAAATATTTATGGATTTCGCTAAGGTATATTGCCTGTTTATGAAAGGAGCCACTGTCCTTTTACATGTGATAATGGGACAGAAGAACCTTAGGGTGATGTGATGGAGAAGTTTGGGAAAACCTCTCAAATGACATCCTCAACATTTGGCACTCATTGCGCATGCGCAAGTCCATAACTTTTAAAAATGCGTGATCAACATTCGTAAGGACCACCATTATATGTGATCCCTCTACCATCTCTTTCTTCACTAATGAATAAGCATGCACCTCAGGTTAAATGCAAGTCTTAACCTATTAAAACAACTTTCTGTCTGCCTAAGGGCATATTTAAACAGGGAAAAATAGTCATAAATCTAATTTTTAATTAGAACAAAATACATTTTGATGCATTTAATTAATTCATGATATATAGGTGTAAGTTGCGTGTGAGAAGGGAGTTTACATTTGTGGATATGTGGAGAGCTGAAGTCGCATCTATTGATGCAAGTTACTACTTTTGGGTCAGTGAGGGTGGTGGGGTGTTATGCAAAAATCAATCTTATCAATTATCTCAACAAAAGCTCTCTTCCTTCCTTCTATAACCCCTCCCTCCACTGATAGCCAAAACACACACCCTCATGATCCAGCTCTGAGGAAGTAATGAAACAGACATAAAATGGATTCCTATACTCATAAGCAGAATCTACACAAATACAGATTTTCAAACTTTCCCCTAAAAAATTTCAATAGCTTACAAAATTGTTAATGTTGTTAGTATGGTACATATATGACATGTCATTGTTCTTGATTAACAGTGGTCCTTTAATGTTGATTGGTTATATACTTCACAATCATGTGAAGCTTTTTATGAAATACAGTGATCCTTTAATAGCCTTGAGCTCAGAGCTTTAGCATTAAATATCTCAGTGGTGGTGTTATATGGCAAAGACAATGGGTGCATTTTTCTGCAA
Source organism: Discoglossus pictus (assembly GCA_027410445.1). Classification (NCBI taxonomy): domain Eukaryota; kingdom Metazoa; phylum Chordata; class Amphibia; order Anura; family Alytidae; genus Discoglossus; species Discoglossus pictus. Next base: position 193,870,011 of record CM050168.1, on the reverse strand, counting down.
TGCTTCACTTTACTATGAATAGCCTGTTTCATTACTTATGTGAGAGCAGCTGTCCTCAACCATTCTTAACCTGCCAGATCAGTTGTCTCCGGTGGAGTCAGATTACTCCAACAATAGACATTGTTGTGCCACAGTCCATGACTTCTAGCATTGTGTCTTTTATGAAAACCATGTACTCAACCTTTAATTAACTGCTGAGAGAGATCAATTTAATTTGCTGTGCCAGAAAAGTTCCTGAGTCGGGAATAAGTGTATCCCTAAATATAAAATTAATAGCTACCGTATATATAATCTGTTCTCCTGTAAACTTCGAATGCCAGTTCTGCGTGTGTGTATATGGAGCTTTGGGCACATATTTACTAATTTATTCATTTTATATGCAATTAAGTGGCAGTAGAATCCTACAATTTTAGTTTCCAGTAAACTCTTTCTGGTATGGGACAAAACTTTGATTATAAAAGATTGTATCTGCACAGTGTGAATGTGGTTTATAAAACTGTCAATGCAATCATTAGGTATAATTGAAGCTCATTAGTTTACAATGTCATACTCTGTTGAAACAGAATCTGCAAAAAGGAGGCTCAGTAAAAATGGAAGCCTGCAGTAAAGTATCATTGCACATAAAAGTGAAAAATGCAAAGCCCTTGGCTATTTTTTTACTTATTATCCATATTTTTTAAATAATTATATGGAAAATAAGATATAAGGGCATATATCTTAAACTTATTTACTCCTTGCACAGAATGGCAGTAACACTACCTAACCAAGTATATGTTTTTAAAAATATAATTATCCCTCTTTGACCATTTGAAATGTTGGAAGTTTGGATGATATTCCAGATAATTCATAATTACATACTGCTGTATGAAATAGACATATACCTTTATTAATGGCATATTTTGCTAATATATTAGAATATATATTAGAATATTATTTTTGGACTGCCATCTTCTCCTCTTTTTCATCTAGGAAAACATTGGTTCACTCTTTCTCCACCACCTAGAATACTTTGTAATTATTTTACCAAACCTGATCTTCCTAGGTAACCTTATCTTACTTTCCCCACCAACTTAAAATATTCTCAATTTCCACAGTCAGTCAATCTTCTCCATATTTCTATTTTACAGGGTATGTAGGTGGATTGATCCCTGTTTCAAGGAACACTCGTTCAATAAAAAGGCAATTGTTTGTGAAGTATGTAACAAATTAACAGTAAATGCTGTGTATGACATAACAGACATAACAAACATTTTAAGAGGAAAAACTGAATTTTTGAAGCCAGCAATTTGTATCAATAAAAGCATGCCTGCTCTCCAGAACTGTAAATGCCCCACTTACACACACAACTTCCACCAAAGTATTTGGATGCCTCCAGGATTCAACAGAGCCAACATTATATATTTCTTGCAAATTAAAAACTAACAGCCTTATTAAATTGCGATTCGGCCAATTGAAAAAGCTTTATATAAGTACATATTTTTACAGAAGTTTTTAGTTAGTGAAGACCTTGCTTTTGGATAGAAGTTCACTAACTAAAAACTTCTGTAAAGAAAATATGCTCTGTGCTTATATAGAGCCCTATTCAATTGGCCAAATCCCAATTTAATAAGGCTGTAAAAAATGATATATTTTTTTGTCCCAGTGAATGCACGTTTCATGTTAAACCAATGTTTTAGTTTGTTATTAAATAACATTATACAATACATTTTGCAAACAGCAGCATAGCAAATATTTAGTTAGAAAATATGATTTAAAAACACAGTTTACCTCATTAATAGATATTGCTGTACCCCTACCCATCTCTCTAATTGAGCTAGGTAGTACTGAAACGAGGTGAAAAATTTCAACTGAGATAACATTAATTAGACTGTCTTGATTGGGCTTGAATAAGGTTATCTCAGCTGAAATCTTTCACTTATTTTCAGTAGTGATCAGGAAAATGAGATAGGTATGGACGGGTACAGCAACTGTCAATCATGAAGTAAACTGTGTTTTTAATTGATGCATTCTGGCTAAAGCTTTGTTGTGCTGCTATTTGCACATATATTTCTTATGTTAATCAATGGTGAGAGATTGTTTGAGGACGGTAGGATAGAGTGATGGATATAAGGAATGAGAAGAAAACAATGTGGAAAGAGAGATGGGTAGGAGTGAATGTAAGAGCCACGAGGAGAGTACTAGTGAGAGAAGGAGATGTGGGGTAGAGAAATGTATGGATGTAGAATTATAAAGAGGAGAGAGAAGTGATTGAGAGAGTAAGGTGAATGTAAAAGTAAGTCACGAGACTTAGGGATGAGCAAGGAGTGTTGGTGGGACACCCTGAAGGTATCCACCTCTGGCTCTCAGTTTGGCTAAATCTTCTAGTATGGTTCTGGTGAAAATCCAAAACCTAACACCCCCCCTTGTTGTGCTGCTATTTGCACATATACTCTTATGTTAATCAATGGTGAACTAAAAAACAGGCTCAACATGAAAATACTCTACACTGTCCCTTTAACTAAGCTTAAAAACATGCATTATTTTTTCATTGTACAGTGATATTTTCAAAATCATTTGGCAATCATATGATTTAGCCTTCTGATTATGTCACCTCTGGGTTATAGTATAAATTATATATGTTTGTATTCACCCTTCCTCTGAAATACTGCAATGTGGTTTGTAAGGGTGCTTATACATGCATAAGGGACTAAGGGGCATTTACAAATAACCATCCAATATCAGTCTATGCGTAGTGAGTGGAACAAAAAGTGTGAATTAGAACAACAACAAAATGAAAACTTCAATGTAAGTTTACTGTAGGAACATGCATTATTTAATAACATCCAACTGAGTATTTATTATTACATTATTATTACATCTAGATTTAAATTATTCATTATTTGGAACCTCTGCTATACATAGAGAGAAAAAACAAAAATGATTTAATTAAACTTCTTGGCAAAAAAATATAAGTGTTTGGCTATTAAGTTGTCACTTTTATTTATTTACATTTGTAGGAAAGAAAACAAATACAATTACATATGGTGCCATAAAAATTTAGAAACAATTGCTAATACCTCAGATTTGAGGTTCTGAGTTCACCAATAAGCAAACATATTGTTTTAAAAACATAATACTGAATTCCTTGTGGTTTTCTAATTAACAACACCCAAAATAATTAACCATGTTAAGCTAGTAGTTCTTTGTATCACCACAATGAGTTAATTACTTTCCTGGTTGTAGCCAATCCATTGAGAAAATATTGCCATATATTAAAAAAGAAAAGGAGGTTCCAACCAAAGTGGGATATTTCCATATTCACCTGCTTTAATAATTTAAAGTAGGTTTTTTAAGAATGTATATTTCTCCTATCCTATTAATTTACAAATGTGAGACTCATAGTGCTCCTGTGCTGTTAATAATTAATGGAAATAATAGAAGGGCAGCCATGTATATACTACTGACATTAATCGCTAGAGACATTATGTGGCATTACTTTATGAGGCCATAGGTTCAGTGTCCTTTGGTAATACAGGCTCCCCAAGGTAAGTAATTAAAGCTATACCATGTTTAACGCTGTAGATAGGTTCCAGGCAATAGGAGTGTTAAGCGAAACAGCTCTAAATGGGGCAGTTTAACATGGGAAAGATAGGCATAGGGGAACTCATGACAATTGCAATTGAAATGTTATCTTTTTTTGTTTTATATGAACTTCAAACAGCAAATATAACACTAACACAAACTGAACATAAATGTTCACTTTAAATGTGTGATGTTGAAGCTTCTGAGTCATCTTGGATTCTGGAGTTTTTTGAGAATCAGAGCATAAAAAGGGGGTTGGCAGCAAATACAGTGTTATAGCGAGGCAGTGCGCTATACAGGAAATTATGGGTCAAAATAGCGTTATAGCAAAACAATGCTAAAAGGGGTAGCGTTAAGCAGGGTATACCTGGATATAAATACTGGCACACCACTTTTAACTCTGTAGATTTGTTTCTAGAAGACCAAGTGCTAAACAAAACAGTGTTAAATGGGTCAATTTGAAAATAGAATAGATCACAGGCAAACTCGATTTAAAAATTCCTTTGATGGCTCTTGGTGTTTTGGAATGATACACAAGCATCAAATCAGTGTTAATCAGGGATGTGTCGGGCAAAAACTGTGTTATGTCGAATGGGGGATGTGTCAGGAAAAAACAGCGTTATAGCGAATCAGTGTTAAATGGGGTATTGTTAAGTTGGGTCTGCCTGTATAGCCTGAATTATACAGGGTTAACTATTTGTTATACTATATAACAACATGATGGAAAGTGTACTGGCAAACTTGCCAGTGTCCACAAATAGTGATGTCGTGAACAAAAAAATTTCGGTTCGCGAACCGCGAACGCGAACCGCCGCAAATGTTCGCGAACCAGCGAACCCGGCAAACCGCCATAGACTTTAATGGGCAGGCGGATTTTAAAACCCACAGGGACTCTTTCTGGCCACAATAGTGATGGAAAAGTTGTTTTAAGGGGACTAACACCTGGACTGTGGCATGCCGGAGGGGGATCCATGTCAAAACTCCCACAGAAAATTACATAGTTGATGCAGAGTCTGGTTTTAATCCATAAAGGGCATAAATAACCAAACATCCCCCTCCATCATCATCCTCCCCTGTATCTATTTACCCCCTCCCTCTTCATCCTCCCCTGTGTCGCTTTCCCCCCTTCCTCATCACCCTCCCCTGTGTCTCATCCCCCCTCCCTCATCATCCTCCCATCTCCCTCATTATCCTCCCCTGTATCTCTTTACCCCCTCCCTCATCATCCTCCCCTGTGTCTCTTTGCCCCCTTCCTCATCACCATCCCCTGTATCTCTTTACCCCTCCATCATCATCCTCCCCTGTATCTCTTTACCCCCTCTCTCATCCTCCTCCCCTGTGTCTCTTCCCCCCTCCATCATCATCCTCCCCTGTGTCTCATCCCCCCTCCCTCATCATCCTCCTACCTCCCTCATCATCCTCCCCTGTATCTCTTTACCCCCTCCCTCATCATCCTCGCCTGTGTCTCTTTGCCCCCTTCCTCATCACCCTCCCCTGTGTCTCATCCCCCCTCCCTCATCATCCTCCCACCTCCCTCATCATCCTCCCTTGTATCTCTTTACCCCCTCCCTCATCATCCTCCCCTGTATCTCTTTACCCCCTCCCTCATCATCTTCCCCTGTGTCTCTCCCCCCCTCCCTCATCATCCTTCCCCCTCCCTTGATGATAAGGGGGGGAAGAGACACAGGGATAAGTGTGAGGGGTGTTAGGGTAAGGGGTGTTAGGGATAAAGGTGAGGGGGATAGGTGTTAGGGTGAGGGGTGTTAGGGATAAGTGTGAGGGGTGTTAGGGTTAGGGTGAGGGGTGTTAGGGATAGGTGTTAGGGTGAGGGGTATTAGGGATAAGTGTTAGGGGTGTTAGGGTTAGGTGTTAGGGTTAGGTGTTAGGGATAAGTGTGAGGGGTGTTAGGTTTAGGTGTTAGGTGTTAGGGATAAGTGTGAGGGGTGTTAAGGTTAGGGTGAGGGGTGTTAGGGATAGGTGTTAGTGTGAGGGGTGTTAGGGTTAGGTGTTAGGGTTAGGTGTTATGGATAAGTGTGAGGGGTGTTAGGGTTAGGGTAAGGGGTGTTAGGGATTAGTGTGAGGGGTGTTAGGGTTAGGGTGAGGGGTGTTAGGGATAAGTGTGAGGGGTGTTAGGGTTAGAGTGAGGGGTGTTAGGGATAAGTGTGAGGGGTGTTAGGGTTAGGGTGAGGGGTGTTAGGGATAAATGTGAGGGGTGTTAGGGTTAGGGTGAGTGGTGTTAGGGATAAGTGTAAGGGGTGTTAGAGTTAGGTGTTAGGGTTAGGTGTTAGGGATAAGTGTGAGGGGTGTTAGGGTTAGGGTGAGGGGTGTTAGGGATAAGTGTGAGGGGTGTTAGGGTTAGGTGTTAGGGTTAGGTGTTATGGATAAGTGTGAGGGGTGTTAGGGTTAGGTGTTAGGGTTAGGTGTTATGGATAAGTGTGAGGGGTGTTAGGGTTAGGTTAAGGGGTGTTAGGGATAAGTGTGAGGGGTGTTAGGGTTAGGTGTTAGGTATTAGGGATAAGTGTGAGGGGTGTTAAGGTTAGGGTGAGGGGTGTTAGGGATAGGTGTTAGGGTGAGGGGTGTTAGGGATAAGTGTGAGGGGTGTTAGGGTTAGGTGTTAGGGTTAGGTGTTATGGATAAGTGTGAGGGGTGTTAGGGTTAGGGTAAGGGGTGTTAGGGATTAGTGTGAGGGGTGTTAGGGTTAGGGTGAGGGGTGTTAGGGATAAGTGTGAGGGGTGTTAGGGTTAGGGTGAGGGGTGTTAGGGATAAGTATGAGGGGTGTTAGGGTTAGGGTGAGGGGTGTTAGGGATAAGTGTGAGGGGTGTTAGGGTTAGGGTGAGGGGTGTTAGGGATAAGTGTGAGGGGTGTTAGGGTTAGGGTGAGTGGTGTTAGGGATAAGTGTAAGGAGTGTTAGGGTTAGGTGTTAGGGTTAGGTGTTAGGGATAAGTGTGAGGGGTGTTAGGGTTAGGGTGAGGGGTGTTAGGGATAGGTGTTAGGGTGAGGGGTGTTAGGGATAAGTGTGAGGGGTGTTAGGGTTAGGTGTTAGGGTTAGGTGTTATGGATAAGTGTGAGGGGTGTTAGGGTTAGGTGTTAGGGTTAGGTGTTATGGATAAGTGTGAGGGGTGTTAGGGTTAGGGTAAGGGGTGTTAGGGATAAGTGTGAGGGGTGTTAGGGTTAGGGTGAGGGGTGTTAGGGATAAGTGTGAGGGGTGTTAGGGTTATGGTGAGGGGTGTTAGGGATAAGTGTGAGGGATGTTAGGGTAAGGGTGAGGGGTGTTAGGGATAGGTGTTAGGTTGAGGGGTGTTAGGGATAAGTGTGAGTGGTGTTAGGGTTAGGTGTTAGGGTTAGGTGTTATGGATAAGTGTGAGGGGTGTTAGGGTTAGGGTAAGGGGTGTTAGGGATAAGTGTGAGGGGTGTTAGGGTTAGGGTGAGGGGTGTTAGGGATAAGTGTGAGGGGTGTTAGGGTTAGGGTGAGGGGTGTTATGGATAAGTGTGAGGGGTGTTAGGGTTAGGGTGAGGGGTGTTAGGGATAAGTGTGAGGGGTGTTAGGGTTAGGGTGAGGGGTGTTTAGGATAAGTGTGAGGGGTGTTAGGGTTAGGGTGAGGAGTGTTAGGGATAAGTGTGAGGGGTATTAGGGTTAGGGTGAGGGGTGTTAGGGATAAGTGTGAGGGGTGTTAGGGTTAGGGTGAGGGGTGTTAGGGATAAGTGTGAGGGGTGTTAGGGTTAGGTGTTAGGTTGATGGGTGTTATGGATAAGTGTGAGGGGTGTTAGGGTTAGGGTGAGGGGTGTTAGGGATAAGTGTGAGGGGTGTTAGGGTTAGGGTGAGGGGTGTTAGGGATAAGTGTGAGGGGTGTTAGGGTTAGGGTGAGGGGTTTTAGGGATAGGTGTTAGGGTGAGGGGTGTTAGGGATAAGTGTGAGGGGTGTTAGGGTTAGGTGTTATGAATAAGTGTGAGGGGTGTTAGGGTTAGGGTAAGGGGTGTTAGGGATAAGTGTGAGGGGTGTTAGGGTTTGGGTGAGGGGTGTTAGGGATAAGTGTGAGGGGTGTTAGGGTTAGGGTGAGGGGTGTTAGGGATAAGTGTGAGGGGTGTTAGGGTTAGGTTGAGCGGTGTTAGGGATAAGTGTGAGGGGTGTTAGGGTTAGGGTGAGGGGTGTTAGGGATAAGTATGAGGGGTGTTAGGGTTAGGGTGAGGGGTGTTAGGGATAAGTGTGAGGGGTGTTAGGGTTAGCTGTTAGGTTGATGGGTGTTAGGGATAAGTGTGAGGGGTGTTAGGGTTGGGTGCTAAGGTGAGGGGAGGATGATGATAAGGAGGGGAAGAGACACAGGGGTGTCCTTGCAGCAGAGATCAAAAGAGTCCTTCAGGACTGTATTGCACACTGTGTACAGTAGCCTAGCTATGGTTTTCCCTATTGATGCAGTATCACCTACACTCAGCCTCCTCTCAGTAAGACTGCAAGTTAGTTATGATTCCAAAATGGCTGCTGTCCATGAGTTAGAAGGCTCTGGAAGGGAGTGTATGCTGCTGATTGGCTGTAATGTGTCTGCTGACTGTGACATGCAGGGTCAAAGTTTGCTCAATGATAAAGTATAGGGGCGGGTCAAATATTACATATGTTCGCAGTTCGCCGCGAACGCGAACATGCTATGTTCGCCGGGAACAGTCCGCCGGTGAACTATTCGGGACATCTCTATTCACAAACTATACGGTTTGTTGAAATGTTATTTTTGCCAAATATTGCACTAAAGATGGAGAGATGCAGCAGTGTATATATTGTGACAAGGATGGCCGATTACCACAGTGATTTTTTAACAAAAGGTTCAGCAACATGTAGATTTATGATGTAGGACACTTGTTTATTATATGGCTCATAAACAAGGATCCAGATGTACTAATTAACTTTAAGGAAAAGAAAAGAAAAATCTACGTAAACGTTCTTACTAGACATTCAGGAACACCCTGACTACACCCGGACTGCTTCTCTGCTCCGGAGAAATATTATTCACAAAAAAAAAAATGTATCCTGTGGTACTACTTCCAGCAGAGGTTAGCAGGGTTTTCCTTTTCCCCGAATCTTGTATCTTTTTGGAGAGCAGGCACATCAGTCTCTTGAATTTGGTAGAGTTAGTATGGCCACCTTGTGGATAAGATACAGAACTGTCTGTGGTATTTTTGTATAGTGACGCGTTGTTGCCAGGATACAAATGGTCTCTGATATATGGTATAGTTGTGGCCAGGATACCAAATAGTCTCTGTTTTAGCAGAAGTCTTTAAATAAGTAGCAGCGGATAAAGCATAGGGCCCACCCGTCTTTCATATGCTTCACCCCAGGGACCCTTTGATATTGCAATATTAACTTACTGCAAACTAACAGGTCAAGCACTCATCCTCTTCCCTGGGGTATAATAAGTCTGGTACCTTTTTTCAGTGCCTCTGACAGCCTTGGCAGCTCCACACTCACCTAGACCTTGTCTTCTTAGGCAACTCTGTCTGGAAATCCTCAGTATTCACTTCCCTTACTTGGTGCCTTTGTAGCTTCACCTCCTGAGTCTGTAGTTGCTCTTTTTGGCAGCTCTGTTAGTCCAGCGACTGCAAAGAGCACACACTCCTTTCTGTTGTCCAAAACTCGCAGCCCCAGTAAACAAGGTTTTCTCCTTCAGGTTTGATTTCAAAGTTCAGAATATATATCTACACAGGACCGACCAGCAAGCTCCTCTCTGGGGCTTGCACTGGCTGTTTAGCAGCAGCACACAAACTGGGCCAGAGCCTAGTCAGCAACCCTTCCCATGTCTGCTTTCCAGGCTTTAAAGTGAAGCTGCAGCCGTACCAATTAGGAGTTCTCCAGGAGTTTAACTCCATCACTCCTGTCAAGAACTCTTCACACTCTGTACCTGGCACCATCCTCTAGGGGGCAAATGGTCACAATATATATATATATATATATATATATATATATATATATATATATTATACAAATGTGTGTGGCAACAAGTTCTTACCTAAAATCTAGTGCTCCTCTCCATCTACTGAGATTATTAATCTCACTGTTGCTTGTCACTTGCTAGGTAAGAGAAATAATGTTGAGATAAGAAAAAGATAGAGCTTAGGAGGTTGGATACAGAGATCGATATGACGAATGAGAAGAAAACAAGGAGGAAAGAGAGATGGGTAGGAGTGAATGTAAGAGCCATGAGGAGATTACTAGTGGGAGAAAGAGATGTGAGGAAGAGAAATCTATGGGTGTAGAAGTTTAAAGAGGAGAGATAAGTGATTGAGAGAGTAAGGTGAATGAAAAAAGTAAGTCATGAGAGAGAGGGATGAGCAAGGAGTGTTGGTGGGACACCCTGAAGGTATCCACCTCTGGCTCTCAGTTTTGCTAAATCTTCTAGTATCGTTCTGGTGAAAATCCGAAACCTAACAACCCTTCCTGTTAGGTATATTGCACACTTTAACTTCAGAATTTGCTGTGAGCCATACCTGCTGTTTAGCTGGGATTCGTAAGAGCTTATCTTAAGCCAATGTACCTGTTCATGGGTTATGTTCTATCTTGTACCATCTCCCAGAAGCCCTGTAATGACTCACCCCTTGCCAAATGTGAACCCATGAAACCCTCGTCTATCCTAAAAGACTTTGCTCTGCAAGTCTGACTACCCTTGTCTGCTTTTTCATTGATTCCTGTTCTAACCACAGGTCATCTTCTGGATTCTGGCAAAATAAGTCAACTTAGTCCTCTAACCATTACTTCAGGCTTGTGGATCTGTATCATGGCTGCTACTAACCAACATCCTCCTAACACAGTCCAAATCAAGGTGCACCAACAGAGATGAGGGGCAAGGAGAGATGAAAATATGGAAAGGAAATAGAGAGAAAGAGAGAGATAATGAGAAACAGGATTAACTGAGGGAGAAGTGCAGAGAGGGAAGGAATAAGGAGGGGACAGGAGAGGAATGAAGGGAGAAAGGAGAGGAAGAGGGACAAGGAGAAGAAATAGAGAAAGGGATGAGGAGAGAAAAAGGGATTAGGCGAGAGAGTGAAAGGGATGACGAGAGGAGATAGGGATGAGGAATGGAGGGGACAAAAAGGGCATAAGAAGAGAATAAAGGGATAAGAGTTTGTGTTACAGGAAGTGATAGATGGGTAGAAGGAGGTAAAGGTAGGTCATTTTAAGAACAGGAGGTACAAATGACTTTTTTTTAAAAAGGTTTGTGAATGACTGTTCTAAACTATTTGCCTCATAATTCAAAATTACATATTTCTACACAAAACTGAAACGCTATGATCATTTCAGTTAATCCAATCTTCATGATTAACAATTTACTTGCTAAAGTATGGAACAAATGAACTTATTATTTATAACAGAACTAAATATCTGATAGAAGATTCAATTTAAAGGTATCCTTTTCAAAATAGATATTCATGTTCAAAGGTATACACTCAAAAACTTCTCTCTTTTTTTATTGTTTGGTTAGCAGACGATTAAAGGAACATAGCTTCCCCCTTCAGGAGAAAAAGAAGAAGCTCAGGCCCAGCATCAAACTTAACTGCACTTCCATCTTAGACCAGTTTTAAATTGATCCTAGAGGATGAATATCAGAGCTGACATGTGGAAGAGAGATCTGAGTGGATTATGTAAAGGGAGAAATAGGTAATAAAATAAAAGGAAACGGGGAGAAGGAACATGGGTGCAAATAAGGGGATAGAATGAGGCACTGGATATAGAAATATGGTATAATGAATGGATAGACAAAGAGAAAGAGATGAGGTCAAAGAAAGGAGAAAAATAGCTGAGGGGGTGAATGACACCACAAGAGAAGAAGAAAAGAAGAAAAGTAAGAGAGAAAGGTGGAGATGGAGCAATTTAGAGAGACCAAGATGTCAAAAAAGAGAGGAAGAAAGGATTGTCAGTGTAAAGGCAAAAGAGGCAACGAAATGGAGAGGAGAGGGAGAGAGAAGGAGGGAAGGGGAGAGAGAGTGTCGTCCCAGAAAGCTGTTGTCCCAGAAGAAAACCTCTTCTAAAGATGATGCACAAGAAAGCCCGCAAACAGTTTGCTGAAGACAAGCAGACTAAGGACATGTATTACTGGAACCATGTCCTGTGGTCCGATGAGACCAAGATAAACTTATTTGGTTCAGATGGTGTCAAGCGTGTGTGGCGGCAACCAGGTGAGGAGTACAAAGACAAGTGTGTCTTGCCTACAATCAAGCATGGTGGTGGGAGTCTCATCGTCTGGGCCTGCATGAGTGCTTCCGGCACTGGGGAGCTACATTTCATTGAGGGAACCATGAATGCCAACATGTACTGTGACATACTGAAGCAGAGCATTATCCCCTCCCTTCAGAGACTGGGCTGCAGGGCAGTATTCCAACATGATAACAACCCCAAGGTTGAAAGTAAAGGTGATGGACTGGCCAATCATGTCTCCAGACCTAAACCCTATTGAGCATCTGTGGGGCATCCTCAAACAGAAGGTGATGTCATCATGGAGGAGTGGAAGAGGACTCCAGGGGCAACCTGTGAAGCTCTGGTGAAATCCATGCTTATGAGGGTTAAGGCAGTGCTGGAAAATAATGGTGGCCACACAAAATAGTGACACTTTGGGCCCAATTTGGACATTTCCACTTAGGGGTGTACTCACTTTTGTTGCCAACGGTTTAGACATTAATGGCTGTGTGTTGAGTTATTTTGAGGGGACAGCAAATTTACACTGTTATACAGGCTGTACACTTACTACTTTACATTGTATCTGAGTGTCATTTCTTCAGTGTTGTCACACAAAAAGATATAATAAAATATTTACAAAAATATGAGGGGTGTACTCACTTTGTGAGATACTATATATATATATATATATATATATATATATATATATATAAAAGTGAGGTAGCCGTGAGTGTTCAGTAATCTAGATGAATAATCAAAGTATTGCAGTATATAGTGATACCTTTTTTATTGGACAAACATATTCATAAATATTATGACAAGCTTTCAAGACCTTTCTCTCAGTCAAGTCAAAAGCAATACTAATTATGCATTCCCATTGAAATTAAGAAATTACAGGCTTCATTAAAAAAAAAAATGTTCTGTTGAGTCAGCTGTGTAAAAGTCTGCATAAGTGTAGGCCAAAGTAAATAAACAAGGTCATTATTATTATTATTATTATTGTTTTTTGTAACGTGCCAACATATTCCATAGGTCATAAATATGTTCACATCTGAAGGAGTTGAGGTACCATAAAACTGTAAGGAGACAGAGGAATATCAGGAATGTTGGAGGTTATAAGAATTTTAGATAATGCAACAAAAAATCCATATTTACATTAAGGCCTGTATTTTTTGTATAAATATAAATATATATATATATATATATATATATATATATATAAATATATATATATGTGTGTGTGTGTGTGTGTTTTATTACTTAACCTAATTCCTAACCCTGAATCTTAACACCCTACTAATTAGCACGTGTGTGGCTTGTCTGCATTTCCAGAGTAGCTGAAGCGTTATAATAACAGTCAAGCCGATCTATCCCACTTAGGAAAAGTAAAGACTAAAGACAGATGCATTTATAACTGGTGACCGGAGCAGATTTAGAACTTAGGATCTAGTCTTCACCAGTCAGTAAGGATTAGTACAGCGGTAGTCAGTCAGTGGACCTGGATTCAATTCAGGACTTCTGGCCCATTTGTTCCAGACCTCCACATCATTTTTATGACATTTTCTATATATCCCTCCTAAAGCGTCAAATGGTACGCTTTCTCTACATATTATTGCCTAAGAATCCTCCATTACATTAAATTATTTGCACACATAAAAATATGGACTATGGATCTTGATTTAATTTTCACAAATACATAAGTATTTGGTTTAGTATATAAGTAGAGGATGTGTCTAATGACCAAAAATCTTACATTTTTGAAAGGCCACATTTTCTAACAGGGAAAAATACTTCAGCAATTCCTAGCAGAATTACATTTTGAAAGAATTGCAGGGACAAGCAATGTTAGATGCTACACACACATCTGATTAAAATTAATAGATCTCTACTGGCTGTGTTGGATATAAACTTGTGGGAGCAGGAGGTGATTCACATGGCAAGAGTATGTGACATAGGAGATTGAGCTATTAGAGCGGTTTGAATAACAGACCAGAGGAGAAGGTAGTATAAAGTGTGACTGAATGGAAATGAGTTTATATTAGCACGCAGCTATATATATATATATCTTTCTTATTTATAATCAATAAATCTGAGCAATACTTTTACACATACACTTGTTTATATACTCACTTTTCTAAGAAACATTACAAATTTAAAATTATTTAATTTATAAATTCTATTTGGATATAACATGGATATATCAGTAGTGTAGGTTAAAGTTACATAAAAGTGTCCCTGCTTTTTTAAGAAAAAAAAAAAAAAGTTTTTCACACCCCATAGGTGTTTACATAAGCACCATATACTAGCCAATAGAAACACAGCATTTACATTTTTTTACCGTTTACTAACCTTCAAGACAACATTAGCACAGTGCAGAAATCCAGAGCGGCGTTGCATCGGCTGCTTACTTGCAGTGGGAACAAAAGACTACACATCTCATGATGCTTTGCTGCAGAGACCGACTTTCCAGACATTGCAACAATGTTATAGCTGCCTGTGATTGGTCAAAAAAAATATGAATGTTATGCTAATTTAGCATATAAGGGGCATTTCTTCTCAAAATCAGCTGCCAGGAAGCTAAAGGAATTTGCAAACGTTAGGGTAAGTTTATTAATGTTTATATTGGGATGATTCTTTTCATATAATTTTTTTTTGCAAACACTACTGATTTTCCTTTATCAAATAAATTCATAATCCCGGAAACTTCTATATACATTCAAAGGTATATCTAAGTTTCCTGGATTATGAGTGCAGCTGCTAGATACAGTAGTGTATAAAAACATGTTTTTTTGCATGAAAAAAAGCAAAAAATAAAGATTTACAATTTCACCCTGATGTTTGCTAAATCTCTTGAGTTTGCAAGCAGCAGTTAACACCCCTGCATATCCAAGGTAAAATTTGTTTTGGCCAGTAACAGGCGGTTAATACATTTGAATACATTGTAACAATCAGTGATGGATGGCATTTTATGCAGGAAGGAATCATGGGATGGGTAATCTCCCTGTAGGAAGTAGGAGGAGTAAGACACTGATCTGTAGAACTCTGCATTGAGCTGCTTCTGCTGGCTTGATGTTAGTAAAGGGTTCAAATCTTTATTTGTATGCACTGTTTTTATTGGTAGATATCAGGTGCCTACATAGGCAGCTCTGGGGTTGTGGAAAACTAGCTTTCTTTTTAAATAAAATAAATCTGTATGTGTATGCAATGTGATGTGTGTCTGATATAAGCAGCATGTGTTAGATTAGAGAAAGGTAAGTACAGGGAAACTTAGATATACCTTAAAGTCATATCAATATTGTATTGACTTTTACTGCTGGAAATTGTAGCATTATATACTGTGGTTTAGCCTATTGACACAGCCCTCTTTTAATAGGTCTATATGCGTATCATTAATAGTAACAATTTGTTACTACTTTCTAGTTACTTTAAATCTCAATTTCAGAGACAGTTAAGTAATTAAGAAATTTAAAGTTTATTATTACACTCAAGGGATGCTTACAATTAAAATATAAATGTAGTTATGTCATTTCTTCAAATCGGTATTATTTCATTCATCAACAATCCCCCTTGTTTAGAATCTTTATTTTAATTAGTACCGAGCTTATTTTCAGACCAGACCCATTTATTTTATTGGTTCAAATAAAGATATAGGTCTCCATTTAATTGCAACAGCTACAGAGTGATTCAATTGATGAAGCCTGCAGTTACCTGGCCTAAAGCCTAAACTGTAAAACTAAACCATAAGAAGCAGTTCATGGCATGATTGTGATCAATTAAGCAAGGCTGTAACTACCTATTTAGAAACAGCCTATAGTATATGAGACAGTCATCATTATGTCAGTAAAACATGGAGGGTAAATGTCAATCAATTAGTGTTTAGAGGTCCCATATGCGATCGGACTCGCAATCCAGCAATGTCCAAAATTATAAAAATGAATGAAGGAAATGCTCTAGCCGATGTGGGTGGCCTGATATGTATTAATTCCTTGATTACCAAGATTTGCGAGCTTGAGACTCTTGTGCAATTAATTCTAATGTCTTTCATCACTTTCCCCATATTTTAAAGTGCAGTATTAATTTTTTATTTGCTTTTACAGTGCTACAGAAAGGTGTTTAACCCCCTTGCGAGGCCTATCTGGTACCCGTAGGATTTTCTTCTACATTTGCCAATTACGGGTGTGAGAATATTTGCAGGCTTTAGGAATTGTAGCAATTGAATAGCGATTTGCAATTGTAACATTTACAGGCTTGAAAGATCAAAGGCTTAGCTGGGTTGAAGTTACGATTTAAAAAAAAACATAGGGATTTTCAGCCTGTAACCCGCAAATCGTTTGGGGGTAGCTAAAAGGCGCCAATTCAATAGCAAATTAGTTTACGGGCTACATTACTGGCTACAGTAACTTACAATTGCTCAAATGAATAGGGGCCATAGTTTTAACTCGTCTTTTCACTTCTCTTTTGGGATTGATATCCCTTTTGACTAATGAGTGCACCTTGAACCCACCATTGTTGACTTATTAGTAATTGAATCTGATATTTACTGGGAGCAAAATTGATACAGATATTTGTCTATCAATCTGGTTCTGAACTTTAGCCTTTTGCAGGTTTTGTCCATATTTTTGTAAAAAATGTGTTTTACCAACAAAGTTGTTAAAGGTGTAATAGGGATTCAAACCTCACAGCAGACTGTTGATCGGCAGTTACAGCCATTTGGGAAATTTGCTATTTTGTATGGAACCGAAAGGAAAGGGTATGTGAATATACCCGAACGGATAGTGAATGGGGACAGACTATACCAACTTGAAACGGGCCACTAAAAGAGCTATTGGAAGCAAGGGGAATTATTGCCAGCAATAAAACCAAAGCTACCCTTATTGCTGAACTCATGGAGGGAGACCGGGCAGCTGCTGCAGCACCTCTTATGGACAGCACACAGAATGAGTTTGGAAGAGAACTCCAAAGCAGACTGGCCTTTTTCCCAGGTACGCCTCCCACAGAAACCTTGGAAAGGATTATGGCAGATGTCCACCAATACATAATGGAAAAGCAGCGGGCAGATCGGAGGTCCAGAGAGGGGTCCCTAATCACACCACACATACTACCGGGGAAGCCTAAAATCCCGTACCATGCTTTTAAAAACTATGTGGAGACCGAAGACATCGATGGCTACTTGCATGACTTTGAGAGGTTATGCCAATTACATGAGATCAACGCCGCCGACCAGGTACCCCTGTTGGTGGGTAAGCTAGCGGGCCGGGCATCAGAAGCCTACCGCACCATGCCAGACGAGGATAGCAGAGACTACCAGAAAGTAAAGTAGGCGATCCTGGACAGGTATGCAATTACCCCGGAGGCATACCGGCAGCGGTTCCGAGAAAGACGAAAGACGGAGAAAGATACTCACATGGAGTGGGCACACCGCTTAACTAGGACTGGCAAAGGTTGGGTGCAAGCCGCACAAGCAACCACAGTGGAGGACATGCTACAATTACTGCTACTGGAGCAATTCTTCCAGGGGTTAACCCCGGTGTGGCAGAAGCAGCCACAAGAGACTTTTGCCTTGATTATTGCCTGTATTTGAACTGTATGTTATTTTAGCATAGTGCATTTTATTAGACTGGTTCTGGCCCTTTTAAATGCTCTGACAAAGGATCTGCAGTTTTGTTATGCACTTCGGATGCAGAGTGTGAAGAAAAACCCTGTTTTATGGACTTAGTTTGACTGTTTTATTCCCCTCCCTCTTAGAACACCAGTTTAGAACCCTTAATAACTGTCATATTTTCAAATACTGTCTGTTTTCAACTGTCAGTTTTCTCTGTCTGAGGAGGAGTTGCTCTGGGTGTGTGAGTGCTGGTGCTTTGGGTGCTCATTAAACAGACCTGCTTGACCCTTTCTGGAAGCCTTGGCTCATGCTTGGGGAAATGTGATAAGTCGGAGTGCCAGCGGGTCCGTTATAATTGGTGGCAGCGGTGGGATACGAACCCACGCCCCCGAAGAGACTGGAGAAAGATACTCACATGGAGTGGGCACACCGCTTAACTAGGGCGGGCAAAGGTTGGGTGCAAGCCGCACAAGCAACCACAGTGGAGGACATGCTACAATTACTTCTACTGGAGCAATTCTTCTAGGGGTTAACCCCGGTGTGGCAGAAAGTAGCAAATCAATTTAAAAAAAAATCCACTCTAAATCCCCAAACTACAGAAAAGCGTGATATGTTAAAGCTTTTACCTACTGTTGTCAGGTGTACCTAATACCTAAATTGCTCATGCTAAAAAAAATTAATTTATATAAGTTTTCTAGGTAAAAGACTTCATAGCCATTTGTCTTTGTAAAAACAAAGATTCATTTTCTAAAATACAAATTATGTAAAAACTGCTAAAATACAGATATGAAATCTGTAAATAATTGTTAATGGAGGCAGTCCAAATTTGTCACGGGAAGGTACGGCAGTGCTACAAAGCTGAATTTCCACTAAGTTCATTTAGCACTCTTTTTCATACAAAAAAAAAATCTTTAGTAATGGTTAAATGCATGCTTGATAAATATGTCAGTTCAATATCTATTTTGTTGATTTTGCACAGAAGTTGTCATGTGTGCATACAATTCATAATATATTCACAAAAGTTTCACCTAATACAAACAACTTGGTAAATATGTTATAGAGAGGTTGCCTGACCATTTCTATTGTAAATTAATCTCATATCTGTTGTAATGAAGTCCTTATAGCCAATAATCATTCTGTCAGTTTGTGAATGTATGCTTTGTATTACTTGCACTGACCCTAAATCTTGGCACCCGGCTAATTAGGGAGTGTGAATAGTCTGCATCTTCAGAGCAGCTGAAGTGTCATAATAAGTCTTAGACCATGCAAACAACTGTCATGTATATCTAGGCCACTTAAGGAAAGTACATACTTTCCAATCTCTAAGATGCATGCAAACCTAGTGATCTAAACACATATATAATTCACAAAAGTAGGAAAACTCCAGTAATGACGGTGAAACAAAGTAGTAAATGCTTGGTGATGACACATGTCATGCTTCTGTTAGTAAATGATGTTGTCACCGGTTTGACTACATTAGTTAATGAGAACCCTTTTACACCTCTGCTAGCAAAACCATAAAATAGTATAAATCAATGTGTAAAATGAACCCTCATAATAGAGGAACAACAAGAAATATACTGCAATACTTCTTTTGTCAACAAAAATAACTGAACAATATTGTCACATTCTACTTAGATACAGAATGGTGGGCTGTAGAACAGTAATCAGAAGGAATCTGTCCCCTTTTCCTTAATCCTGATTCAAATACTGGGGAGGACCTGGCCCCTTGTGATGTCAGGATCTCAAGTCACTAATCCCAGCTGTCCCACCAATCCATGACCCTTGCATGTCTCTCTGTAGTCTCAGTAACTAGGAGCAGCTCCATTCTATCTTCAGGGGTAGATAAGTGATCCTCCTGGGGAGTAGTGACGGGTTATCTCAAAGATTATTATATATGTGCGATGGCTTCCTCTCCCTTGGTTACAGATGTTCAGGTGTGCACATTTACTTTACACCCAGCAGCACAGGTGTACAATTTAAATGACCTTTATTGATCCCACTGCACTGGTGCAGTTCCCTGTTAGGGCATGCTGGCCATAGGGCCACAGGTTACATAGCTTTACTAGGCTGACCAGGTTCTTCAGGCCGTACAGTTTATCCTCCACCTTATCCCAAACTTATTCACATAAGGTCATTAACTTGGTCTTAATGCCACGCCCTCATGTGATGAATTCCAATCAAAATCCCAAAAGTCAAGAATTAGTATAAACTGCTTAAGATCTTACATACTGTTGTCAGGTGTATAATATATATAAACAGCTTACTCTACACAGGAATGTGTAAATATATAAACATACTATAGGTAAATTGTACCTCCTGGTGTTAAAAAAGTATTATTAAATGTGTCACACATGAAACAGGTGCTTTTAACAAAACCCTGGAAAATATTATTATTACTAATTAATGTTAATATCTGGTTTTCCTTAAAGGACCACTATAGACTAGCAAAACCTTCACATATGAAGTATGCGACAAAGTAAAGGACCGAAGCGCAATAAAAAAAAACAAGAGGGTTGGAAACTGTGTCGGATTAAGAGCATAAGTGCAGTTAAGCAGAAAACATCATATAGTTAGTTTTTAACTAGAAAAAGCTATATTTTCATGCCTCTGCAGGACCCTGGAGGGATCCATATTACAGCCCCCAGGATCATAAGTAGAAGGCAAAAAGTGGATTCTTACCCATAAACAGAAGAACAACCAGATTTTCCCCTGAAAATAATTGATGCCAATGACATACACAGCTACTAATACTTGACAAACAAGTGTATTTTTTTCTTCAACTTCAGTGGGCATTTATCACCATTGGTAGCTATGTAATAAAATATTTTCTAAGGAAATCTTCATTTCAGCTGATTCTGGCAGGATTCCAAAGCTGTCATGAAAGTCATACATCCTTCTTAAGGCACAAGGGGGTGGTTACAGAGCAGGACAAGCAAGACGTGTCATCCTGCATTTATCATTATTGCATAATTGAAAACATCCTGGGTCCGATATAATTGCCCAATTCGTAAATTTATACTCACTTAAAATCACTCTTAATATTGCTACATATTCGGCAAATATTACTTACTAGGAAATTGCCCGTCAAAAATGACGGGAATGAAATTGTAAGGCTGGCAATGCTGGTTGGCATACAATATGAGGCTTTTGGTCCTTGATGGTTGTATTTTTTACGTTGCACATGTCTGGCGTGGTTAATGTAAGTGTTACTATTTGCGCCGTTGTGTATTTTCTGCCGGGCGTTGCAGACCCTTGTTTTGATCCCGTTTCAGAATTTTTAAGTTTTTCGTCCGCCAGCAAATATGGCTCAAAATCGCTTGCAACCTCACTCCCAGGCTTCCTGGCTCTCCCTCTGTGCTGTGTGTGTTTTTATTTATCGTTTATTATTTTGGTTGTTTTTCATGTTTTTCGAGTTACGCGCTATGTGCTTCAACTGCAGCCTAAGTTCCACATGCTTGCAGCCTAAGTGCTATGCGGCTGCTTTGCCTCGCTTTGCGAGGCTTTCATGTGTTACGGTGCCACTGGCTGCAATGAGCGCCTTCAAAGCTCATTGCAGGCTAAGTGCTGCACGGCTGCTTTGCCTTGCTTTGCAAGGCTCTCATGTGTTACGGTGCCGCTGGCTCGCCTCGCGTTTGCGCCCTCGCTTTACGAGGGATGCAACTGCATTATCAACATCACAAACGTCACCAACATCGCAAGATCCACAACTATATTACTTATTGGCACTAATGAATTCTTAAGTCAATAGAATGCATATAAACAATTATAAGCCAAATTTATGAGTTCAAGGCATTTGCAAGTAGCTAATAGAATATGGCCCCCTAGTGTGAACTCCCCTTCTGGATTGCTACCTTGTCGTGGTGAAAAAGCTTGTCACCCAAGATGGGCAGGTCATAGCAGAGAGGTCAGACAAATTGTGGAGAAGGAACTGGTAGCCCACTCCAGCATCTTTGCCATGAAAACCTTATGGATAACCATATCCAGATAAAAGATTTGCCTGCAGTGGAGCGGTCCATAGGGTCACTGAGAGTCAGACACGACTGAACAACTAAACACAAGTGTGAACTAAAGAAAAATAAAGTAAATTTAGTGCAAAAAGTGATGCATTTTACTGTGTATTTCTAACTGTACAATGTATCACAGATCCTCCCACTTACCTGCAGTCCTGCACACATGCAACTTAGTCACGATAGCATGAATAATCTTCCCAAAAATATAAGGAGGCTTCTTTTCAGTGAGCTAGAGAACGGAAAGTCCTGGTGAAAACAAAATCTTGTCCCCCCCTCCCCCTGGGGGATAGTAAAAATAGTTTTGTGCTTCGCCCCCAGTATCAATTCACTCAACACCCTTGCCCTAGGCCTCTTCCCATAACAGCTTCCCTCCCCAAGACCATTTCTTATTGCTTCTCCCACAAAGACCCCTTTCCATAGCTGCTCCCCCTCTCTTACCTCCTGCATGTGTAAAGATCCAGGAGGTGCTCGCTCTACCATCATGCTTGTGTGGCCAAGAGGGCAGGAGTGATGGGGCACTGATACTACACTATAGAAATATATATATACTGTATATTTCAGTGCAATAAATGTATTTCTAGGAATTATTTAACTTATTTTAGATATTCAAATGTGTGTTTACTATTTATTTACTATATATAGCTCAAAATCCCCCCCCCCCCCCCCACACACAGCACCCAACCCTACTCAGCATTCACTTCAAAAAGCACCCATCCCTATCTCCTTGGCTCCAACCTCACAGAACCCATCCTCCCTGTACTTTGCTGTCACTTGCAGCCCTTGCTCTATTACCTTTTCCCTGATACACATCCCCAGCATGCTGGACTGCTCCACACTGCCACCTCTTAGAGTTCCTTTTTATACAGGAACACACTGATTTCCGGCCAGTGCAATAACTGTGTGCAGTGCCTGATCTACCTCTTTGGAGCCCCTGGGCTGTGAAGTGGAGGAGCCCCTGAGAGTGAGTGCGTAAGGTCTGTATGCACCCATTTTTCCCTTTTCTGTGTGTGTATATCGCTCTCTTGCTAAGTGAGCAAATCACAGATATTTCCAAATAACAACCCTTCTAACAACATAACTACTCATACACATGCCAAGAAATTACTAATTAATTAAATGCATTTGATAGTGTGCCGTATTATTTATATTTTCTATGGGTGGGCTGCGAGCATTTGTTACACAAACACATGTGGTGATTACATTTATCACACAAAAACACAGAGTACTAATGAGAGTTAAAGGGCCAGTACACAATGAAAATAGAAATTGTATGAAGAAATTGAGTCTAACTAGGAGCATAAGTAATCAGGAAAAAAAGTCATACAGCTTGTTTTTAATTAGAAAAAATATATTGTGTGTGTGTGAGGAGAGTTAACATTTTTGGAGAGATATGGTTGCATTTCCTGAAGCAAGAAGTCTGCTTCTGGGCCAGTGAGGGGGAAGGGGTACGGTGTCAATTGCAATCTTCTCCAATTAATAATTTTTTTCCCTCTTTCCTCAACCCTCCTTCCACTGAAAACACATGATCCAGCTCTCATGAAGTGATGTAATAAACACAAAATGGATTCCTATAACCATAAATCAGACTACAAATATTCAGATTTTCCCAATAAATGTTATGTCTGTGGCTTCGTCCACACACACAGACAAAACACAGACATATATACACACACACAACCACAACACAATAAAAGGATGACAACATGAGTGGCAGACAAGTTTGCTTTAATTTGCAGGGAGCCTGCCAGTTAGAAAGAGTACTGAGACAGAGAAGCTCCGTGCTGCGGCGGACATGATGTAGTGGGGCAGACCAGGGAGGTGGTGACATACAGACAACTCATGCCTGATGTCAGTGAGCAGGGGGTACCAAACTGACACTGCTCCATGCAATTCTCTCAGATAACATAACCAGAGTGGAGCCATCTTGTATATCACCGCCTCCCCCTCACAATACAGGCTTCAGTAATCCAATGTGTATAATAAAACAGTGTTGTGTAAAACAAATAGTTGCCAAACACTTGACATTAACTTACAGGTGCACAGGGTAGCACCAAAAAACATGAGGAATACTATATATAGTTAATTAATGTAATTGAATACATCCCCTTCTGGATCACTACCTTGTTGTGGTGAAGGGGCTTGTGTACCTCAATGAAGCTGTGAGCTAAATCATGTAGGGTCACCCAAGATGGGTAGGTCATAGTAGAGAGGTCAGACAAATCGAGGACCACTGGAGAAGAAACTGGAAACTCACTCCAGTATCTTTGCCATGAAAACCTTATGGATTAGCACAACCAGACACACCATGTGCATGGCATGCTGCAGACCATAGGGTCACGGAGAGTCGGACATGACTGAACAACTAAACAATCTAACGCATACTGTTTATATAAGAAACATGCATTATATTGAGTAATTCTATACACAAACAGATTTATTTTCTTTAAAGCAAAACATTGGTTTCTAAACCCTCAGAGCTTCCTACATAGGCACCTCATACTAACCAATAGAATCACAACATTTGGGTATATTTGAGCCCTATACTAACCTTCCGGCCAACAGCAGCACAGTGCAAAAATTTAGAGCAGTTGCATCATTCAAGGGAGCAGGAAGAGGTGTGCTATGAGAAAAAGACTACATATCCCATGATGCTTTGCAGAGATTGACTTCCAAGACATTGAAACAATGTTATAATTGCCTGTGATTGTCCAAAATGAATTATGAATTTTAAGCTTGGATTTTTCAAAAGAAACTGCCAAAACTGAAGACATTTGCAACGTCATGGTAAGTTTATTTATGTTATATTGTTTTTGTTTTTTTTAAATGTTTTCATACACTACTGGTCTTCCACTATCAAATGCATTAATTATCCATAAAACTTCTATAAACCTTTAATGGGCGAGTTTACGATTAGGGACTATTAGTTTATTATAGAATCCCATACAGAAAGGTGTTAGGGGTAATGAGTGTCATCAATGGCCTACATACCTCCCTATGGAATTGGGGGTTTCCCCCTAGGGAGCTAAGTGTTAGGGGATGGAGGTCATCATCCTAAAGGACAACTTTATTTCAGGAAAAAAACTTATAATAAACTAACAACAGTAGCAACTGCATAGAAACTGCCATGATAATCATACTTCCTTTTCA
Source organism: Discoglossus pictus (assembly GCA_027410445.1). Taxonomy (NCBI): domain Eukaryota; kingdom Metazoa; phylum Chordata; class Amphibia; order Anura; family Alytidae; genus Discoglossus; species Discoglossus pictus. The sequence continues at coordinate 193,845,533 of CM050168.1, read as the reverse complement.
AGGCAGAAGGGGGCGCTTACAGAGCATGGTTTGCAACTATACTTGCAAGCTGCTTTCTACTGAGAATGACGGGGTAGGGAGAAGGTGTTCGATGCTTAAATCTTTGTCTGAATCCACCCTTGCTACTCCCACCCCAATACTTCCACTAGTAAGTTTTGAAAGCCCTGCTCCTGCAGAAATATAAAGGCCTCTGCCATGCATGTAACCTTCACCAACTGTCATGGATGCCTCCATGGATCAGTAGAAGCATCAAAATGTGTTTTTACCTAATTAACAGCCAGACTTATTACATTTTCATCATACAGTGCAACTTTAACAATTTGTTTTAACGTTTTTAAAAATAATTTAACCACGTTATTGCCAGTGCCTACGTTCATGTGTGAGAGAACACAGTTTTATGTATGTGTGTGGTTGGGGTGTGATCCATATTGCTCACACCTTAAGAAGTAAAAAGATTGAAGTGTAACAAAATGAATCTGTCCTTTGTAGAATATATATCTTATACTAGTTTGTTTTCTGTCTTTTGGGAACCAATATGTTCTAATTGCAATTGTTTCTGTAAAGGACAAAAAATACACATTAAATGAGTATGGGAGCCTGCCAAAGTGTTCATGAGCACCCCTTAAATTGAGGTATTTTTGGCAATCATGATTTGGCTGCTTCCTTTATCTGAGAAGAACACACTAATATCACTTGCTCTTTCTCAGCAACTTGCCCATATAAGGGCTACCAGGCAGGGTACGTAAACAATGATGCAATGGCAGAGTTAACCCTTGTGCCAGTTAGCTGTTGGGTCCTGTATGAAATCTATTGCAGGGATTTCTCTATAGAGAGTCAGGCTCACTCCTGTAATCTCTATACAGGAAATTTGATATGCACGGCAGGACAACTTTTGGCTTGTCATCTGTGATCATGCGGTGCTCTCGAAATATCCTCTAGCCTACAAAGAGAGTGTTAGCCAGGAGGTCTACAGAAGTCAGACAACCTGCAGGACTGGAGATAGAAGGCATGCTGTGTTTGGGGTGTTCCTGAACCCAAGGATTACGAACTGTTTATATCTCCTACTTTCCAAGCTCATATCAATAGAATAAGGTAATGCTTGGGCAGATGTACTAACAGGTAAAGTGTTGAAGAACCTGGGGCAATCTCTCAATGTATGCATGCCTGTGCATCCACTAGTAAGTCATACCTCTTAAATTGATATGCTATCCTAAAGGCGTATATAAAAGTTATACAAAAAGGCACATCAGCACTGCCCATTCTATCTACCTAAAAAGCTTGGTGGGAGAGTGCTTTGACTCATTATTAGAGTTGGGGGCATGCTTAATATCCTTAATTGTTTTTGACTCTATAAATTACATTTGGCTTAATTTTTTCTTTCTGGTAAAGCTATGATTTCTCTAGTTCCCACACTATTCTCTGCATCTGCTTCAATTTGGAAACATCCCTTCACATAGAATAACATAGGAGTTGAGATCTCATATAATAGAACTCTCACCTTAGTGAATATAGCCACCTTTTTTGTATTTTTATTTCTTAGTGTTAGTTTATAGGGTACCAGAGAGCCTGCATATAAAATACAGAAGATAATGCACATCTGTAATATATGCTGTGTGCAACATCTGTGCAGAAGCAGGTGATTGTTTTTTTAAATTCTAAACATAACCAGAAAATGAATTAGCAGAAAGTTTTGATTCTGTAATATTTTTTTCTTTAATTACTTGCAGTGGTGTATATATCAGCATGATTGTATTATACCTTCATTTAAACATATGACATGTTTTAAATAATGTAGAACATCTCATCATGTGGTTATTTAATTGTGCAAAGCATACTGAGACAATTATCATACTGTAAAATAGGGCCAGATGTATTAAAATCCTGAGTGATTGCAAATGTTCAATCTCATTTCACTTATGTACTAAACTTTAACACTTCAGCTACTTCAGTCTTTAGCAGATATGGCCTAGAGACTTTAGAAGCTTATATGAACCAACAGGACAATACAATCAGCTCACTGTTTCTATCATTAAAAGTTTGGTCTTAAAAAAGACCACTGTGATCCAAAATTTACTAAATGCTCTTTTGACGAATTTGACTTGGTTATGCAAAAATAATAATAACAAACATCTACAATTATGCTGTACTATGGGTAGCTATGTTTTTCCCTGTCTCTGATTTTTCACCTGGAAAGGCAATTTGGAAGCAAATAAGATATCCATCAATTGAAATAGTTTCCACTTCGGTGTCCAAGTTGTAATAGCATAAAATAGATCCACACAGGAATGCAACTTACAATAGGATCACACACAAAGGAGACATTCTAGGTATGCAAAAAATATGGATGCCACCAGCAAAGAGTAATAATAATAATAATAATAATAATAATAATAATAATAAGAGTATCTATTTCTGTTTACATTCTCTGAGTTCTTCAAAAGAGCATAAGTGTGAATGAGCAATGGTCCCTTAAATTCTAACATTGTAGTCCAAAACATTCTAGCATATATTTAAAATATCCCGTTTAATATTCTTATATTATTATATTATCAGTGTAGTTTCTATGAAGAACCTGGATCAAGGCAACTCAGTGGATGTAGTCTGTTTGGATTTTGCAAAGGCTTTTGATACAGATCAACATGGAAGACTATTGTGCAAACTAAGGGATACAGGAATTGCAGTAAATATTTACTCATTGATCGAGACCTGGCTTAAAGACAGGAAGCAAATGGTTGTGGTAAATGGAACATACTCAGATTAGACTAATGTGGTAAGTGGGGTTCCTAAGGGTTCAGTATTAGGTCCTCTCCTTTTTTAATATATTTATTAATGACTTAGAAGTAGGATTGAAGTGTGGTGTCTCCATTTTTACTGATGACACTAAGATGTGCAAGGTAATTAAATCAGATAATGATGAACTTTCCCTCCAAAGGGATTTACATAAATTAGAGAAATGGCAGATGAGATTTAATATGAATAAATGGCAAAATAGTACTGAATAAGGAAAAATATCCATGCAATTTATATTCTTTATGGAGCAAATCTAGGTGTATCTGATATTGAAAGGGATTTGGGAGTGCTTGTGGACAACCACCTAACCACCAGGTAACAGTGCTCAATGCCAAGCAGCAGCTGCAAAGGCAAGTAAAATATTAGCATGTATTAAGAAGGGTATAGAAGCCAGGGAAGCAAATATAATTCTGCCACTATACAAATCTCTAGCATGCCCTCATTTGGAATATGGAGTACAATTCACTTCATAAAAAGGACATTTTAGAGCTGGAAAAAGTACAGAGAAGGGCAACAAAACTAATAAGGATGGAGGGGCTAAGTTTTAAAAAAAAATTAACTCTAGAAAAAGGCATCTAAGAGGAGATATGATTAACTTATTTAAATATATCCAGGGTCAATAGAAGCCTTTGTCAAGTGAACTTTTTGTGCCAAGAGGTTTTCAACTGACAAGAGGACATCCTTTGAGTTTAGAAGTAAAACAATTTCACCTTAAAGGAAGAAAAGGGTTCTTCACAGTAAGGGTGGTTAATCTGTGGAATTCTCTACCAAAGGTGGTGGTGACAGTAGATTTGATAGATAACTTTAAAAAGGGATTGGATATATTTTTGAATATAAAGGGCATTTATGGTTATCCTGGATAATTTGTGAGGGAGTATTGATCCATGGAGGAATCCGATCGCCAGTATCTGGGATCAGGAAGGATTTTTTTTTCCCCTTTTGAGACAATTTTCTGTTTGCCTTCCTCTGGATCAATTAACAATTAATCTGCATATTGCAGATCAGAGGAGATCTAAAAAGGTTGAACTTAATGGACTAAAAGTTTTTTTCAACTATGTAACTGCATTACACACATTATATTTATTATGGGATTTCTTGGCATTAAAGCACCACTATGTTTTGAAGAACTCACTGACAACATTAAATGTATTATGCACAAAGAGAAAAAGAGAACACTGGTCCAAGACTAGCTAATAGCCCCCTCCCCAATGGTATAATATGGTACCTTGACCAGATTGGACCAAGAAAGGATAAGATAAGACTTAACTTTTATTAATCCACATAAAACTAGTGGCTTATTTTTTATCACTATTCATTTACATATAAAACACAACGGTTAAAACTATTTACAACTTTGCTATAGTGGAGTGCTATGTTGTAACCATGAGGTATAAGTACACAGTAAATGTTTATAACTTAAATTTCAGTACACAAGTCAAAAATGACTTTTTGTCAACATAAATATCCCCTATCATCAGTGTTATATCGATACAATGTGCCTCTTGCAAATACAATGTACAAATTGGACTTTGATGAGGGACAGACTAAAGCAGTATAATGTGATAAAGCCAAAATATGTTTTAAATAACTCTGTTGTTTGTAAACAGATTGTTGTAGGAGTCCTCCAGGAGCCTAATTTGCGGCACACATAGGACCTGTTGACCAGCTATGATTCCATGAAAACCTATCAATTAAAGCTGTCACTCACTCTGATTTGGCAGTTTAAGGGTCCACCAATTCCCTTCTAAGTACTGCCTATTAACATCTAAAGCCCTACACTGTATTTTACTAACATGCTATAATCGGGCATGAGCAGAAAAGAGGCTTTTTGTGGACAGTACCGCTCTGCTACTCATACTATGCGTCTGAAGTCATCAACTACAGGACCCCAGAATGGACAAAATAAGCCTGACGCGCACGTTTCACAATCAGGGCTTCTACAGAGGCTGAAATGAGCAAGACAAAGGGAGGGCCTTATATAGGACTGCCCCGGACTGCAGAGTATGACACATTTTGCCCAATGTCAAGTTTAGTTCTTCAAAACAGTATATTGTAAATATATGACTGAAGTTACATTTTTACATGGTTCTTTTTATTAATTAAACTTGATAGTAAGCAAAATATTTATAGGAAGTAAAAAATGAACTTTAAATGTATTACTTTTATATGCAATTATTCTTTACTGCAAGCTTTGGTTGTCTTTACTGGGTTGCTTCTTGCAGCTTTGGTGTCCTTGTAAACAAATTAACTTAACATTAGTCTTGCTGTTTTATTTGCCACTTTTCCAGTGTGTAGATAAAAAAAGAAAGATATAAATTATTAGATCTTTGGCAGCCAAGCATGTTGATATCAGGTCTCGATAAAATAAGTGCCTTGCATCAGATACTGGTTTGCAGAGTCATAATAAAGATGTTGATTGGATTGCCAGATCTTGGACTAGTCGCAGTGACAGATGGTGCTGCACGATATTTGTTTACTTGGTAAGTCGGCCCTGTTTCTTGTTTGGGAATCATGATGTTGGTGTACAAACTTTGCAGCCCTGTATCAAGCAATGTTGCATAAGCTTATACAGATGACCTTACAGCTAATCTCTAAATAATGTGTTGCTAGTCCAAAGGAGGTTGGTTTTAGGAATCTATGGATCAACAACAAGTGTCACCAACTGCAATACATAACATAAACTTTACTACATAGGAACTAGTGTGCTGCAGTATAAAGCAATGCAGAGTATAATAACTGTAAGCATTAGATCTACCAGCGCTCAGGGTACAAAACTGCTCTCTTAGAGCCTCATTCAATTGCTCCGTTTTAGAGATCCATGCTCGCAAGTAGACGTCACAAGTTACTTTGGTATTCAGTTGGCTTCCGTTTGTGGCTCCAATTGAGTTCCTGGCTCTGACCTGTGATATATATTGATTTGTCAAATCGCAAGTTACTTCCCTCAAAGCCTTTGATCCTTCATGGCTGCAAGAGTTGCGATCGCTAAAATCGCAAATTGCTATTCAATTGCTCCGATTTTCCCTCACTAACCACTCCGTCAAGCCCGCAAATGGCTAAACTTAATAGTACCAAGGAGGACTTGCAAAGGTCTTAATTACAAATTGTAGCACTTTAAAAGCAAACATAGAATCAATCCAGCACTGTAAATGATGGGGACCACAATGGGTGACCTTAGAATTAAAAGCACAACATTATCAAGCTCGCACATCACCAAAACATAATACTTTATTTCATGTTTATTTTCCATCCAAAGTCCTATGGGCTTTAACCTCCAAGCCCATAGGACTTTGGAATCTTACCTCCATATTTCATTGAAGTCCTAAGGGCTTGAATAACGAGTTACGGGCTTGGAGGTCATTCAAGCCCGTAGGCCTTTGGATGTAAATTAAACATGAAATAAAGTATTATGTATTGGCGATGTGCGAGCTTGAGAATGTTGTGCTTTTAATTCTAATGTCAACCATTGTGTTCCCCATCATTCTGCTGCATTGATTTTATATTTGCGTTTAATTAGTGCTCTGATTTGTCGTGCTTGAACCACGAGTTACGGACTTGCGTCCACGATCATGTTGAAGCCTGCGAATGCTTACTGCCGATAGCATGGTTTACGATTTTCGGGAAAGGTACCTAACTTGTGGGCCTGGCCAATTGAATAGCACCTTAACTCGGGCCCACAGCAGGCCCGCTATCATAAGTCCTACGTTTTAGGACTTACGATCCTCAATTAAATGAGGCTCTTAGAGTTTCCATAAAGATAGCTAGCTTAAAGGGTTATGGAAGCTTTCTTAAATTTACTAGGAATATAATATACCTAGGTATCTACTGTTATGTACTTTATTTTATTATGAAGTGCTTAAAACATTTGTTTTTTTCCTGCCTAAAATATTATAAATATTTCTCAACTGGTTTCTCCCCCCTGGTGCTCTACAGTATATGACTCATAGTAATGAATAAGTGACAGCATTCTGCAACATGCAGCTTAAGAGAAGTTACTGACAGGCTAATTTCAAACACTGCACTTCACAGTCGGTGTATTCATGAGGGCATACGAAAACAGGTACAAATTGAATTATTTTAGGAAGAAAAACAGAGCTTTTAAGCACTAAATAGACACATAGGTATATTATATTCCTAGTGAATCCAGAAACCTTCCATGTTCTTTAAAGTGACACAGCTGAGGTTACAAATATGGTATAATTTATTATTTGAATTGAATGTTATTAAAAATACATTTTCCTACACTAAGCTAACATTACTGATAAACCCCTGAGGCATAAAGTCCATTTTATTCAGTGCATCTTAAGCATTCTTGAGGGGTGATAACAGCACTGGAAACAATGGGCTAAATGCTTCATTAAGTTATTAGTAATTAATGGCAATGATCGCTCATCATAGATGGTTGATCAGAAAGGTTGCCTGACAGCTCAAAACATCAAACTTCAATGTTAGTTTTCTGTAGGGAAATGCTGTTTTTAAAAATAACATGCAATTGATAAAGCATTACTGTATTACCTATAGTTTCAGATTAATACACAGAGACGTTAAGTACGGTGAAAACACCACTGATAAATTCACCTTGTGCTTAAACTGTAGTAGCTTTGTCCAGTTGGTAGCTCTTGAAAACTATCGACGACAACACTTGTCTATTATTCCCACACATATAGAAGCAAGAGGAAATATACCCCTCTGTTGACTACACCATCATCATTCCCACCTCCCAGGCCTGTTGTCTTGGGGTTCTGCTGGACCTGCCCTCTCTTTCATTCCTCATATACATTTTTACCTAAAAAACATCTTCACAACTAAAATAAAAATCCATTCTCTCCATCTAAAATAAAACTCTTTCTATCTTTCACTTGCTTCCTGACCCTTGCTATTCCTTATTTGTTACTCTTCCCCAGTTCTCTGCCCTTTAATTCCCTTTAGATTGTAAGTAGCAAGTTTCCAGTCTTGTAGGGTGCTTTGGGATAAAGCACTTTCTGCTAAGATTCTAAGCTCAAAACAGGGCCCTTCCACTTGAATTTGTTAAACTTGTATTTCCCTTGTTCTTATCCCCTGTACAGCGCTACGGAATATGTTGGCGCGATTCAAATAAAATATAATAATAATAATCATGTCTCATCTAGACTACTGCAACTCTCTCCTTGCTGGCCTCCCGATTAGCCGTCTGTCTCCACTTTAATCCATAATGAATGCCTCAGCTAGACTCATCTACCATACTTATCTCTTTCCTCTCTTATCACCTCCTCTCACTCACCCTTCAGGACTGTTCTTGTGCTGCTCCTACTCTTTGGAACTCCTTGCCTCGCTCCACCAGACTATCTTTCTCTGTCAAAACTTCACTAAAAACACATCTGTTTAAACACTCTTATTACCTTTATCTTTAATATGCACAACTGCATTACATTTCTCAAACACACAATCTACAGTGCAACACACAAACACCTCTACTTACATCAGCCAACTGCCTTACTCACTGCCGTCTTGCATCTATTATCATCTATCACAACCCAAACCTTACCTTCTAGATTGTATTTCTGGGTGGCCTAGTCTGGCCTCTGAAGGGGAAGAGACTGATAAAGACTGCTCTACGCATAATCTCCTGGGTAGATCCTCTCTCACTATCTGAGCACCTGACAGAGGTGGATAGATGATAAAACACTCTATAAGACACATCATGCAAGCCAAGTTAAGATGCTGGTTCTCCAGTCTATTAGATGGTAGTTGTTATCTGATAAATGTCGCCATCTTGTGATTTGATTGCAGTATCGCAGCCTTTTGTACCTTCCAGTACAAAACACATAATACAATAATACAACACAGACGTGAGAGGCCCCATTCGTTTTTCATTAGTGTGTAACACTAGAATTTCCACCCACATGTTTTTATTTAGGATACTGCTCTCTGGGGCAAGCATCATAATATGCGCGTATAGGATCTAATTCAGTTCCATGCATTGTTGTATCCCTGCACCTCTACCATTACTACAAAATCCATTTTGCATTCAGGCTTAATTGCTGTTGATCATTGACTGTTGATTAAAGAACCACTGTGGTATTTTTTTTATATACAGTCTTTTAAATTACTGAACATTATAAAAGGTAAAATGTTTTAGAAAGAAAAAAAACTAAACCTAATCTTTAGGTTATGAAATTATTATTTACTCCAGCGTTGATCCCTGCTGCTGCCTGTTACATTTTAGATGGGTGTGATCTTGTACACTAATGAGCTTCCCTTTATTCCTGCTGAAAGCAAGGACAGGTGTAACTGACACATTTCCATTGTGCATACAAGCACGCCCTGTGTATACAAAGCCTCGTCCCACTACAGGGAGCTGAATATACTGAAGCCACAACAGTAGATTACACAACCAATTAAATGCATATAAGGATAATAAATTATAGACTGTATTATTTTTCATTCTAAAAATATGGTCTTTAAATTAGTACATTTAAAAAAATATGATCTTTAAAGAACAACTGAAATGTCACATTTATAGCATACTCTTAAAAAGGGCTTAACATAAAAAAACACTGCCATCTTTTTTAAAATATTTAATTTTAATAGTGGCAGATATTCTGTGTTTATTCTTAACAGGATAATAAACCTGGGAGGAATCAGAAGGAATCAAAAATTAAAATGAGATCTCTATTTAGTCACATTTAAAAACTATTTCTGTAAGTAGCCATGTGACAATAGTAAAAAGTAAATAGAAGAGCAAGCAACAGTAGAATATCCATGCCCTTAGGTTTCACAGAATCAGCGTCTGCAGCACCTCTTTGTCAGTCACTCCACTGGCTTTTCATAGACTCCAGAATAATTCCGCTAAAACCCTTCTTCTTTCCTCCTCTCTCATCACCTCCTCTTACTCCTGTCTTCATGACTTTTCTTGTGCTGCCCATATCCTTTGGAACTCCTTGGCTCATTTCACTAGACTCCCTGCTGGCCTCAGATCCTTAACAAATTCACCTGTTTAAAGAAGCTTATCACCTTGATCCTTAATATGCACATTCTACAGCATAAAATTCCTTACACACAATCTACAGTGTAACACACAACCACCCCCACTTACATCAGCCAACTACCTTACACACTGCCATCTTGCATGTATTACCCTCCCATGTCACATAACATCCTTACGTTCTAGATTGCAAGCTCTTTGGAGTAGGGGCCTCTCTTCTGTTGCACCAAGCTGTCTGCAGACCCATTTGTTTCATGTTTGTTGTATTTCTACTTATCTTAGAATCTGTATATGCCTACCTGTACCCACTCTAGTCTACTTTGTAAACAGCTCTTTATAAATACAGAGTAATAAATAATAACTGAAGATTTCCAGCTGGGTCCATGAGCCATTGCAAGTGTCTCTATAAGATGCATGAGAAAGTCTGGGGTATGTCCAAGGTGGAATACCCAATGACAAACTACATTTACATGTTATACTAATGGCTTCATTAGCTGCTAATGTTGTTAGCGTGTTACATGCTTTATGTGAACATTTTCCCAAACTACAGAGGTGCCCACTGTGTGTTGTATAGACTTTTACATCTAAGTGTATCTTTCCTTGTTTGACACATGTGACATTGACTTCTATAAAATAACATCTAATAAAGCATGACATGACATACCGGCATACTCCATACCATTTGCCCTTGGATGTATGACTTTACCTTTCTTGTGCTGCCAACAAGTGTCATGCCTCTTTGTTGTGTGAGGCAAGGGATGAGTGGAATGCTATTGTGTTAAAGAGCCGGAGTCACAAGTTGTATTGCCTGTGTGACACATTGAAGTGGTACATGAGTTATAAAAGTAACATAGTGCTGAGTTAATCTAACAACCGTTTAACAGTATAAAAATAGAATAGAAACAAAGTGTAGTAGATCTACAAAGAAGCATACACAGGTAGAGTAAGTGCCAGTACTGGCCATCTGAAAATTAACCCAAACATTTTAAAGGCACATAAAACACAATTCTTTTTTTTAAATTCATTTAAAGATAATATAGTAGTTTTATGCATTATGAATGTATCTGATAGAGGAGAACCAGTAGTGTATGCAAACATTTTTTGCATGACAAATATTCCAAAATAAACATTGATAAGCGTACCCTGACATTTCTTTTGGCAGTTGATTTTGAGAAGGAACTCCCTTTAAATCCAAGATAAATTAGCATAAAATTCATAACTCGTTTTGGCCAATCGCTGGCAGCTATAACATTGTTGTAATGTTTGGGAAGTCAGTCTCTGCAGCAAAGCATTGTGGGATGTGTTGTATTTTATTCCTCACCACCAAAAAAGCAAGGAGGACCTCAGACATTGCTTCTGCGGATTTTGGCATTGTTCTGCTATTGGCTTGAAGGTAAGAATAGGGTTAAAAAAACCTGAATACAGTGTTTCTATTGGTATGTACCAGGTGACTTTTTAAATAAAATAAATATGTGTGTGAATAGAATGACTCAATGTAATGTGTGTTTCTGATAAAAGCAGCATGTGATACATTAGAAAAACTTCAAAACAGGGAGACTTCCATATAACTTTAACAGAGTATGCCTTAAACATTACCAAAGTTGTGCTTAGCATGAAAAAAAAGTCAAAACTGTTTAAACTTAATTGAAATCAACAGACAGTACATAAACCATATGTATATCTGTAGATTTCATGGGCAGACAGGTATGAGTCATATATTTATGTCACTAGGTATATTTTATTATAAGTTTCCATGCTATATCTATGAAGTAGCCTTACTGATGCTCTGTTCTCTATTACTGATAAGTGTCATCTACAGCTGGCCCCACACCTGTCCACCGGGACTTAAGCAATTGGCTTTGAGGCTGAGGATATAGCCTCTATGTTTCACAGTCAAGTGCCAAAATTACTATGAGCATGTGCTAGCTCTGGTACCTGCCAAGCACAGGTTTCTCAGAACTCTGTTCAATACTATTTGGCCAACTTTTACCCAGCTATGTCAACATTCACATGAGCACAATGATTCCTGCCAGGCCCTGCTGGTGGTGGTTACCTCACGTGGAACCTCTGATTTACTTAAAGGAGGAATGATGTTTGTAGCTTCTAGAATGTAATATGAGGAAGACAAGGTTGCAAAGATATATCATGTGATTGGGACCAGGACCCGTGAGAGGACTGCTTCTACTGAAATGTGGCATTCCTTAGTGCCAATGATTTCAGTAGCACTAATGTCAATCATATCAGTTTACAAGGCCACCTACCTGTTGAGGATATAATTGAGTCTACCTAGTATAAAATAATACCATATAATAATTTGTATATTAAAATCTGTATCGTTCTACATATATTTTGACTGTTTTCAGTTCTAGCTCTTCAAAAGATTATATGGTTAATATCATGGAATTCCAGTGTCTTCTCTGACAGATACACATATCCTCAAGTCTGTAAGTCACCATGGTGTATCAGGTGTGTAGGTCTATCATGTGCACCTATGTACAGGGGGTCTCCAACTTGAGATATTGTGTGCTGTGGACAGACCTCTCTCCTACATGAGACACAGTCCACATACTGCTGGCTACTGCCCAGTAGTATTTGCAGAGCTGGCCAGCCATGGACATAGATCTAGGAACATCTCTGGTCTGGGACAAAATGGAAAGCTCCCATAGCTTGCCAACGGGACATGACAGCTGATAGTGGGTGCTCCATGCCAGAGTAGGGGATTATGATCATCTGGTCTTGTTGTGCATTATTAAAGCACATTACTCATGTCCCGCACTTGTGAGTGATTTGCCATTTGTTTTTATGCAATATATTAGATTAACCCTGCTATGCTCTTCCTATTAATCCTCATTTAAGGTATTCGTTTCACCTAAACACAAGTATCTTATATGAAGGAGACCACTTTTTGCAGAAAAGCTATAGATCTTAATTGCTACAAAACATATATATTAGGTCATATGAGCTGCTGTGGAACATAGAACATGAATGTAACAGTAGTCCTTTAGTTTTTTCTAAAATAACCCAGGGTTATTTTTTATTAAATGATAAAGTGGGGGTAAAAGATACTAAAGAACTGGAGTTAAAGGGACATGAAATATTTCCTGATTTCTCCAGGAATATAATATACTTATGTTTCTATTTACTGTTATGTACTGTATTTTGTTAAGAAGTGATTAAAAGCTCTGGCATTTCTGATACTATGTGACAGTGCACCTCCTGTATTAGAATTATAGTCATGAGCTGCAAAAAGGCTAAACCATTTGTAAGAAAACAATTTGTAATAAAATGAATTATGCAAAAGTAAAGAGGTAGGTATATTATATTCAGAGTGAAATCCAGAAACCTCCCAAGTCCCTTTAAATATTCTTATTTGTTTATGTCAATATTTTATTCATTAATCCTGCTTAAGCCCCTTAATCCTATATGAAGAACCACTGTAAGGTGGGGGGCAACTGCACATCTGCACATGTATGAAGTAAATATTAATTTTATCAATCTACTTGTGTCTGAGAATCTCCATATTAGACCTCTAGAGCTCTTATTGTTGATTTACAGTGAAAATGACATTCCATATAACTAATCCTAAATTAAATTTTACTTTCAACAAAAGCATATGAAAGTCTACAATGCAGCAAAATTGAATACAACAGTTAAAAAATGAGGATTTAATATTTTATTAAACTTTCATATTTTGCTCATTATAATAAGACTTTTTTTTAAAGAGAATAATACAATACTACCCACTTTATACCTAATGACTATGCACCCTATTCTATTAGAAGCCTGTAAATGACTCTAACCTGTGATTTTTGTTGCAGGTTTTTTTCTCTTAACGTTTAGATGTATTCTATTGGCCCAAGCCTGCAATTTACCTCTTTAAGCCTCAACTTGTATAACCTGCCTTTTTAAGGGTGATTTCAGGGGGAGTGATCATATGATCTGACAAATTATGTAATTTACTTCTTAGACCCAGCCGATAGTAAATGAGACCGTCATCATGACATCAGTAAAACATGGAAGTTAGACGTAACCTGCAATCAGAGGCTACAAATTAATTAGTGTCAGTAATATTTGCCGAACGGGCTCGCAATCAAGTAATCTAGCAATCTATAAAATCTGTTCTAGTCCTTGTGGGTTTCATGATATGTATTAACCCCTTGAGTCTCAGGATCAATATTACTCAGAAATAACAGTTAAAAATAATATTTTTTAATTGCATATTTATGAGTTTGAGATTGTTGCACAATTAATTCTAATGTGTTTCCATGCCTTCCCATGCTTTTAAAGTACAGTATTGTGTGTTTAATTGCTACTGTAGCTTTAATAAGTGTCTGAAAAAGCTCTTGCAAGTCCTATTCAGTACTCGTAAAGTTTTTGACTGAGACTTGACATTTTTTCAATTGCAGGTCAGACTTAATTTGCGAGCTAGAGCTACATGTCTAATAGTATATCGATTTTGTGTAACGTTAATTATTTAGTGATCATAATGTTCGAGCTGTGCTAAAACCAATAAAGTTCTAAGCCCAAATCTTTGGCCGGCCTGTAGTGATTGTGGGTAGGGAACTCGTTATCGCATTGCTAGTAGTTAATAGAATATGTGGAAATATTAAGAGAGGTTTTAAGTGTTTATAAATTTACGATTTGGGCAATAGAATAGGGCCCTGAACTCAATTACGTTGCTCCCTTCAGGTTGACTTGCAGCTACAGGAGCTCTTTTGAGAGAATTTAAGTAGTTATTACACGGCTCCCACAGACTGTTTCAAGTAAAAATTTACTGATCCATAGCCAGGGGGTGTGCACATACAGGAAATAGTTTATGAGGCTCACAACGATCCTTACATGTTACTTACGCAGTTTGCGAGTGTGAAGTTGCGAGTCAGAGCCCAGAAACATAGTAATTCCAGTAGTAACCCCAGCAAAGTTAATGTGCATCAGTAAATATTGCAGCATTGTGTCTATAGAGCTATGTGTTTCCCACTCAATCCCTGACATATAAACGTGGTTATTATTCTTGCACATGAACATTGCAGTTCAGACATAATATATGATAATTTCTAACTTTGGTATTAAATGTCAGGGGATACACAGGTGGGTGGGTGGCAGGTGGGTGAGCATTAATCCCTGGGGCTCTGTGACTTAGCATCGGTTAGGTGTCAGTGTTTATGTGAGCAGGTATTTGTATTAGACATTGTGATTTAGTTATTGTATTTAGTATTGTTGTATAGTGCTGGATTAACAATTAGAACATATTTTTCGAGCTTTGGATGTGTAGGCTTCAATTTTGTTTTTAGTTTTCTGAAAATGCTTCAGTAGGCAATTTTTTGGTGCTTTCCTGTTTTATGCTACGACACGTGCACGTGCACCTGGTATGTGCTCGCACGCAGACTGCACTGCCCTGCGCCGATGAAGCTGTCTCCTTGTGGTTAGGGGTTTTTGGGTTAGGTTTACAGAGTTAGGGGGTTAGGGTTAGCCCCGTAACTGATGTAGGGGGTTAGGGCCGGCAAGAGGTGTAGCGGGTTAGGACCGGCAAGAGGTGTAGGGGGTTAGGTATAGGGTTAGGCCCGCTAACTGGTGTAGGGGGTTAGGGCCGGAAAGGGGTGTAGGGAGTTAGGGGCTTACGGAGTACGTCGGGACGCGGGATGTGAGCGCACTCGGCAACAGGAGGCTTCCAGTGCCGTAAAAGGTCCTATTTTTTTCTTCTACAGGGATCCTCGTAGCTGCTTAAGTGTCTCGTAAGGATTTTACCATATTGGTCCAAATATACGGGTGCTGCTTATATTCGCGACCGTGAAAAAATGACTGCCGATTTGCGGGCTTTGCGAGTTACACGTGCAGCTTATATTTGAGAACGTGAAATGACTGCCGATTTGCGTGCTTGAGACTGTGGTATTGTAGCAATTGAATAGCGATTTACGGTTCTAACATCCTGTAAAGCCTGTAACCTGCAAAAGAAGTTACAGTACTAATTAGAAAGCCTGTTTCTTGCAATGGCTGATCACTTGGAGATAGTCTTTTTCTCTCCAATTTTAAGGGTGCGGCTTATATTCGAGTACTATTTTTTTTCTATTTCTTTTCCTTGAATTTTATAGGTGCGGCTTATATGCGTGTGCGGCTTATATTCGGACCAATACGGCATCTGCTCTTGCGGGGGATTGAGTTTACATGTAAGGATTTGTCTCACATGTACAAGTAACTCTCACAGTAGGTGTGTAAAAGCAGTTTAGGTGAAATCTCCTAGAAAACATATACAGAATGTAGCAATCACTTGTAAGGGTGTACTTGTAAGGGTTTGCTGCGGGTAGAATTTAATCGTTACGTGGCCCCGTATGAAGACAGTTCACTCACAAGATTTCTTACAGGTGCCATGTAATTGATCGCTAACTTTGTATCAGTGACGGGGCTACTGCTGGGGTATCAGGTGCAAAGCACTAGGCCCACAATAAGGCAAGGTCTCTACACTACCCTCAAATAAAAGGCATCTCTTAATATATTGGGGCAGAGAAACATCTAATTATTTTTATAGAAATGTGATCTGTTAACCCTAGGGCAGATCTGCCCTACAATTGTTTGGCTTTTTTATTGACCTGTACAGGTACCTCCTTGTAAAGAGAAATTCCAAAAAGGGTAGCCCAAATTATTTTGCAATGGGACTGTCCATTCACTAGTTCCGTCCCTAATTTGTATGAAGTGCTGTGAAAGAAGCTGAGGTTTATTCCATTATTTTATTTTTTTTAGTGAAAAAGAAGTTAAAATGACCACCGAAGTTTCCAGCTCTCATGCTGTTCGAAGTACCATAGGATCTGAGGAGTACCGTCTGTACAGCAGTTTGACTGAAGATGAACTCATACAGATGGCCATAGAGCAAAGTCTGATGGATAACAGCCCCGGGCAAGCAACTGCCCACAGCCATCAAAAACTACCAGCCAGCGTCAACACAGAGGCAACAGCTGCCAACAGAGTTAATAGGTCATCTGTACCAAGACAACAGTCTCACACCAGCAACAGGTGAGAAAACTCATGAGCTTGTGTCTTATTTCTTACCCTAGTCCTAGATAGTATCAGTAACATGATATGTAGAGAGTATATCAGTCACAGGTAGAGGGCGCTGTGTAGCTGAATCAGATGCAAGGACATCTAATTACATTTCAGGACCACTGCAGTTCAAGAAAAAATACACTTGTTTGTCAGGTATGTACCAAACAAACAATATCTGCAGCTGTCTAAAATAAAAATATAACATTTTGGGAAAATCAGAATTTTTTTTGGTAAGTACAGGAATCCATTTGTGCTTGTTACATCACATGCAGAGAGCCGGATGATAGATGTATATGTTGGTAGTTATCCATGGGGGGTGGAGTAGAGGAAACACAGCTAGAAGAAAATCTTTGTTTGATAACTGGATATGATTGAAATTGACATGATACTCCTCCCCCTCACTGGTTCAGAAGGAAACACCTTGAATTGTTTAATGCAGCCACAGCTCTCCAAAAATGTATACAGTCCTCTAACATACACAACTTCCACCAACATTTCATGGATCCACCCAGGTACCTCTCACATACACAACTTCCACCAACATATCATGGATCCACCTAGGTACCTCTCACATGCACAGCTTCCACCAACATATCATGGATCCACCCAGGTACCTCTCACATGCACAGCTTCCACCAACATATCATGGATCCACCCAGGTACCTCTCACATGCACAGCTTCCACCAACATATCATGGATCCACCCAGGTACCTCTCACATGCACACCTTCCACCAACATATCATGGATCCACCCAGGTACCTCTCACATACACAGCTTCCACCAACATATCATGGATCCACCCATGTCCTCTCACATGCACAGCTTCCACCAACATATCATGGACCCACCCAGGTACCTCTCACATACACAGCTTCCACCAACATATCATGGATCCACCCAGGTACCTCTCACATACACAGCTTCCACCAACATATCATGGACCCACCCAGGTACCTCTCACATACACAGCTTCCACCAACATATCATGGATCCACCCAGGTACCTCTCACATGCACACCTTCCACCAACATATCATGGATCCACCCAGGTACCTCTCACATGCACACCTTCCACCAACATATCATGGATCCACCCAGGTACCTCTCACATACACAGCTTCCACCAACATATCATGGACCCACCCAGGTACCTCTCACATACACAGCTTCCACCAACATATCATGGATCCACCCAGGTACCTCTCACATACACAGCTTCCACCAACATATCATGGACCCACCCAGGTACCTCTCACATACACAAGCTTCCACCAACATATCATGGACCCACCCAGGTACCTCTCACATCCACCCAGGTACCTCTCACATGCACAGCTTCCACCAACATATCATGGACCCACCCAGGTACCTCTCACATACACAGCTTCCACCAACATATCATGGACCCACCCAGGTACCTCTCACATACACAGTCTACACCAACATATCATGGACCCACCCAGGTACCTCTCACATACACAGCTTCCACCAACATATCATGGACCCACCCGGTACCTCTCACATACACAGCTTCCACCAACATATCATGGACCCACCCAGGTACCTCTCACATACACAGCTTCCACCAACATATCATGGACCCACCCAGGTACCTCTCACATACACAAGCTTCCACCAACATATCATGGACCCACCCAGGTACCTCTCACATCCACCCAGGTACCTCTCACATACACAGCTTCCACCAACATATCATGGACCCACCCAGGTACCTCTCACATACACAGCTTCCACCAACATATCATGGACCCACCCAGTACCTCTCACATACACAGCTTTCACCAACATATCATGGACCCACCCAGGTACCTCTCACATACACAGCTTCCACCAACATATCATGGACCCACCCAGGTACCTCTCACATACACAGTCTACACCAACATATCATGGACCCACCCAGGTACCTCACATACACAGCTTCCACCAACATATCATGGACCCACCCGGTACCTCTCACATACACAGCTTCCACCAACATATCATGGACCCACCCAGGTACCTCTCACATACACAGCTTCCACCAACATATCATGGACCCACCCAGGTACCTCTCACATACACAAGCTTCCACCAACATATCATGGACCCACCCAGGTACCTCTCACATCCACCCAGGTACCTCTCACATACACAGCTTCCACCAACATATCATGGACCCACCCAGGTACCTCTCACATACACAGCTTCCACCAACATATCATGGACCCACCCAGGTACCTCTCACATACACAGCTTCCACCAACATATCATGGACCCACCCAGGTACCTCTCACATACACAGTCTACACCAACATATCATGGACCCACCCAGGTACCTCACATACACAGCTTCCACCAACATATCATGGACCCACCCGGTACCTCTCACATACACAGCTTCCACCAACATATCATGGACCCACCCAGGTACCTCTCACATACACAGCTTCCACCAACATATCATGGACCCACCCAGGTACCTCTCACATACACAAGCTTCCACCAACATATCATGGACCCACCCAGGTACCTCTCACATCCACCCAGGTACCTCTCACATACACAGCTTCCACCAACATATCATGGACCCACCCAGGTACCTCTCACATACACAGCTTCCACCAACATATCATGGACCCACCCAGTACCTCTCACATACACAGCTTCCACCAACATATCATGGACCCACCCAGGTACCTCTCACATACACAGCTTCCACCAACATATCATGGACCCACCCAGGTACCTCTCACATCCACCCAGGTACCTCTCACATACACAGCTTCCACCAACATATCATGGACCCACCCAGGTACCTCTCACATCCACCCAGGTATCTCTCACATACACAGCTTCCACCAACATATCATGGATCCACACAATCACCCATCAAAGTTGTTTTTTTTCTAATTGAAAACTAGGTACAGTATATGACTTATTTCCTGCCTAATTATGCTCTTAGACTTTTTTGTTATTAAACATATATGTTTTTACTGTGCAGTGGTCCTTAAAGACTCATATTTATAGTATGCTCTTAAAGGACCGCTGTAATGTCCTAACAACAGGAGTTAGATGTTTTAATTGGGAATTGATAATTACATTCATAAAATTCATATTTAATGGTTTAAAAAAGCAACATTCACCATTAAACTTAGTTTCGAAGAAGAGACTCAAGAGGTGCTGGGATTCACATAGTAAGTGAGGGAGGTGGCTGCGTGGCTTTTAATCATAATGTAAGTGTTAAGCCCCGCCCTTGTGGACATGGCTGTAGGTCACAGCTGTGCAACATGGCAGTTCTCATGAGGGAGAAAAGGAACATGGTGAGCCTCCAGAAGATAAGAATATGTTACTCTGTAAGCTTCTTAGAAGTAAGTGAAGTGTATATTGTATACCACAGCTGCATTCAGCAGGATAACATTGATTAAGTAAGCTAGTTAAAACATAAATTTATAATAAACTCAAAAATGCCTGAAAATTCGCTTTAACTTAAAGACCATTAAATGTATCATTGCTGCTCTACATCATCAAGCAAATCATTGAAACAAAGGAAAATACATTTAAATGTTTTAAACCTGATGCATGTTTTACTGTTTTATAAGAGTTTTTATATAACACAGTATTGCAGACAGTTCACAGTTTGCATCTGCAGGTTCTAAATTGTCCAAAAATTACAAGCTCCCTGAAAATGATCATGTATTTCTTTGGCTGGAGAAAAAAAAACTGATTTTGTTCATTTGGTTTTTTAGACACAATAACCCTAAAAGAAAAAAAAAAACTGAAATTTATTATTGCCAAAAAGAAACATTATGATAATTTTGAAGGGAATATTTGGTCCTTTCAGGACCTGACAGATCCTGCTTTTTCACCCCATAATCTCAGCATATTGGTGGGTGCAGCCGAAGTACGGTAATATTCAAGGTGAATAAAAAGTTAACACTGCAGAATTTTAAAAATAATTTTAAAACAATAAGAAGAACATTCCATTAAATGATTTCCATTTGATTTGGATCAGGGGTCGTCAACCTTTTAATACCTACCGCCCACTTTTGATGGTAACATTTCCTTACCGCCCCCCGATGCCACAGTATCACAAATCATATGACCCTAGCTATGTATCGCCCTGTACTTACTAGATAGTGATTTGGTCCTGACTGCTTTCTCTAGGCTCTTTCACTGGTTCTCCAACCAGCCAAGCGCAGTGCTGCGGGTCTCCAGCATGTGATGTCACTCGTCAGCGACACGACCATTCAATTACCCCGCCACCCACCATGAAAGCTTGAATCGCCCACTAGTGGGCAGTAGGGACCAGGTTGACTACCACTGCTCTAGATGATGATGCAGTGCAATATCCACTAGTTCAGAGTCCTTTTAATTTATTTTTCATACAAACATTTTTAACAATATATAACACAATCTCCTTTTAAAGGACCACTGTAGAAAGGCATAAGCTTCACATTTGTGGGGAAAGCCACAAAAAACAACATTAGCAGCTTTGTAAGTAATGGGTGTAAAGGGATTTTCTGCAAAATTCTTCATTTTATCAGACTCTGCTAGTGCATGGAAGCTGCCATGCCTTTCCAAGACACAAGGGAGAGGTTACAGACCAAAGCAAGGATTCCAAGTATAGTTGCAAGCTACATCTACTGAGCTTATGGGAGGGAGGAAGAGGGTACTATACTCAGTGCGGAAATCATAGCTTAATCTACCAATCAGACAACAAATCCCCCACCTTCCTTTCACTCTTGAATTGATAATAAAAATCAGCAGTCCCATTTAGTCTCCAAGTGAATGCATCATTCGGGCACAAGCAGTGACTACTACAATAAAAACATGATAACATTTTGCTTCAGTGGCTCTTAAAATAAAGATTTTATTTAAAAATACTTTTATGCCGATGACAATTAGTAATAGAGCATCCCCTTAAAAGTACAAGACCAGATATAAACATTGATAATTTTCCATTTACTCTCATTATTGGATTCTTTCCATTTTTAGGAAAATTACTACAGTAACTCTGCCAATCATTTAGACCTAAAAATGTTTGATATTTTCACAAACTGTGCCAACAATGACACAGTGCAGGAATTAATAGCTCTGAGAGATAATTGCATTCTATTAATTTCCTTGCAAGCTTGGTATGTGTTGATAGCAGCCCGTGACATCCCCATGACACTCTCTGCAAGATTGTTATGTTTTCTGGCTTCCAGGACAGTTAATTTTACAATGTAAATGAATGTTAATGTAAATTAGGGTTTAAATAAATCAGTTTAAATTAAATAAAATAATTCCGTAGACACTCAAATAAACCAGAGCTTTTTTATAAGGAAAATTTGAATTAAAAGTTCTAACATGCATTCAAAAGATAATCTATTAAATATTACAAAAGTTGTTTAAAGAAGCGTGAGTGATCTGACATTTTTTATTGTAAAACAAAGGTATTTTTTTGCAGACATGTACAGGATGTGGTGTTCCCTCCAAAATGCTTTTAGACCACTGTAGTTTAAGAAAAACTTAATATAGTTGTGAAGTCTGAATACACTATCAACATTAGAAGCTGTAAAACCCACACACATAAAATACATTTAAGAGATTTTTTTACTTACATTAGCAGACTTTGCTCGCTCCCGAGGGATTGTATAATCCACAATTCCTGCTGGCTTCCAGTCTTAAGAAGAGTACAGGTCCTTATCTGTCCGTCCTCAGGGATGAGGAGAGCACTACGCTTTCTACAAACCATTACCATTAGTCATAGGTAAGGACAGATTACAGACAAACGTATTAGTCGGAAAAATGTCCTATTAAAAAAGTGCAAAACTAGAGGAAATATGTTATACATATTCTGGATCTCACAGCCAGTCCCCATGAGCATTGGATGGTGACCTTAGAACCAAAAAGGTTGAGAAACACTGGTGTACACTAAGTACTAGCAATATGTTTTTCTTAAAGGACAGCTGTAGTTATGGAAAAACTTTATACGTTTGTGAAGAATGTAACATATTAACAATGGACCCTATTCTTTTGCCCAATTTGAAAATGTATACACACTTAAAATATTGCCACATATTCTGTTAGCTACTCAAAATCTGATTACGAGTTCCCAGCCACAATCACTACGGGCCAGCCAAAGATGCAAACCCACAAATATGCAATTAAAATATATAATATTTTATTTCTGAATATGGATCCCGGGATTCAAGGGGTTAATACGTATCATGAAACCCACATGGACTAGAACAGATGAGCTAATGCATTTTATAGATTGCTTGATTGTGAGCTTGATCGGCAAATTTACTTATTAAGACTGATTAATCTTAGATTACGTGTAACTTCCATGTTTTACTGACATCATGATGACGGTCTCATTTACTATTGGCTGTGTCTAAGAAGTAAATTACGGGCTTGCTTAAATATTGTCAGATCATATAATTATGCCCCCTGAAAACCTGCTTAAAAAGGCAGGGTTTACGAGTTTAGGCTTAAGGAGGTAAATTGCGAGCTGGAGTCAATAGAATACATCTACACATTTAGAGAATAAAACACCCACAGCAAAAATGACGGGTTAGAGTTATTTGCGAGTTTCTAATAAAATAGGGCTCTGCATACACCATAGGCATAACAGCAATTTTAAAAGAAATCTTACTTTAACCCAACTCTTCTATTGTACATGGATTGATTTGTGTAATCCCTTATGTTCCGTTCATGAGGGGACAGATACACAGGAAAGACACAGGATGTTTAATTTGTAGGCAACCTGCCAGTTTTTGAATAAGTGGGTAGAGGGTGTCAAATGCTGAAAGATGAACTAACTGACAAATTAAAGCAAAAATCATGCTCTGCGTTCCCCTACTGCTAAACAGAAAAAATGGAAAGACACAGGCTTTGGCCACAAGCAATGCATATATATGTCACAAACATGCTCATTTCCCCCAATCTGCAGTGGTGCCTGACATTTTCCATGTACAATTGCTTGTTAAACACCTGACATATCTAATTAATTCAAACTAGTCTTTATCAATATAGTATTTATTTTTTAAACAAAGTATATTAGCAAGCTATATATGTTAATGTAGCCTATATTAGATCAGTGACTCTCAACCTTTTTGATCTGGGACTGGTTGGTTACTTTCCGATGACAATTGGGATTGCCTCCAAAACTGTTTGTATAAGGTCATACTACAATAATAATATAATATATAATATAATATTATATAGTATAACGTAATATGGTGACACATTCCATTTTCATTTAGTTTGGCAAATATATCAGTTGAAAAAAATGTTAACTACAGATATACAGTATTCCTGAATAGTCCATCCAGAATTGTGACTAATAGCAGTGGTATGTTTAAAGTGTTAGGCTCTCCTAATCATCTTTGTCCCTGAGGACCAGCAGATAAAGTCTCAGGATAGTAAGTACATAGCGGTTGTGGAATGAACAATAGCTGCATTATAGTTACAAGCATTTAAATTACAAAATGTGCTAATAAAAGTCGCCTTTATATTAAAATAATTGTTTTTATGTAGTTTAGTACAAAGCAGTCCAAAACAAATAATTTTGGGAACTTGTTTTTATCACATAGTAACACTGCCTAGGTCATGGTGCTCTGTTTAATATAATGAGAGCTTTCTCACTAGTGAAGTGTAAACTCTCCAATTCAGTGGACCCTATTAATAAGCAAGCACTGACCAGCATGCATACTCACAGAAGCACTGACCAGCACACATACTCACAGAAGCACTGACCAGCATACACAGACAGACAAACTGATCAGCATGCATACTCACAGAAGCACTGACCAGCATGCATACTCACAGAAGCACTGACCAGCATACACAGACAGACAAACTGATCAGCATGCATACTCACAGAAGCACTGACCAGCATACACAGACAGACAAACTGATCAGCATGCATACTCACAGAAGCACTGACCAGCATGCATACTCACAGAAGCACTGACCAGCATACACAGACAGACAAACTGATCAGCATGCATACTCACAGAAGCACTGACCAGCATGCATACTCACAGAAGCACTGACCAGCATACACAGACAGACAAACTGATCAGCATGCATACTCACAGAAGCACTGACCAGCATACACAGACAGACAAACTGACCAGCAGTCACATCATTCACTAGTAAGTACAAATAAACACTCACAAGGAGGCAGTGACGACATACACAAGCAGATTCTCCCCTAAATTCGCTAAGCTGCTCACTGGCTACAATGGCAAATTTCGAAATAGATAGATGTTACAGCCTTTAGCAAAGTCAATGCTTAGTAAATCTAGGGGACTGACCACACTCACATAGACACTAAGCAACAAGCACAAGCAAATTCTGACCACACACACACATGGAAGCATTTTTCAAAACACACAAGAAAGCTCTATCTCACACATGTACACATGCAATGACCAACACGCACAAACAATGACCAACACAGACAAACAAACTCTGAGAGGATAGACGAGACACTGACCAGCATACACAAGGAAACACTAACCAGTACATACACTGCACACACACACTCAGAGTACTCACATGAAAGCAATGACCAGTGCACATGCATGGATACTAACCAACAGACAAATGGAATATGAGCTACACACACACACTGTGGCCAGTACACACAAGCAGTCACTGGCCCATGCACATGCAGCACTTATCTAAATCCTTTATATCCAACTAGCCCATGACACCAGTTGTGCATCTCCTGCTAATTCTTAGGCCTCTCAACAAACATTACAAAGAGCATGGATAAAACCAATGACAGGAGCGGAGAGGTGGGGGGAGACCCAGGTGGGGGAAGGGTCCCAAAGCACTGTGTCTTGCTGTGACACTATTAATGCCACTGAGCATGTCCCTGCAATCTCTGTAGTAGCATTATGTGACATCTCTTATCTCGTGCACTTAGCACAAGTGTATAGTAAAAGGCTATTACACCTCTATGCAGTATATGATGGAGCTACTCTTCTCCCTTTACAACCCACCATGAATATAAAAACAGTTTATGACACAAAAAATCTAGTAACCTTTCAGAAATTGGTACATGAGAAATGTTTATTTTAATAATGGAAGACACATCTGTTAACACACAAAATCCTCCCAATCATGTTTTTCAACATACACATTTTAGGAGCACTGGCTCCTAAAGCTGAACGTTTCCACCCTATATATATAGGGTGTTTTTATATTCTTATATATATATATTTATATTTATTTATTTATTTATATATATATATATATATATATATATATATATATATATATATATAAACTAGATATACATCATAGAAATAGATAGATGTATGGATATATAAAAGCAATATGAGCTCCACCCAATTCTCAGTTTGAAGGCTGCTGTCAGATGATCTGGTACAAGCTCCCTTTGTTTACACACCAGACCACCACTGCCTGTCACTGCTCATGTCCCCCACCCCCTCTCTATTATGTGGAGACAGGTTGCTACATATGTATTCAAAGAAAGAGCACAATCGTTTCTGTAACTTATTATTACACTGTGTTATTATTACCACATACGATCCATTATAGTATTGCTATTATTAATATCATTATTATTCATCACGGTTTAGAATTACATACAAATCCGACTTAAGAATGTTCTAAGGAACGGATCTCCTCCTTGACCCTGGGACCACCTATATATATATATAAATATATATATATATATATATATATATATATATATATATATATATATATATATATATATATAATTTTTACTTCTGGATCCTAAATATTTTCAAGAAGTATAAAGGATTTATATAAAAGAACCCCTCCATGGCACCTAGAATTATCCTGTCTGGCTCAAAATTACACCCCTGAATATATGTGTGCATAAATCAGGTATTTAAATATAATATATATTTATATTATGTTTTTAATATATAATCAGTGGCACCAAAACTGTAACAAGATAAAGATATTATATACAAAATTATATTACAGTATACACACAATAGGAATAATTGATGCAGAGTTTGAGAAGCAGCCAGTTTGTTTATACACATTACATTACATATTGACAGCTCTCCACGTGTTACAGACTTTACAGTCATCACCAACAGCATGTCAGGAAGGGTCAAGTCAATGAGGTAAACATCTATCCTACATGTTTGTGTCTCACACACAAATTCCCATCATCCTTCAGTGAAGCCCCCAATCTGAGAGTGTCCTGGAGGTGATCTGTGGCCCTCGGACCTATGGATCCTGAGAGTGTACATGTGTTTTACTTGATTGTTGTCTTATATGGTCATTGAAATCCCTTGACGTTTCCTCTCAGGGCCAAAAATAATCAAGTGCTCTGAGCAGCTGAGTCCAGAGTCTGCACCATCTGCTTCCATTCAGAGTGCAGGAGGCTTTATCTATCAAGCAGCAGCAGCCCCTCTCTCTCTGCCTCTTTCTGTGTGTGGGACACTTCTTCTTTTATTCCAAGGTGTGGATATGACCGGTTTCTCTTACTCTGAGTATTTCTCTTTATTCCATGCATGTCGCCACAAATCCAGGTCCCACCAGGCCAGTGCACCTCCAACAGCCAACCCACCGTCAAGCAGGGGGCTCAGGAAGAGATATGATGGCAGCTACTACACCAACCCCCAGAATGTGTAAGTGAAATCTCTTGGATTTGCGATTGTAGGGTTATGTTGTCTTATTTTTCCTTGCCTTAGCCAGATTTGAGAAAACATTAAATACATCTTATTGCTTTATGTATTAGAAGATCATTTTTTGCTTTTTTTTATCCGGTTTATTGTAGATTCACAATATTTCTTTAAAGGGACACGTTAACCCAATTATTTATTAAACCGTTTTAAAGAATTAGTATTGATCATTGGCAAAAAAACTTTCATTAAGGTAACAAAATAATAAAATAAACCTTTTATGTTTATAATCTATTTATGTGATTGTATTCGCTCCTTGCCATCTTCATTGACGTCTTCTTATACCTCCCCTGTCTGTGAGTATATGTTTCTTGTCATGTAGATAGACTAAAATTAGCTCACTGACACTCAGAGAATTGCTGTTTGTACTTGTATAGGATAGACATTGTTTATATGCACTTCAAGCAGGAAGATATCTTGGCTATTGAGACATAATAGATTAAAGGAAGTCTTCATAAGACATCAATGCAGATGGACAAGGTTACATATAATTGCATATAATAGGTGATACCTAAAAGTTTTTTTTTTTACATTTTGTCCATTATTAATTATAATTTTTTCAAATAGATCACTGCAAATATGGGACTACAGTGCACCTTTAAGGCAGTGCAATGAAAAATAGATTTGTTGTTTACTTGTTCAGTTGAGTCTGACTCTCCATGACCCTACGGATCGCAGCACGCCAGGCATATCTTTTGTCCGGGTGTGCCAACCCATATGGTCTTCATGGCAAAGATACTAGAGTCGGTTACCAGTTCCTTCTCCAGTGAACTGCGATTTGTCTGACCTCTCTGCTATGACCTGCCCATTTAGGGTGACCCAATATGATATAGCTCACAGCTTCATTAATGTACACAAGCCCCTTCACCACGACAAGGTAGTGATCCAGAAGGGGTAATAATACATATTGCAGGACTATTTAGGATTTTCACCTGCAGTATAATTTTTCATAACAGTTCTTGTAAAGGAGTAGAATGGTCCCGCTACTTTATTATACACAGTATTTACAGCTTCATGCTATATTTTCTCTGTTATGTTGTGTTTCTAGTACAAGATGTGACCTATATCTGTGCCTCACATGGGTGTATGTATACTGTTAAGTGACCTACATTTCCCCGCCTCTGTGCTGTATCTATATCTGATCTGACCTGTAAATGCCTAACTCCTAAATATAGGAGCATTGCATAAGGCTGCACTTAATCCAGTTTTAAAATATCAACAATCACTGATGCTTACAAGTCTAAAGGACATTGCTAGATTACAGAACAGTGTTATCTCCAGAAAGATATTGCACTCGCTATGAACTTTTTAAGGAACTCTGATTTTTATTATTCCAGTGAAGCATGAAAATCTCCCTATTTTCCAAAAGTTGTAGGAGGGGGACCGGTTAAATATGATATGGTTGCAAAGTACATATATAGACTGCTGATTGAGTTGGACGTTTGCTGAAGGTTGTAGGGACATGGAGTCAACATATTTCTCTATACACACACAAAGTGCATTTGCAACAATATTAAGACCTTTTCCTTCCAAAATCGTCTGCAAAGGAAATTCCCAAATCAGATTTTTTTCAGAGGGAGGTCCTAACAGTGCTGCAAAGATGCATTTCCAATATGTTTTTAACATTGTTACACTATTTAATGGTAGCTTGATAGTATTTAAAGACTGATCTCTTAAACATCTGTGAATCTGAAATGCACTTGTAGTGAGTTTATTATTATCATTATCCTTTATTTACCGAGCCAACCTATCCTGTAGCGCTATACAGGTGTTAAGGGCAAGGCAGTTTATACTTAATTACTTTGGCTTCAAATATGTATTAAATAGTTTTGAGCATGTTTTACAACATAATTGAATAGCAATGTCTATAATAGTTTTGCGCTTGTGAGTAACGCCTGCGTGGTGCATTCTGCGCAGAAGTTACAAGCTACTACCTCTAAATATCAACAAATCGCTCAACTGCGCCTGAGCAACAAAGAGTGGGAGGGAGAGAGAAAGAGAGAGAGAGAGAGGAAGGGAGAGAGAGCGGGAGGGAGGGAGAGAGATGGAGGGAAGGAGGCAGAGAGAGGGAGGGATGCAGAGAGGGAGGGAGGCAGAGAGGGAGGGAGAGAGAAAGAGAGAGAGAGAGAGGAAGGGAGAGAGAGCGGGAGAGAGGTAGGGAGAGAGATAGAGGGAAGGAGGCAGAGAGAGGGAGGGATGCAGAGAGGGAGGGAGGCAGAGAGGGAGGCAGAGAGAGGGAGGGAGAGAGAGGGAGAGAGGGATGGGGAGAAGGAGGGAGAGAGGGATGGAGAGAAAGGGAGAGAGAGGCAGAGAGAGGGAGTGAGAGAGATGAATAGAGAGGGAGGGAGAGATAAATGAGAGGGAGGGAGAGAGGGCACAGAGAGAGACAGTGGGCACATAGAGAGTAGGTGCACACACAAAGAGAGAGTGCAGACAGAGAGAGAGGAGCACACAGAGAGAGGGAGACAGTGCAGAGAGAGACCCTGCAGAGAGAGAGACAGCGCAGAGAGAGAGTGGATTCACAGAGAGAGGGAAAGGGTACACAGAGAGAGACAGAACAGACAATTGAACATAACATATGATACCATCATTTATGACGGGCAAGTTACTAGATTATACATATTATGTAAATGTAATCAATTTTACCACAATACAATAAAATGTACTACATTTCTGCTATGACCAAATATGTTTATACTGTAAATAATTGTTGTTTTTGGTATCATGTTTATTTCTTTCTCAACAACATATAAGTGGATGGTTATAGTGTACCATATTATGGCTGTAATAGGGTTAAAAATGTACAACCGCTGAGGTTATTTACAAGACTTGGTGACTTTCAGAGGAGGGATCAGAGGTCAGGAGATGACTGTGGGACAAGTTTTTAATACATATAGTGTATATTTCCAGTCAGTATTCACACTGGAATATAAATAGAAGAGTGAATATTTGCGGAATACAGAATGTTTTTTAAACTCGAGTCATGTTTTTCTTATATGGCAGGAGCTATCTGAGGGCACAATGAGATGCACTAGGCATGTTCACTGCATGTAGATGTAAAATAATCCACATTTAGACCAAGCTGAAGAAACAGCTAGAAAAGTGATTGCAAGATGTGTTGGCCATTAACAAACCTTCATACAGGTTTTTAATAGTTTTACAATGGTGCACGGTCTAAACACTTCACTAACTTAAGGTCCACTGTGGTCACATTGTTTCTATATGTTTTATTACATAATTAAATATGATAATAGAAAAAAATGTTTTATATTCAATTATTCTTCACTGCATGTCTGTATTCTGTGTTCTTCCATGATGCTGCATGTTACTTTCTCAGGTTGGTTTGTCCTTATAAACTAATGAACATCCATTTAGTCCTGCTGAGAACACTGGCAGATGTATCTGCCACATTTTTATTGTGAAGACAAGTACTTCCTGTGTATTCAACGCTTCCTACCACCTCAGGAAGTTGATGTGCTGAAGCCAAAATGGCAGATTCCACCGCAGTATAATTGCATTAAAAAGATAATAAGATAGAGACTGTATTATTATTTCTTTTCTTTAATATGCATAGCATAGTTCAGTCGTTCACAAACTTTTTCTTCCATGGATCCATTAAAATTTGAGCAGGTTCTACATGGCCACATAACTACAACTGAGAGACTTTACTGATCGCCTAGTAACATTTATTCTTGCTTCTAAATAATTATAATGTGCTGTGATAATAACATAGCATTTAGGCACTTCTGTACTGCTTTTTATGTATTTTTTACCAATTGTGTTGTTGTTCCATGATGAACCACCTAAATGGAGCACATGGATTATTGGTGGTCTGCAGACCAGAGTTTGGGAACTTCCGGTATAGAGGACAGAAGGGAGAGGGATCATATGACAGAATAAAATGTATAAAAATATTTAATAAAGGAGAAATGATCTCCAAGAGGTATACAAGAACAATAGTTCATGTTCTGAAGGTGGCAGATTGAGAGGCAATGTGCTCAAATGCTACTACTAAGAAAGGTAGTAAATAAGTGGAACAACCTTCAGAAGAAGTGATAATGTCAAACACAGTATAGAAATTCAGGTATGGCTGGGCTAAGCACAAAGTCATGCTATTTAACCAAACATTTTAGGTAGATAGAATGGGCACACTAGATGGGCAATCTGTTTTTTCTTAGCTTTCAAGTGTATGTGTGTATGTAAACTTAAACTATCAGTATTGAAGGCTCTCTCGCACTTGCCATATGTGTTGAGATTTCCATATAATGAGATGTGCGAAGAGTAAATATTATTATTATAGTTAATTTATAACGCGCCAACATATTCTGTAGCGCTGTACATAAGTTAAGTTCAGACAAAGATAAATACAAATTAACATATAGCAAAGCAAGGAGGGCCCCTGTCTTTGAGCTAAGAATCCAATGTCCATGGAGCATTCCCAAAGTACTTAGGATAGAAACTCGCAGACTTACAATCTAAGGGATAGTGAGTGGTAAAAGAGGGTGAGAGAGGTGATAAGTGTGTTAGGGTGGAAGGTGATACGCTTCTTTAAAGAGATGCGTTTTAAGTGAGGTTTTAAATGTTTTGAGGCAAGAGTATAATCTGGTGGAGCGAGGCAAGGAGTTCCAGAGACTAGAGGTGACAAGAGCTGTAGAAAGAAGAAGGTCATTAGCAGATAGAAGAGGGCGGGGGAGTATTTGGAGATGAGAACAGAGATATATGGGGGAGCGTTATTGTTGAGGGCTTTGTAAGTTAGGGTCATGATTTAAAATGTTTTTTTTGAGGCTAAGGGAAGCCAGTGGAGTGATTGACAGAGAGGTGATGCCGACACTGAACGTTGTGTACGGAAGATGAGTCTAGCAGAGGCATTCATGATGGATTGAAGTGGAGATAGTCGGGTGGTGGGTAGGCCAATAAGAAGAGAGTTGCAGTAGTCTAGTCGAGTGATGAGGAGAGAGTGTATTAGGATTTAAGTTGTGTCTTGTGTAAGATAGTGACGAATTCTGGAGAAGACAAGCTTTATTTAGTAATTGTATATGAGGGATGAAAGACAGAGCGGGGTCCAGTAGAACCCCATGGTAATGAGCTTGGGAGGTGGGGGTGATGATGTCGTTTTTGACAGTGAGAGATATGTGAGGAATAGACGCTGTGGGAGAGGGAGGGAAGATCAGGAGTTCAGTTTTAGACATGTTGAGTTTGAGATGGTGGGTGAACATCCAAGAGGATATACTAGAGAGGCTGTTGGAGACGTGTGCTCGAAGAGAGGGGGATAGATCTGGTGCTGAGAGGTAGATTTGGGTGTCATCTGCATAGAGATGATAATGAAGCCCAAAATACTTTATTAGGGTACCAAGTGAGGATGTGTAGATGGAGAAGAGGGGGGGCCTAGGACTGATCCTTGGGGTACACCAACAGACAGGGCATGAGGAGAAGTGGTGTCGGAGAAGGAGAAGGGTATTAGCTTTGCCAGCTTTGTCTTTATAGAAAAGCCTATAACCGCATAATGTTATAATACATGACAATTGTTGCCGCATTTTATAATTGAAATGACAGCAATAAAATAATAAGACTACTTATTGTTTCTAAAAACAGAATTTTACTATAATAAAAAGTGTGACTTGTAAACTCCCCACTTCACAAATGTTTGCAGATACTATTCTAATAATATTCTTGCTACACATGGTGGACATAGCAAACTACTGTTATTTTTACTATAGCTTACATTAAAATAAATAGTTAATTCTGGAATGTATTATAACATATTACTTATCATGAATAATATAGGGAATTCACCATGTTGCTGGACCAGCAATTGTAAGTTTATATTTATCCAAGGCTATTGGGATGCATGGTATGTGGGTAAGCGTGTGAGCAAAAAGATTAGGTTTCATTAACAGTATGTGAGATTGTTGACTTAGCTGATTAAAATGTAGTTCTATACGTTGTATCACTTCAGTGGACGCTTGCTTGAGATTGATGGGGGTGCATTGCATCATGGGGCTGTCTTGTGGTTCCATGAGGTTTCTGACAGCCAAGAGGGCTTTGGGAAGACTACTATTAACTTGGATGTGCTGTTACTCAATGCAGAAAAATATGCAGCTAAAAGTTCCATTTCTATGTCCTTTTTTAGCATCGACTTTTATGCTGCCGTAAAGGGTCAATGTATGAAAGTTTTTTTTTTAAAGCTTACTGTCCATATAGGTAGTATAACAAAGAATGTGAATTCAGCATTAAACTTACCTTAAAGTTACTTGTTTTTTTAAATATTTTCTTCTTATTCCATATGACTACACGTTCAACTCACTCAAGCACTACATTCCTCTGTTGCTGAGTCCCTCTAGGAGGCTTCTATGTAAGTTATGGGGAGTATGTTCTTCCAGGCTTTGTGAGTGAGCCTAGAATCAGCTCTGTGTACATTACATGTGTAATTTACATAGAACCATCTTAGAGTAGCAAAGGAGGAATGTAGTGCTCGATCAGAGCTGCAAATGGAGTGACATGGAATAAAAAATAAAAAAAAGGTTTAAAAATATGTAAGTTTATTTTTTTTCATACAGTAGTCATTTAATTGTTCAGTCCATAATGCATGTTCTGACATTAAAGAACCACTGTACTGCAAGATAGGTGAATTATTAACACACTAACAGCATCAGCAGCTTTGTAAGCCATGGACAAAAATGATTTTTAGAGAGAATCAGAATTTCCGTGTTTATGAGTAAAGGAATCCATTTTGTATTTGTTATATCACTTGCTTAGAGCTGGATCACGAGGGTGTGTTTTTAGTTTATCAGTGGTGGTAGCGTTGAGGGAGGATGGAACAGGGAGAAGTCAGATGGCTTTGTTAGATAATCGATTGTACTGCAATCTACATCAAACCCCTTTCCCCTTGCATGCCCAGAAGCAGAGTCCAGCAGAGCTTTAAAAAATAAATAAATAATTGTTAATAATTTTTTCTTGAATAATTGTCTTTAAACCACGCAAATCATCCATACAATTCTACATAGTCACTCCACACATTTTGAGACATTTAATTTCACCCATAGAAGTAACAAAGCTACAGACTTTAAAAGGGACTGGGTAAGGAAATATAGAACTACAAATTGCAGGTGTCCATATGTACACTAGCACATACCACTTGAAGCGCCCCTGTTCTACTTAGTTGTTTAGGTGTCTCTTGTTTGAAGGACATTCCTAAATTTAGGGACAAAACCCTGTTTTCCAGCCCTGACCATGCCACCACTTTCTCTTATTCATCCTTTGGTTATCACTCAAAAGTCGGTGAAAAAGATAACAGCCTGGAGAGATCTACAGAATATATGTGTGTATATTGGGTGGATTTCTACAATTTAATTTACTCATCCTTCTTTGGAGATGTGAAATACATCAATCATGGCGTGGAGCGATAAGGAGCTCATACTGCCTGGGTGCATGATGAAAATAGTAATCGCTTGTTTAAATGCACAGTAAAAGCTTAATAAAGGTTTTGTTTTCTTATCAGGACCTACATAACTATCCTTTAGAGAACCCTTTATAAGAGCACTAATTTGGCCCTTTACGGTGACCCTGAACAGCTGTCCTTACTCAACTTATTCCAGCAATGAGGAGTACCTGACATACTGTGTTTTTCTTACCCATTTACATCATCCCCTGTGTCCTTGCTAAAATTAAACAATTTTAAAATGTCTTCCAAGGAATTTGTATGTTACAGAAATTTGTTCATATATAGATACAAATCATATGCTTGTATGTTTATTGATTATAAACAAGAGGTTGAAGGGTGACATCCATGTATAACTAATATTTAGTTACCCTCCAGAATACATGCAGTAAGCTGTGAAATTATCATGTCTCATTAATAAATGCTCCTCTTCCCGTTATCACTTATCATTTATAAAGTAGGAATTCTTCCTTTAATGAAGGTTTCACGCCATCATTTTATTGAACACTGAGTTTGATTATAATAGCCCCATGATTATAGTCAGTAAAGGACCGCAGTGGTGCAGGAAAAACCTCACAATTATGTGAGTCATGTAACAATATTAGCATGTTCATGGCCCGGTGGGGATGGGATGACAGGGAGGTGGCAGGGTCCGGATGCAAAAAAATATTTTTGCCCCCCCAAGGAGGAGGGGCAAAAAATGCTTTGACTTGCCCCCGAGCCGTTGAGGCATTGAAAAATTCGGAAATTAGCCTTGCCTTAGGCTGCAAGCAGTTGACGAATGCGGGACTTAGAAAAAACAAATTACGAGACGTCGGACTTAAAAAAAAAAAAGAGAGGTCGGAAAAATACAAAGTTAACGGTTGAACAGCGCAATTTGAAAAACACAAAAAATAAAATACAAAAAAAAACATCACACACAGCACGGGGGGACAGCCAGGACGTCTGGGAGTGAGCTTCAGTTCATTGAGGGAACCATGAATGCCAACATGTACTGTGACATACTGAAGCAGAGTATGATCCCCTCCCTTCGGAGGCTGGGCCGCAGGGCATTATTCCAACATGATAACAACCTCAAACACACCTCCAAGATGACCACTGCCTTGCTAAAGAAGCTGAAGGTAAAGGTGTTGGACTGACCAAGCATGTCACCAGACCTAAACCCTACTGAGCATCTGTGGAGCATCCTCAAACCGAAGGTGGGGAGTGCAAGGTCTCTAACATCCACCAGCTCCGTGAAGACTCCAGTGGCAACCTGTGAAGCTCTGGTGAACTCCATGCCCGTTAAGGCAGTGCTGGAAAATAATGGTGGCCGCACAAAATATTGACATTTTGGGCCCAATTTGGACATTTCCACTTAGGGGTGTACTCACTTTTGTTGCCAACGGTTTAGACATTAATGGCTGTGTGTTGAGTTATTATGAGGAGACAGCAAATTTACACTGTTATACAGGCTGTACACTTACTACTTCACATTGTAACAGAGTGTCATTTCTTCAGTGTTGTCACATGAAAAGATATAATAAAATATTTACAAAAATGTGAGGGGTGTACTCACTTTTGTGAGATACTGTATATGCATGAATACATAATATTATTAATTATTTGAAGTGCTTTTAGAAGTATTTGGAAAAAGTGTTAGAGGCATAGAGATTTTGGAGAGGAAAGGAGTGTAAGAGAAAGGATGCCCTGGAGTTAGCTCAGGCACAGCAGGGATGAGGGGAATGCATTTGACCTGACTTAACAACTGGATGGAGGCAGGAGACACATGAATCAGGATGTAGGATGGTTGGGGTAAAGCCTTTGCCAGGTTAGGGATAACAGTCCATCAGTCCTCCCCTTCTTGTTAATTTGGGTGTTTGCCTGACATGTGATTGTAGGCATAGGCAATTATATTTTCATTTCCAGTCCTGATCCCAAATTTGTTATAAATATTGTGGCCTATTTATCATCATTGAAGAGTGTAATGTATTATTTGGAGGTATAGCTACTGTTAGTTTGGGTAATGTTAAGAATGGGTTGTTGGATGTTGGGCTAGTATTGCTAAGACCCTGAATGGGAAATGTTTAGGTCAAGAGCAAGGTAGTGGCTGGAAATGGAAGTAAGAGAGAAGAGGGGCTAATGGGTAACAAGGGATGACACACTGTCGGTGTAGAAGTTTTGCAAAATACATCTCTGCTCCAGTACAATGGTCAGTTTGGGGCTCTGGTATTCTAGGACAAAAGGTTGAACAATTTTGCTTAAACACTAACATAACAAAATGTATATAAATGAATGTGTTCTCTCTCACGATTCTTTGCTGATCAATCCTTGAATTTATTTAAATATCTACTTTAAACAGCTGCTCATGCAAGTTTGGGTACTCAGATGACTAGAATTTGCAAACAAGGCCCTAGATCAGTGGTGGACAACTCAGTCCTGTAAAGGTCTCTAGCTGTCCAGGAGGATCAATTATAATTTTTCTCCTAGATATACAGTGGAAGGATTTTCTACCCACCATAACATATTTACTGCTTAATATTTATAGCTTAGAGGACAGAATGGAGTAGGGTGGCAGAAATGTTTAAATATATCAAATCACTTAATACATTTCAGAAGGGAAGTATCTTCCAGAAAAAGAAGAAAGTAAGAAAAAGAGGTCATGATTTGAAGTTGAAAAGTGGGAGGTTTAGGAGCAATGCACGAAAGTACCACTTAACAAAAAGAACAGTTGATAAGTGGAACAGCCTTCCAGTTGTAGGGCCCAACATAGTTAAGGAATTTAAGCATGCCTGGGATAAGTTTAAGGCTTATTCTGAGGCTTAATTAAGCCAAGCTGTTTAGTTTGATTGAATAGGAAACATAGATGATCTTTTTGGTTCATATCTGCGTCTAAAACTATGTTAATATGTACAATTTACTTACAAATACATCTGTAAATTGCCACATGAAACGGAGCATTGAGGTAGAGAAGCAATGGAGAACACAGCTTAGTCATTACATTGAGGCTTAATTCTCCATACAGAAAAATAATACACATCAGAATTTAGTGTGACCCATAATTACAAAAAAAGAAAAAAAGAAAAGAAAACAATATAATTGTGGTTTATCATAATCACAGTCAAGCCTTGTTTCTTGAAACATCTGAGTAGATAAAAACAAGTCTGCTTTCCTTGGCAGTGGAATTGCATTTAACACCGGAATTGATGGTAATTGGCAGGGTAAATTAGCTATCTAAATCAAATAATTTCTTGTGTAATCCATTTATTCATATTATTTGTTTTCTCTGCATGAGGTTAATCATTGAGTCTCAATTGCTGTATGTTAGATCATCTGGAAAGTTAGTAATTCAATTTAAGAATTGGCCATGGCTGACTGGATGGTTTTGTTTGACATGTGTTTAGCGATTGTTAAAACAAAAAAAAAGTTATTAATTGACAATGAGTTTAATCATCTTCATAGTCACTTGGGCAGCCATGTCCTATGTGGAATTCTGCCATTTATTTCCATTCAGAATTCAAAGCCTAGTGGTAATGCTTTTGCAAAGTATGTGTTGGAAGATACTAATGTATTGCCAGATGTGGCTTAATGTGCTACAGAGAAAAAGGGTGGAGTAATGTGGACAGGATCAGTGAGAGGTGGGTGATCTGTAAGGGGTGATTATTTATGACAGAGTGGAACATTTGCCTTTGTCATTATATTTGGAAATATCAATGCTATATATATATATATATATATATATATATATATATATATATATATATATACATATACATATATTATAGTATACAGTGGATGTGGTATATATATATATATATATATATATATATATATATATATATATATATATATATATATATATCACCACTACATTTTCCCGCTTTAAACTTCAAATAATGACCTCTTGTTCTTGTTGTTTTCCCTTTATAGAAAGCAGATATTTTATACATGCTATAAGCTTACATGGGATGCAAAATCTCATGGCCAATTAGGATCCCTTGCTAACTCTCCCTGGCTAGAGTACTGTACAGAGAAGCACAGGCAAGGAAGAGATTAGTGTCTATGTCCAAATAAAGCATTTTTGAGGTGAAAATTAAATGCCCAACTCAGAGGAGTGCCCCTAGGGGGATAACAACCCAGCCTAGTGGTAAGCATAGCCCTAGATATGACCTGATGGTATGATATCCTTTGAGGATCAGTCCTCAAGCAGTCATATGTTGCAAGCCAGCCATGTTCAATATTAGTTTAATTTAGGATTTCTTATTGAAGTGCAATTGGATCACTCTGTGACTCAATCATATGTGTTTACTTACATGAGCTGAAATGTGGCCCATTGCAGCCTCCGATGATAATATTGAAAAAGTCTTTAATAGGCAATCCGAGAATTTTGCATAGTGTCCTGTTTATGTGTTAACATTTTATAGCAATAAATCTACTGTTGCTATTTAATGCATCTTATTGTAATTAATTAGGGTAGAAAATATAGGGTCATCAGTTCCATTTTCAAGATTCAGATACCCCATATAGCAATATGTCTACAATCCTATTTTAGGTGCACAAATTAACACATTATTAAATGATAAATGACTATAAGACCGTCAGATTGTCTTTAACCAAAATTCAGAAAACCTTGCATGGACTGAAAGTGGTTCTCCTAGGCTGAACATTTCCACAGAAACATGAATAGAAGAAGCCATCATAACCTTAAGTACCACTTTGAAGCCGTGCAGCAAATGTATTTTTCTTGCTTACACCTCCCACATGTGACAGAATTGGAAATGAGAGACTTCTCTTTCATTTTCCCAGTGAGAAATCCCCCATTGAGATGACCATCATGAACCGCGATGAAGAGTCCTTGAATAATTTGCTGAAAGCTGGAACCAGACTATGCGAGCCTAACAAGGATGGTTGGCTACCACTGCACGAGGCCGCATATTATGGCAGTTTGGGGTGTTTAAAGATTCTGTTGAGAGGTCGGTATCATTTTATTTCTACTTATACTGAAAAATTACATGTCAAAACATCTCCACTTCATTTTAAAACTAAACCATTTTGGGACACTTCAAAAGAACTTCAGTTTAGGCAAAAAACAGTGCAGAAATTCACCCCGAACTGAAATCTTCTCAGGTTAAGTGACCTTCCTAATGTTTCTCTGTGGGGTTTCTGGATCATTTGAGGCTGAAGGTGAGGAGATGCAGTTTATAGTCCAGTCT
This sequence comes from Discoglossus pictus, assembly GCA_027410445.1. Classification (NCBI taxonomy): domain Eukaryota; kingdom Metazoa; phylum Chordata; class Amphibia; order Anura; family Alytidae; genus Discoglossus; species Discoglossus pictus. The sequence continues at coordinate 193,805,425 of CM050168.1, read as the reverse complement.
CTCAATATAGCATGAACTTAATATAAGGCATGCAGAGTTATCACACAGAAACGGGGAAGTTAAAGTTGCAAGTGCATGCAATATTTGAGCTGGTGAATGATTTTACACAAAATGATTTTGAATGATTTTACACAAAAACACAGCTTTTAAACACTTCTTAACATAATATACATAAAAGTAAATAGATACATAGGCATTTTATATTCCTAGTGAGATCCAGAAACCTTCCATGTCCATTAAGAGTTATCAGTGAAAAAATATCTCGTACCTGCTCTAGTACAGGCCATGAAAACAACTTAGAAGAATGGAAGGCTCTGCAACTGGAACAACAGTGTTTGGTAAAACCTACATAACATTTAACATTTATTCATTCATTGTAAAATAACCAGTACAAGGAAAAAATGTACTGCAGTTCAAAAATCCTTCCATGTTTTGTGATGGGCACTTAATCATGGGATGGTATAAAGTACTCACAATGTATCTAATAAAGGTAAACAATGAATCAATTTACCAGGGAAAATAGGTATAAAGATTTATTAACCTTTTATTTAATGAAACACTTTTTTATTTGTTACTTTCATTAATGCATAACATAAAAATATATAAATAATAATAATTAATTAACAAACTAATAATTGACCTCTTCACCAAAGCTGAGCATGTACTGAAAAATAAATAAAAAAATATTTTACTTATTGCCCTACTCTATGATTCTCTAGGAGGAATGTTTTAGGATCTTTCCTGTTGTCTGCGCCCATTGGCCGCTAGGTGGGGCGGCCGAGGGGTCTGTGAATTTCTTCCCAGTAACCCTAACACCCCTCACAATAACAGCTAACCCTAATACCCCTCACCCTAACACCTAACCCTAACAACTAACCTCCCTCACCCTAACACCTGACCCTAATAACCCTCACCCTAACACCTCTCACCCCAACAGCTAACCCTAACACCCATCACCCTAACCCCCCTCACCCTATTACCTAACCCTAACAACCCTCACCCTAACACCGCTCATTCTAACAACTAACCCTAACACCCCTCACCCTAACAGCTAACAACCCTCTCCCTAACACTAAATCATAAGACATTCACGGACCACTCGGCCGAGCCACCTAGTAGCCATTGGCCCTCACTGCGCACAGGCAGCCAAAGATTTATTGCTATAAAATGTTAGGCAAAGGTCGAGGTTTTGTTATACTATGGGCCATATTTTATTAGCTACTTGCAGATGCCTTGAACGCATACATTTGGTTTTGGTTGTTTTTTTTTATAAATGTTTATATGCATTCTATTGACTTAAGAATTCATTAGTGCCAATAAGTAATATTTGCCGAAAATGTAGCAATATTAAGAGTGATTTTAAGTGTGTATAAATTTACGAATTGGGCCTCCAACTTTATCAAAGCCCCAAACAAATAGGCAAACTTTGCATAAGGTTGGTACTGCTCAATTTATAAATGAAATTAAAATACAATTTCAATCTGTTTTCTACTAGTAGATATGTAATTTCTAAATAATTGAAATATAAAAGTGGTTTGTCATGTGATACAGAAATTACGCTGCTTTACATTTACATGATGATAATAATATTAACAAATAAAAAAGGTTGATAACACAATTTTCTAAAAGTTTCAAAAATAAACAGAAAAAAATAGTAAATGTCAAAATGTGTAAAACTGACTGTACAGTCTGTAAGAACATTGGAATAATTCCTCCATTAAGAACTGTCAAGTTCATTTCACGAAAAAATAGCACCAACCATATTAATTCCACAGAGTTAGGGCTTCATCGCTCAGATTGTCAATTTACTCCATCTTCGAACCTGACAACATGACAGGACATTTAACATTTTACTTCATTTTGACAACATTTCTTCATCAGAGCCTATATAGACCCGGTAAGAAATTACATTATTTCTACAGGATGTTTTGCAGTTGAATTAAAGTTTAAAGCATTTTAATTTGGGTTGTTATGGAACTTGTATCATTACAATTAGAGCTCCATACAATGGGAATGAACCACGATGCAGTTTAAAAAAATGGCATATTGGTGTTGAAAAAAAGAGCTAAGTGAATAGACATAAAGGTAAATTTATCAAACTGGGGATACATGGTGTTAAAACAAGTGGAGTTATATATCCTCTTTTCCTATGTTTTCTATAGGAGCTATTTATCAAACACATTTAAATTGTATACTCCTAGATAGGCTCCATACAAAATAAAGAGGGGGGAATTTGCTAAGCATCTCAAATTATCTCCTGATTTACTATGCACTATTTCCTCTACATTATATCAGCTCATCTGAGGTGAGAAAATGCTTAGTAAATTTCTCCCAGAATTAAAGGTATTTTCTATTTTAATTTTGCTTAACTCTACTTGGTATTATTATTATCTAGACTAGGCTTTGATTAGACCATTCCAACACATTTACATATTTCCCCTTAAACCACTCAAGTGTTGCTTTAGCAGTGTGTTTGGGGTCATTGTCCTGCTGGAAGGTGAACCTCCGTCCTAGCCTCAAATCACGCACAGGTACAGGTCTTGCTAAAGAATATCCCTGTATTTAGCACCATCCATCTTTCCCTCAAATTTGACCAATTTCCCATCCCCACAGCATGATGCTGCCACCACCGTGTTTCACTGTGGGGATGGTGTTCTTTGGGTCATGTGATGTGTTGGTTTTGCGCCATACATAGGGTTTTCTTTGATGGACGAAAAGTTCAATTTTAGTCTCATCAGACCAGAGCACCTTCCTCCATGCATTTTGCGAGTCTCCCATATGCCTTTTAGCAAACGCAAAACATGCCATTTTGTTTTTTGCTGAAAGTAATGGCTTTCTTCTGGCCACTCTGCCATAAAGCCCAACTCTATGGAGCGTACAGCTTATTGTCGTCCTATGTACAAGATACTCCAGTCTCTGCTGTGGACTCTTTACTCTCTACTTGAGGAACGACACTTGAAAATAGATTTAATTTAGGAAGCAAAATAAAATAATCAAGCTTCTAATTTTTTACCTTTTATATGCATTGATACGCCAATGGAATTCCAAATGTAGGAGAAGAGTTTGAAGGCACAGGAAGCTTCCTCTTGTATATAGGGGCAGCTCATTATTTATTTATGGAAACACCCTCCTAAGACTACTGGATATTGTTCAATAAACAAAATGGAACCACACAGTAAAGAATAATTGCATATAAAAGTGACTTATTTAATTACTGTGTTTACTTTTTTAGTTTCTAGAAACATTATGGCCATGATCAAGTGTAGTAATTGAAAGAACCGTATATAAAAAATGTAAAATGTAAGCCAGAATGGCTTTTTTATTAAAAGCATTAAATGCATTTAGCCTGTTTGTTGTTGCTATTTGATGGCTGTGTCGCTGATTTTTCAGCATTAATGAATTTCTGCCAGGCACAATATTTTAGAACCACAAGCCACACACACTGACTTATTTTTATATGTTCAAAATACATATCACAATTAAATAACATATTTCCCTATATGTTTATTACATTTGCATAGCATATCCTGCAACTATTGACCAGCGGACTTTGAAAGAAGAGACAGCTCTGTATATGGCCACATTAAAAGGACACCTAGACTGTGTACGACACCTGTTGGAAAATGGTGCTGAACCTGATATTGCAAATAAGAACAGAGAAACTCCACTCTACAAAGGTAATGCCCTTATCAAGCAAAATCATAATGACTTTTATAGAGTTTCTTCCCTAGTTGGACTGAAATCCACAATCTGCAATTCTTACTCAGTTATTGTGTTGATCAAAGGCTTTGGTAATAGATACGTCTTGAGCTTTTTCTTGAATATATCCAAAGATGGAGACTTTCAAACTGCTATAGGGAGAGAGTTCCACAGAACTGTAGCTATATGATTACAATTATGTGAAGCAAACATTTAGTTGTGATGTACTTGCTGATCAAAGAGTATGGTTAGTAGTGAAGAGTTGCAAGAATTCCTTCAGGTAGCTGCCAACCTGATTGTTTAAAGGTTTAAAAGTCAGCAAGTCAATATTGAAAGAAATTAACCATTAGATAGGCAACCAGTGCAGAGAACGAAGAAAAGGCATTTATGATGGGAGCTGGTCTCGTTTATAAGCAGCCTCCCCACAGCAGTATGCAACAAGTCCAAGAAATAGTGCATTTCAGTAGTCAAGTCAGGTAATCACAAAAAAATGCTAAAAGAGACATGGAACTCATGCCATATGCATCCTTCAGCGAGAGCATGTCACCTTCACAGAAAGCATATTCAAAATTAAATTGGGTGGTAAAGGGAACAGAAAGGCAAGAATGATAATGAAGTTGGCAGATGTGAAAGAGAAGATTGTGACATGTAAGATAAAAGAGCATATTTTTGTGACGCAGTAGACATACATATGTTGTGTCACATGTTTGAATGTGATGGGTAGTAGACCAAACTATGACCACCAAATATACAGGGAGTGCAGAATTATTAGGCAAATGAGTATTTTGACCACATCATCCTCTTTATGCATGTTGTCTTACTCCAAGCTGTATAGGCTCGAAAGCCTACTACCAATTAAGCATATTAGGTGATGTGCATCTCTGTAATGAGAAGGGGTGTGGTCTAATGACATCAACACCCTATATCAGGTGTGCATAATTATTAGGCAACTTCCTTTCCTTTGGCAAAATGGGTCAAAAGAAGGACTTGACAGGCTCAGAAAAGTCAAAAATAGTGAGATATCTTGCAGAGGGATGCAGCACTCTTAAAATTGCAAAGCTTCTGAAGCGTGATCATCGAACAATCAAGCGTTTCATTCAAAATAGTCAACAGGGTCGCAAGAAGCGTGTGGAAAAACCAAGGCGCAAAATAACTGCCCATGAACTGAGAAAAGTCAAGCGTGCAGCTGCCACCATGCCACTTGCCACCAGTTTGGCCATATTTCAGAGCTGCAACATCACTGGAGTGCCCAAAAGCACAAGGTGTGCAATACTCAGAGACATGGCCAAGGTAAGAAAGGCTGAAAGACGACCACCACTGAACAAGACACACAAGCTGAAATGTCAAGACTGGGCCAAGAAATATCTCAAGACTGATTTTTCTAAGGTTTTATGGACTGATGAAATGAGAGTGAGTCTTGATGGGCCAGATGGCTGGGCCCGTGGCTGGATTGGTAAAGGGCAGAGAGCTCCAGTCCGACTCAGACGCCAGCAAGGTGGAGGTGGAGTACTGGTTTGGGCTGGTATCATCAAAGATGAGCTTGTGGGGCCTTTTCGGGTTGAGGATGGAGTCAAGCTCAACTCCCAGTCCTACTGCCAGTTCCTGGAAGACACCTTCTTCAAGCAGTGGTACAGGAAGAAGTCTGCATCCTTCAAGAAAAACATGATTTTCATGCAGGACAATGCTCCATCACACGCGTCCAAGTACTCCACAGCGTGGCTGGCAAGAAAGGGTATAAAAGAAGAAAATCTAATGACATGGCCTCCTTGTTCACCTGATCTGAACCCCATTGAGAACCTGTGGTCCATCATCAAATGTGAGATTTACAAGGAGGGAAAACAGTACACCTCTCTGAACAGTGTCTGGGAGGCTGTGGTTGCTGCTGCACGCAATGTTGATGGTGAACAGATCAAAACACTGACAGAATCCATGGATGGCAGGCTTTTGAGTGTCCTTGCAAAGAAAGGTGGCTATATTGGTCACTGATTTGTTTTTGTTTTATTTTTGAATGTCAGAAATGTATATTTGTGAATGTTGAGATGTTATATTGGTTTCACTGGTAAAAATAAATAATTGACATGGGTATATATTTGTTTTTTGTTAAATTGCCTAATAATTATGCACAGTAATAGTCACCTGCACACACAGATATCCCCCTAAAATAGCTAAAACTAAAAACAAACTAAAAACTACTTCCAAAAATATTCAGCTTTGATATTAATGAGTTTTTTGGGTTCATTGAGAACATGGTTGTTGTTCAATAATAAAATTAATCCTCAAAAATACAACTTGCCTAATAATTCTGCACTCCCTGTATATCCCAAGGTATCTTTTCTGTAATGAATGAATAAAGCTGATTCTTGTCCATTTCTTATAACAAATCTTCCCTTTCTAGTTCATTCTACTGAAATCTCTCTTTGTTGAACTTAGCTTGTGAAAAGAAAAACGCTGAAGCTGTGAAGTTGCTTGTTGAACACAGGGCCGACGTGAATCACCGCTGCAACCAAGGATGGACAGCTCTGCATGAATCTGTGGCAAGGAATGATATCGACATCATTGATATCCTAGTAAGTGGAGGGGCGAAGATTGAAGCAAAGAACTGCTATGGCATCACTCCTCTGTTTGTGGCGGCCCAGAGTGGGCAAATTGATGCATTACGTTACATTGCCAAATGTGGTAGGTACATCCAACAATACATTTTAGGTGTTTGAATGCTATTTAGATTGTATATATTTGTTAGTTGCTGGTGCAGATTCTAATATATTACTAATTTATCATCTAATTATATATTTTTTTTACTTTCAATTTTATTGAGAACTACAGGAGAATACAATTGCACAGATATTGGATAATACAACAAAAAGGGGGCAAAACAAAATACAATAATTATATAATAGAGAACAAACAGTGTATAATAATATGTCAGTTAGATTTTGTGAGCCTTCACATTTTTCATTATATAAAGGAAAAAAAGCAAATTAGGAGAAGTAAAGGATAAAAATGGGATGTGGAAATAGGAGCTTTTAGAGGTACTGGAAGTAAAGGAAAAAAAGGTAATAATACAGAGAGGGAGAATCATATGAAACTTATAGGCAGCCCTAGATTGATTTCTAAACAAACTGCTTGGCCACAGAGTAAAGGCATACGTATAGAGTAAAGGCGTACGTATAAAGGCGTACGTATAGAGTAAAGGCGTACGTATAGAGTAAAGGCGTACGTATAGAGTAAAGGCATACGTATAGAGTAAAGGCATACGTATAGAGTAAAGGCGTACGTATAGAGTAAAGGCGTACATATAGAGTAAAGGCATACTTATAGAGTAAAGGCGTACGTATAGAGTAAAGGCGTACGTATAGAGTAAAGGCATACGTATAGAGTAAAGGCGTACTTATAGAGTAAAGGCGTACATATAGAAAAGGTGTCAGAGTAGCATCATAATTTGCTTTGATTGCCAGCCAGTCTTAATAAAGATAAATATTATGCTTATAATACCTTGCAGCTAGCAGCAACACTTCAAGTAGTAAGCAATCGTGGGCCCATAGACAGCTCACACTGCAGAATACTCAGGGGTTAACAAGGACATGGAGGTGGTTACATCAGCACTGAGGCAGCATTGCTAAAAGGCAATCAACAGGGTGATAAAGGGTCTAGCAGAGTCCCAGGCTATATATACACAGGATTAGAAAACATAACTTTCAGCCTATTGTGGAAAATAAACCCTTTCAGCCCCATAATCTCTTAGTGAGAGATGAACCTGGGAAGGGCAGAAAATAGGTAGCAATGAAGTCATACAGTGTCCTGACTATCCAACACCCTGCTTGTAGATTCCAATGTGGGTGAAAGTACCAGCAGGAATAGTCCTGCAAGGATCTTTTTTTTTTGGGGGGGGGGGGGGGGGGGGAGGGATCTGGTACTCCTATGGTCAAAGGCATACAAGTCTGCACAGCGAGTTGCATTGTTTAATCCAAGTTAATGCTTTGGGCACTTGGCAAGCTGAGATTTAGGGAAGCTGTCGCACCTCCAGGACCCTCAAAAAACAAAGTTGTGCCTGACACCTCACAGTGGGGCAGCGCAGGGACACATCACTCTGCAGGAAAGGATCCAGGGACACTGCTGTGATGGTGGAGCAGCCATGGGACTGACTCTGATCACAGGGTGAGACTGGATCCTGTGTAACATCTGCTGCATCATCATCCAGTTGATCCCTATTCATGTTCGATATTAATACTGTATCTGATTCCATGTTAATATCATGGTGCTTCATGTGTGTCTCAATGTCTGGGGGCAGCCTGGGCTGATAGTAAAATATTGTTTCTGTTCATCAGTACTGACTGAAAAGGCTATCTTAAAGATATATCTGAATGCTTCACCTAAGCAAATATCAGGATGAGTACTTTCATGATCAGTAGAGATACAGCTCAACCAGGAGCTGAAGAATTCTTTCTCCTACCATGCTGGAAAATATTTCTATCTAGGCCTCAATTTTGACACAGGCTTCTAGTCCAGAACTGACTCAATTTTTGAGCTATACTAGTATGGTCATTTCTAGGCAGTCAGGAAACCTCCTGGAGCACAGTGAAAATACAGCCTTCCATCATGGAAGTCAGCTCAACCCCAATTTAATGATAATTTATAATTGCTAAAAAAGTCAGTTTTGAAGAGGAACATTCAGGTTAAAATATCTTCATATTAATATTATTTCAGCATCAATCCACCTTCACTGTTTCCTTATGCCTAAAGAGATCCCGGGAAGAAAGGAAATGCAGGCCATCTTCAAATTAAAGTTGTGTAATTTAGAGGTATCATCTTTGATTGCATCTAACATAGTTCTACATATTTTTATTTTATTTTTAGGTATTCAAATGCTTGTAAAGTAAAAAAAAAACTTATGTAAATGAAATTACCTAAGAGTAGAAGTGTACAGTTAAAATGCATTTGTATTATATAGTCGCACCCCTTGTTCATCAAATATAATTTTGTATAGACAGCAAATAGGCCACTGTAATGATATTACCGTAATTTGTATAGATCAGTGTAACTAACTTTTTAATGTATTAAAAAAAGTTGATCCATTCTTTAGAAAATAGCTACTTACTCCACCATCTATAGGCACGGAGCTCCTCCAATGTGCTTCATACTGTGGCAGAGTATGGAGAACAGTTATCTGCAGCCACTTACTTGCTGCAAATAATGAACAGAAATCTGCTCCATACATGATCTCTAAAGAGAATCTCAGCCTAAAATTTGTGGGGAAACCAACTATTTTCCATTTACAGTTTCTCATAACAGTGAATTTCTTTTAATAATAGTATATTGTAAAGCTGCCCCATTAGATAATGCCTTATAACACTGAAATACTATTTTCTGCTAACTTTGTATTTATGTCTTTTAGGAGCTGACATTAACTCTCAAGCCAGTGACAGCGCCTCAGCGTTGTTTGAGGCCTGTAAAAATGGACACGACCACATTGTAGAATTCCTCTTGTCACAGGGTGCAGATGCCAATAAACCTAATAAGGATGGATTTTTACCTATTCATGTTGCATCCAAGAAAAAAGACAATGACGAGTGAGTTGATGTTTCTTATTGTCACAGCCTTGTGTAGGATTACAGTTCAAAGAACCTCAACACGTGTTCTCAATGTGAGAAAAGAGAGATTAAGCTGACAGGTCTTGAAAACTTGCAAATAATGAGTAATGTTTCTGGCACTCGTAATATTAACAGCATCCTTGAGATTCTAGTCGTGTGGGGGTCTTATGTCATTTCTCAGGAATTCCAGTATGTAACTGCATCCACATCACAGCAGATCAAGGCATGCAATCCCCAGGCAAAGTACTAGGGCTATTTAAATGTCAGAGAGATTGGCAGAGTGGAGCTATTAAAGAACCATTCCAAAGCTATTTGTTCAAAACACAACTGGTATGCTAGCAAGGTAAATTAGACATATATGGAACAATGTCTAACAAAATTGTGTTGTGTGTAAAGAGATAATATGAAGCAGCAGCAGCAGAAAATTACATTAACTGTAAATCATAATTTTTAAGGCTGGAGTCAAAAAATCAGATTTAAGTCTTAAACAACTTTACAAAACCCTCAATAATAGCTCCCAGGCAGTTCCCTACTCATGCAATTTACAAAAGCAGGTGATATAAATATATTTACATATGGGCAGACACAAATCTTACATTTGCAAGCCTGTAAGATCTTATAGAGGCCAGAAAGACTGCTTCCAGGAGCCTGGAAGAAAGCCCTATATATAGGCAGATTATACTATGCACAAATATTGGTGCAAGTAGTTCAAATCTGGTTAAAAACATCATTACCCCTGAATAAGGACTACATCTACCAGCTGAAAGGAACTCCTACCAGCATGGCTGCTGCAATTACAATGTGAGTTATGTGAGTGCAGTGATGGAGTGAATCAAGTCTCGAAACGTCAGGCAGATAAGATTACTATTAAAACTATATTTGTATTACATACATATTTTTTGTTTGCATTTTAAACACTAGCACTTGCCCTTTAAACCACTTGTTTTGAAAGATCATAATTTTGTACGTTACTGTTTTGCACATTGATGGTGTTATACAAGTAAAAATATATATGGACACACACATTCATATATGGCAAACTTGAGAAAATGCCAACAAGGCCCATACTGTGGAGTTAATTCAGTTAAAGAGTAATGGTTTTAGATCACTTCAGCAGTACATAGAAGAGAAGTACCTCATAGTATATCTGTCTGATCAAAATGCCAGACCTAATTTTGCTTCTCATCTCCCTAGCCATAGTGAGCAGACCAGGGATAGTCAAAAAGCGGGCTTAAAGCCAAACATGGACCTCCATCTTATTTGCACCAGACCATCATTATTCCATTTTCTATATATCGCTAATAAAATGTATTAAGTTTTATATAAGCTTAAAAAATGGTAACCTTTCTCTATCTGTAATTCTCTATACAATATTCCTTCATGTGTCATTTACAGTGCCATTATATTACAGGACCATGTAGGCAGTGTTAAAAAAAGGGATTTGTGCAAATTATTCAAAAAATATGAATCAGTCTTATCTTTAAATGTTTTTATTTTTGTTCTCTGTGACTCCATTTGCAGCTCTGATCAAGTAATACATGCCCTCCTTCCCTGCTGAGTCACACTAGGAGGTTTCTATGTAAGTTATCGATGTGTGCATTAGTCCACACTGTTCCTCCAGGTTCTGTGAGTGAGCCAAGAAGCCCCCAAGAGTGACTAAGATGCAAAAGAGGAAGGTACCTTTTTTGAACAGGGCTATAAATTGAGTCATTAAAAATAAAAATACATGTGGACCGGGATGGTAAACAAAATAAATAACTGACTACCACTGAACTAAGTTATCATTTTTTTTGAGGGGTGGTAGTGTCTGTTTTATTAAAGAGTTGTCCTGCTTCTCAGTGGGACACACACAGGCCATTCCCATTTACTATGCACAAATTCATCCAAAAGTAAGCCCACTTTTCCAGAGAGTTCTTATACTCCTTATACTCTTGTCTTCTCACACTAAGAGTAGAATAATGGATCAGCGTATACAAGCAAATAAATGCAAGATTTAGATGTTTTATGTATAGAGGTAGGATCTTTCCCATTTTGACTGTGCCGCATCACTGTGAGCACAGTGAGCGCACCTGAATGCTGTGCCACATGTAGCATGTAGTACTGCAATCTACAGATTAAAAATAAAACAATTAATTGCAGGACACTAACTGTAGCCTAATCCTAACCCTATGCCTAACACTAACTCTATGCCTAACCCCAAGCCTAACCCTAACCCCTAACCATGCCTAACCCTTAACCCTATGCCTAACCCAATGCCTAACTATAACCCCTAACCCAATGCCTAACCCTAACCCCTAACCCTATGCCTAACTCTAACCCCTGTGCCTATCCCTATGCCTAACCCCTAAGCCCATGCCTAAGCAATCTATTTTAAAGTGTGACCGGTAGGTGGCGCTGCAGGGTCGGCGCAGGTAAAATGGAATAGGACCTACAGGTATATGAGTTCCCAAAAACCCGACAAAGCTAGGGCTACTGCAACAGGAACGAAATGGTCTACAGATAAAAACATGACTGACACACCTACCACAGTTTTCTTTGGATGAGCTTCCAATCTCCACTGATTCTCTGCTTTCTAATCCTGTGTTATATTTATATTACAGTTATATTTTCCTCAGTACTGATAACACCTTTCTCTTATCTCTCATTTTCATAGCTGTTTATCACCTCTTCTAGCCTACCCCCTACCCATTCCATTTGTCACTTTTCCCTTTAATTAACTCTTTAACAACAATGCTTTCAAATATGCCAGAGGACGTAAATGTGTTGCTTTGTATATGTCTTTATACTTGTGTCAATATATTTATACCTTTTGTATTTATTAATTAATATATCTTCTAACCATCTTCCAACTTGTTTCTCTTTCTTTCAGCATCATCTCCATGCTTATCCCAGTAACCAGTCGTGTCAGAGTTAAAAGAAGTGGCATTAGTCCTCTCCATATAGCAGCAGAGCGAAACTGTGATGACGTCTTGGAAGAACTTATCAATGCCGGCTATGATGTAAATGCCACCCTTTCATTTGACCGAGCACGGCTTTATGAGGACAAGAGAAGTACTGCACTCTACTTCTCTGTCATGAATAACAACATCAATGCAACACAAATGCTCCTTGAAGCAGGAGCCAACCCCAACATAGATATTATCAACCCACTACTAATTTCTATACGCCATGGATGTTTAAAAACTATGAAAATGCTTCTAGATCATGGGGCAAATATCAATGCCTACATTTCTACACATCCTACATCGTTCCCGGCAACAATCATGTTTTCAATGAAGTATCTTAGCTTGCTGAAGTTTATATTGGACCTTGGTTGTGATGCAGCCAAGTGTTTTAAATGTGAATTTGGCAACGGGCCACATCCGCCTATTCAACTCAATAGACGTGGCGAAATAGATACACCTACAAGTACAAATGATACATCAATCAAGATTGTACAGGTATGTTCTAAAGACCCAGCTCAGCTATTAACCTGCCTATACTTATTATTCGTGATATAGAGGAAATCCACATATAATACTCTTATTAGTAGGCTATTTGGGAGAGGGCTGGGGAAATGGTATACAGTAGGAAACCCTATAAGGCTTTCACAGCAACTGGTAACTTGCCCAAAAGAGCAGTGCAGTAATTCCTTTAATTTTTATTTTACTAAGTAACTTTTACTCTTTAATCCAGTTTCATATACAAATAAAACTGAACATAAGCCATTTTGCTATGGATCCATACTAATAATATAGGTGTTGAGATGATACTAACCTTTAAAGCATAAGTAGACTTCCACCGTTACAGTGTGCTCTTTTGAAAAACTACATCAGCTCCATGGGCAACTTGTTTTGTAGAAAGAAATAATAAATATACTGTATAGCCTTTAATTTTTGCCTAGTTTGTTTAGCTGCTTTCTCAACAGGAAGCGTCGTGGTAGAGTAAATTATTTTCATTGGTCCTGTTTAAAACACTAAGTTATTCTTAAAGAGCATAATAAATATATATGTTGTACTAGCTATTTTTTCTAATGTAAATCATTTGTGATCTATACAGAATTGTTTGTGCTGCGCCATTATACTGATGCCTTCAGACGCTAATTTGTGACATGTTGTGCTTATATGTTTCTGTGGTGGTCACAATCTCAGAAGTGATTCACTGCAGATATAAGTTGCTAACAGTTATAGTCAGTTTGCAATGTTCTTTATGGAGAAACCAACTTGTTGCCAGTGTCTGTTTAATAAAATAAGCTGAATGCTCCTCTACATGAAATGCCCCATCCCACTTCCGAAAGCTGATGAACAGAAACAAAAATGGTAACTTCCACTGCAACATACTGGCATATAATATTTAATAAAATCAAATATTTAAAGAGAAGTTTTTGAATATTGAAATTAGTTTTCTATTCAAGTACTAAAAAGGTTTTGTGTCAATGTCAGGACCTTTCCTTGATATTTTTTGTTGTCAATTACAGTTAAAGCCAGTAGACAGAGTTAATGTCTGTACAGAGCTTCATAACGCAACTAGCGCAGTGACTTGACACTCGCTTATTATTGTTAAACAGAAAAAGATTGTTGATGTCCAAAGCACATTTTCATTACTTTTAGTAGTATTTAAAACCTGCTATTTCAAATTTGTGACATTGCAATTGTGACTTTGAAACCTGCTTAAAAAATGTATTTATTTTGATTTCTAAAAAGGTTGAGGAGGGGGGTTGAGGAGGGAGGTTGAGGATGAGGAGGGGGGTTGAGGAGGGGGGTTGAGTTGGGAGGTTGAGGAGGGGGGTTGAGGATGTGGAGGGGGTTGAGGAGGGAGGATGAGGAGGGGGGTTGAGGAGGGAGGTTGAGGATGAGGAGGGGGTTGAGGAGGGAGGTTGAGGATGAGGAGAGGGGTTGAGGAGGGGGGTTGAGGAGGGAGGTTCAAGAGGGAGGTTGAGGAGGGGGGTTGAGGATGTGGAGGAGGGTTGAGGAGGGAGGTTTGTAGGAGGGTGATAAGGGAGGGGGAGGGAAAGAGACACAGGGAAGGGAGGGAAAGAGACACAGGGAAGGGAGAGGGGGAAGAGACACAGGGAAGGGATGGGGGAGAGACACAGGGGATGGAGAGGGGGGAAGAGACACAGGGGAGGGAGAGGGGGGAAGAGACACAGGAGAGGGAGAGGGGGGAAGAGACACAGGGGAGAGAGGGGGAGAGACACAGGGGAGAGAGAAGGGGGACAGAAGAAAGGGGCACACAAGAGGGCACACAAGAGGGGGACACAGAGGGCACAAGAGGGCCACAGGGGGCAGCACATTTTCCACCCTCGGCTTATACTTGAGTCACTAAGTTTTACCAGTATTTTGTGGTAAAATAGGTGCCTCGGCTTATACTCGGGTCGGCTTATACTCAAGTATATACAGTATATTTTATCAAGGGCAGTTTCCAGCAAGTGGCTCTTCAAGGGGAAGTCAATAGGTACATTTATAGAAATGTATGTATAAAATATGCATATAAGTGATAGCACTTGTATTATTGCTACAAGACCTCTCTATGTTAGGTGATGCGGCATTTTCATAACATGGTGTCTCTAGATGTTTTCTGTAATATAAAATAAACTTATGTTTAGGTGGGACTTCCATTTTAAGCTTTACAGAGCTACAGGATCATATTGTTCTCACAAGAAAGCATAAAAACTGGCACATAATGCAGTTTCTTTTTCAAACACCAAAACATAATTTCTAGAAATAATTATTAGTATTTTTAGATAGTGTCTGCTATCTGTGTTTTCTTAAAGGGACTCTTCAGGTATTTTTTTTTTTTTTTATATAAATGCAACAAGTTGACTTAATTAATTTTATTGTCTTCAGTGTAATTGCCATATAAAGTCTATACTTCACTTACTTCTAAGAATCCCGCCCAGTTTCTCACCTTCTCAAATTCTCCTTGTCTTTCAGTTCTTTATCATGTAGAATGCCATATTTTACAGCTGTGACCTAAGGCCAAAGCCACAGGGAGGGGCTATACAATACCAGTGTTTCATACTGATCGTCTGCAAGCAGTCAGTGACATGCTATCTCTATGAGCATAATGAGACAATAGTGTGAAGCTCCTCCCTGTGGGCGTGGTATTAGGTCATATCAGTGAAACATGGGATCCTACATGAGGAAGGATAGGAAGACAAGAGGAAGCTACAGAAGGTGAGGATACGTTTCTCTGGGGACTTCATAGATGTAAATGACGTGTACATTTTATATGATAGTTCCTTTGAGGAGGATACATTATTTAAGCGACCTTGTTACAATATTTATGCAAAACAAAAAAATGACTAAAGAGTCCATAAAATGCTTGTCACTAACTACTATATTTGGTGGATAATATGTGGTGAGAATTTTCCGCTCTAGAAATGTAGTTGATTATCTCATACTTTAAACTGTTTGGATTGAATTTACTTTGTTTATTTGTTTTCCCTGTCTAGTTTTGCGAGATGGTTTCGACGCCAGAACTAAGTCGCTGGGCTGGGCCCATCATTGACGTTCTCCTAGACTATGTTGGGAATGTCCAGCTCTGTTCCCGGTTACAAGAGCATTTAGACAGCTATGAGGACTGGGCTGGCATTAAAGCAAAATCAGGTAAATACTTTACAGAACAGTAAAAAGATACCTAATTACAAATATATATTCCTGGACAGGGCTTCAGGGGGTAAGTGGACTACTCATCTATGGAGTTTCCTGAATGATCCTGATTTCTTGCTCACATGTGCATCCTATCTCATCAAGCATGCTTTAATATGGATGATTTTCTGCTGATTGTGCTGATAATTGTAGAATTTGTTTTACGATATTTAACAATTTTATAGCTAAAAATTTTTTTGTGATATAGTTGTATTTTAGTTTGAATTGCATCTATATTCTAAAAAATATACATATACAAATACACGTATACTGTAAATGGGAGTTGGAGAGAAATTTGTGTTTGTGGGCCCTGATTGATACATTTGCACTGAGCTCCAAGTTGTCTTATGACTGCCCTGCTCCCTAGACTATCACATATATAGTTGTGAGCGTACGAGTCGTTGCTCACGCTTGCGGGCTCGCGTAGCGAGCCCGCGGCCCTCGCGTAGCGAGCCGCGGCCCTCGCGTAGCGAGGTCACTGGGCAAGGGCCTCAGTTGCTGGCATGGAGCGCCGAAGGCGCTCCATGCCAGCAACTGAGGCCCCTCGCGAAGCGAGGGCCTTAGTTGCTGGCGAGGTCACTGGGCAAGGGCCTCAGTTGCTGGCATGGAGCGCCGAAGGCGCTCCATGCCAGCAACTGAGGCCCCTCGCAAAGCGAGGGACTCAGTTGCTGGCGAGGTCACTGGGCAAGGGCCTCAAACCCTCGCAAAATTCACGTCGCTACTCAAAAAACACGACACACAAATTACGACACTCGCTAAATTTTACGAGGCACGCAAACAACGTACGAAACACGTTACCACACATTACGACCTCGCAAACATCGGACGCAACACGCCGACATACAAACATTTAAAACACAATACATACACACAGCACATACATAAAAAACTTACCTACACCAAGAGGGAGCACCCAGGACCTCAAAAATGCAACTTACACCTCGATTTTACTCGAAATAAAACAGTTTAGAGACTAAAAAAAAAACGAAGCGAGAGAAAAAATGGCCGCCGAACAAAACGAAAACGAGGCTACAGCACTCTAAACTCGCAAAACACCACAAGAAACTCGCAAAACACCACAAAACACCTACGGATATTCCGATACAGACCTATACCACACATTACTCGCCATTTTACACCAATGCGGAAGTACACGACTACGCTAACGGTTTGGTCTCGCGCACGCACAGTGTTACACTGCACACATTCAGCATGCTTATACAGCAGCTCCACACCACTAATGCTGCAGATTGCCAGCTCTTCATCACAATGCTTCAAAATAGGTACACTATATTCATTTACTAATTTAGCTACCTTACAATTTCATTGCCGTCATTTTTTGACGGGCAATTCGCTAGTCATTTATATTTAGAATCAGGAGTGTGCTTCTGCCTAGGCCCATGAGGCCTAGGCTAGCACATTTTTAGGGGGCAACAGGCCGCCTCAAGATGCAGTGCTGTACATTGAAATATGCTTTTATATCCACAGAAATGTCTGTATGCAGTGATATTTTTGTCTTCAAGTGCAATTGACACTTTTTGACATACCATAAAAATACATTATCACACATAAAGGTATGATTTGAGATATAGAAAGAGGAAAGGAGGAGCTGCAAGTAGGGTGTAATGGTCGCACAAATCTGAATGGCCTAGGGCAGCATAAACCCCAAATATGCCTATGTTTAGAATGCAAAGACAGATCTACCTTTCATCATGTCTCCCATGTTGGTGTTATTATTATACAATATACTCCATAATGCCCTCTAGTGGTTTCTTATACTTCTCACAAAGAGTTTTTTTTTTTACTCCTAAAACAAAAAGCAAATTATTTTCTCAACATGCCTCATGTTCACACAGGACACACAAATATGTCCATTCACGAATGTGAGCACTAATGAGAGAAACTTAGTATACAGTAGACATTTGAGAGGGGCTTCTAGTTAGTGAGAACGTGTTTAATCTCCATTGACACTAACAAGAAATGCAGAAATCATACTTTAGTCTGTAGAAACCTTTATTTGAAAAAAAGAAAACACACTATGTCACATTATCAAATACACTGTTTCCGCTGCAACAACAACAAAAAATCCTCTGTCCCTCTAAATGGCTGTAAACCGTGTTGAATGATACCTAGATATTGCTTTGCTTAAAGGTCCTCTCTTGAAGAACTACCCTAGATAATGGACAACATATTTGTAGAAGGTTAGAAAATAGCAGTCAATTTTGTTATTATGATATGCAGTTATTCTATAGTGGGAGCGATCATTTCTGTTTCTGTTGGTATGTTTCAATGGGAGGAGATATAAATGCATTAAAGCTTCCAGGAATTACAACGGAAATGGGACATTTATTTTTCTTTGTAATAGGAGCAATGAAAAATATCTTATTTCCCAAGCCCCCCTACCACCCGGGAAAGCATCCCAAAGAATGAATGATCATATAGAGATAGTATGCGGCTAAAACTACCTTTGAAAATACAGCAGAGGAATTCAAGCAAGCCTGGGATATGCATAAGAACATATTGAGGATTTACTAAGCCAAGCTTTTAGGGTAGAATGGGTAAACTAGATGAGAATTTTGGTTTTATCAGCTGTCAAATCTGTTTTTTTCAAGTGCAGTTGTTCAAATGAACGTATTGTAAATGTGGGCTTTCAGTTGTTCTTTAATTATACGCTTAACAGCCTACTTAGGTATTGTTCGTTCTCAGGTGAGCACCTCTACTATTTTTGCTTAGATTTTCTCACCTAAGGGTGGTATTTTGGGTCTGGGTATTTCTCCCTGTGATGGGCATAAGTGAGCTAGAAGACTCTGCTCTCTGAGGGCCTCATTCAATTGCGATTTGACCAATTGAAAAGGGGTCTAAATAAGCACATAGCATCTTTTTTTTAAAGAAGTTTTAAGTTAGTGAAAACCTTGCTTTTGGATTGATATTTATTAACTAAACACTTCTTTAAAAAAAATATGTTATGTGCTTATTTAGAGCTCTATTCAATTGGCCAAATTGAATGAGGGCCTGAGTATGTAACCAGACCTATAGAACAAACCTACTTATGTATTGTTTGTTCTTAGATGAGCACCTCTACTCTTTTTGCTTTAATTTTATGCATTTTACTACACAGTTATATTATTTAAACATCTTTAAAACTTCAATGTTTAGTATCATACACTTACTTTTATTGATGGGTGTTTGTTAATTTTTATTTTGTAGAGCCTCCACGGTCTCTTACTCAACTGTGCCGAATTAAAGTGCGTAATACTATTGGACCTAACCGTATCAAGCTGCTGGACACTTTGCCTCTCCCTTGCAGACTAATTCGCTACCTCAGCTATGATTTCTCCCATTAGAGCTAGACAACTCAAGAAAAACATCCAATGGGTTACGAGTCTGCGGTACATAGAGGAATGGAAGAGAGCAAGTTATTGGCCAACGCAAACATGGTTTGCAACCATTGCCAAGCTTTCTACGTGATATCTCAAAGAAGAGGGTCTGATTCATATTGCAGTCACTATGGTGAAATAAGAAAAAAAGGTTTATGTCTACAAGAGAATTGTATGGTAAAAATAGAACTACTTGTAAAATGTATAGACAACTGAAGGTGAATATAAGTGATTTTTTTTTTAAACACTCTACCACTGAGCATCACCGTGTATTTAGAAATTTTGCGTGAAAACATACTTTACTGCTAAAGGTCGGATCTACTGGGATTTTAGATGTTCCTGGGAACTGCGTTTCCTCAAAATTATTATGGGGGTTTGTTCCTATCAACAGAGGAAGAATTTGTGATTGAAAATAACATGTTTTGTGGGGTACAGTTTTTATTGTTTTAATTTTTGTAAGTGATGATTACAAACTTTTCTTCCACGTAACAGTTTAATGCATGGAATATGTGACCTGCAAGTCACACGCGTCTTTTGCATTCCATGTCCCGGGCTCTAGACCTTGGAGAAATCTTATATATTGCAAAAAATATTTTTTTCCTGCTTAGCTATAATTTTATTTTTATTGGAAGTGTGGGATTTTTTTTTCACTTCAGTATTATGTTTGAAAATTATATTAGGATCTGGATTTAAAAAAAAAAAAAAAAAGAAAGAAAAAATATATTTTTTCCCAAATGTTTAGTCATTTGTGATCAAAACATTGCAAATTTTTTCACAATAATGAATGTATAATTGAAAAGTTTGTTTCACAAACTCAGTAGTCATGAACCACTATCAGGCCAGATTTTGAGGACATCCCTGTTTGATCACATCTGCAGTGGTCAAAATCAGTACTTGGAAAATAGATGAAGCTTTTAAAACGTTTTAACATTTCAACTATAATGTTGTAGTTTGACATATCTGGCATATCTGCTTCTCTCCACCTCCATATGCCACATCTAGATAGCAGGAGTTGATGTTCCCTGGAGAGTGTCCTAATAGGAGTCTTTTCTTACCTTTTTTCTGCAGTGCAATGTAAACAGTCTTCACAATGCCACAGGACAACATACTGGGCAGATAAGAAACACTAATGTTCAAAATTTTATTTTTAAAAGCTACTTATTTTTCTTTATACCAACTGTATTGCTAATTATCTTCTAAATAATTAACTATTGAATAGGAAGATTAAACCCTACTGAATGGCTACTACCATGGTTCTTTGACACAGCCAGTCATTTTATTAATCCACCTGTGCTTAAAATCTGGCCATTAGTGTTCTTTGAGTATTTCAGTTGAGAAAGAGATATATATAAGTTATGTTTTTACCCAGTGCAAATATTCATCAAAGGGACATCAATAACCTGAGTTGATTAGCAACAGTCAGTATTTAAAGAAAACAATCAATATAACTTTTAAATAGTATATGTGAACTTATGTGAGACCCCAAAACACTAAAGTTTAAGAGTTTATATTTAATATATTTATGTACATAATCATTGCTTTACAATGCATGGTTTTACTTCTATGTATTATGTATTAAGTTTACAAATTATAAAAAAATGGGGAAGTAAAATATATAGTTATTTACATGTCTCAGGTTGCTAGCAAAAAAAAATGAAAAAGTAAAAATAGATATTGGTGTCATTTTAGGGATATTTGGTGCTAAATTACAAAAGGACAAAGTATGTTATGACTGGCTCATAAAATGGGATCACCAGTCACTCAGTTCAAAATGTTCAGGTAGAAACTTTACACTCCAAGTTGCTTATTATCAACAATACTGTAATATAAAATATATATTTAAGCTCAAGAAGAGGCGTTGCAATTTGACAAAAGCCAATAATTTAAAATGACGCACCATAGTCTTTGTCATATAATGTTTTAATTATGATGCTGGAACACCTTGTCTGGTGAAAAGATTGATTACCCAGGGTTTTAAATCTACCTTCTTCAAAATTCACAAACTTCTTAGGGTCAGTAAAATGTTTTGTTGAGACTGTAATGTCTTGAAGTGCCCTTTTAATGATCCAGCTATAATGATTTAAAGTTTATTTATATTAATATTATTTAAATTAATTTTGATTCAAATAAAATGTGATCATTTGTGAGTAACTAGCCCGTTTTCACAACATCTTAGCTCCTACCTTTATTTTGAAACTGAGTAAAACCTCCAACAGGATCCCTGGTGGTCCAGTGGTTAGGATTTGGTGCTTTTAGCCCTGCAACCTGGATTCAGTTCCAGCCAGGGAACCAAGAGATCATACCACCCTGAAGCAGAACAAAGTTGGGCCTGGTCAGTACTTGGATGGGTGACCACCTAGGAATACCAGGAGCTGTATGCTGTGGCCCACTGGAGAAGGACTGGCAACCCACTCCAGTATCACTGCCATGAATACCAAGTGGATCAGCATGACCATGGACATAAAGATGTGCCTGGTGTGTTATGGTCCATGAGATCACAGAGAGTCGGAAACGACGGAACGACACAAAAAAAACCTCCAACAGACTTCTTTGTAGCTGCCTATTTACTGCACAGCTTTAGCCACAGAGTGTGGGGAGATTTCCTGCCACATACTAAAAGAGATGAAAGGAGCTGCAGTGGGTGAGAAAACAATATTCAGTGTAAGTTCTCACAAATGATCTGTTGTTATTTTTGAATTACAATAAAGTGAAAATTGGTTCAGTTCACACTGATATTGAAAACAGAAAAGTCACAAAAGCTAGACCATTACAGTTGCTGTATAATAGAAAACAGCCACCATAGCCTTAAAGAATCACTTTAGGATCCCTGCTAATCACAGGGAATTTTGACTTCAAAGGAAGATATAGAGAAGTATGTATTAAATATAAACATGTTCTGCCTTCCCAGGCAAAAGAACTCTTTGCCTCATAATTCAAATGACCACGTTGGTCAGTTATGTCCTATATGAGAGTCTTGATAAAAAAAATACAGCCAAATATTTTATTTGTTATGCACAATTATTTTTTTTTCTGCCGGGTTCCATATCCTTCAATTAGCTTCTTCTTTCTGCTGCTGCTTAAAGATTGTGTGTCCTTATAAACAAATTAACTTTCCACTAATCTTTATGAAGGCAATGGCCATTTTAGTTGCTATAGTTATACCAGGGACACAATAACAGAACACAAAGAAATATAATTATATATAAGCAATTGTAAGCTGTTTTAAAATGCATAAACCAAGTCTTACAGATTAAAGGCTTTATTAGCAAACATGTTTCTATATCTTAGTTTGTCGTTTGTGGAACTGATTGGTTGAATATACTGTACATTATATCATCCACATCTGTAACCTTTTAGACCATAAATCGGTAACCTTATATAATTAAAGAGCCAAACTACATCAGATTTCAAAGCAAGAGTTCACTTGGAAGCCAGTGTATAAAACAGACAAAATAAGAAAATGCATAAATAAAAATATATTTGAAGGGATTCTTTAGGCAAAACATCTTATTTTATAAAAATAAAAAATAAAAGTTTATTTAATTAATTTGGCTCCCTTTTTCACATAAAATTTACACTCACAGTAGAACAGTTTCTCAGTTTCTGGGACCTCCCCTGTCTACCTGTGTTCTCTCCTGCAGGCTGCCATCTTACACACTTGTGACTTGCAGCTCTGTATTTTGTGAGCTAAGGACACTCCAACAAGGAGTATATTCTTACTTCCAGTGTCATGCTAAGTGGCAGCAAGCAGGCAGTGACATTATGCGTGTTAGAAATTGCTAAAAACGCTAAACAGGATTAAATGTAAAATGTAATCTTTATAATAACACATTGCTAGTACAGAAAGTAAAAGAAGCTGTGTAAATGGTAAAATCCTGACCGTTTCATATTTTTTGAGCTACTAACAGCATGACACTGATGGTGTGAATCCCATTTCCTCTGGAAGTGTCTTTACCTCTCAAATTGCAGTGCGACAAGTCACAGATGATAAAGATGGCAGCCTGCAGGAGCGAATAGAGAAACTAAGAAATGGCCACTCTTTTGTCTCTTACTATTAAGGGAGTGTAACTGTAAATTTATATGAAAATTACATTACAATTACTTCATATATATATGTAAAATTAAAAAATGCTCCAGGAGTCAGTTTAATATTATAACAGACAAGCAGTTTAATAATAGTATAATTAACACTGCATCCTCTCAAACTATTTAAAGAAGCAGTAATATATAAACACAAGTTTCTACTACTCAAAGAAATCTTTGTTTTATGGGAAGAAGGTAATGTAAGTTTCATAGAACACCTAGGAAGTGAATCAAAATGTCACTGATTTGAGTTCCACATAGCTAGACAAGACCCGAAACTTCAGGACGTCAGAATAGTTATATGTTAAACTGAATTGAGCTATATTTGACTCTAAAATCTGTGGTTTCCAACAACCTTATTTATTACTTTTAAAAGACAAATTCAATGGCCAAGTAATGTATTACTCCATGCAAAGAATGCCTGCCCCGAATGTGCTTCAATCCATAAATTATTAAATGTCCCAAAAAAATAATTTATTCAAATGAGGAGTGTGATGATTATACTAAATCTCTATCCAATTGCACATGTTCCTCGATCGACAATAAACAGTAATTGTTAATACTCAATCACAATTATATTTGTTCAGAAGATACAGATATCACCTATGAATAAAATGTTATGAATATGTTTATTACTATATTATATTTACCACTTTCTGTCTGATTCCCATTTTAATAGGAATTAGATATAATTATGGTAAAAGGTACTTCACTAGGAACATGGAAGGTATTAAAGATATTAAAGATATTAAAATAAACTATGGTACCTACTTTGTTTATTTGCGTATTTAAACATTGTTTTATTAACAGTTGCCAAAAAGCTCTGTTTGTATTGACTGAATCCTCCCAGTGCCTGCACAAGTCTGCCCCCTGTAGTTCATGCATACCATGTTTCTATAGTGCTAGATATAGTAGCCAATGACAGACGGTATGTCAGCAGCAATTTAGCAACATGCTGATAAGACACAGCCTGTCATTGGCTAGTACATACAGTTTAATAAAAACATTTATATACATGAGCTACAGGGGTAGAGCTCTTCAGGGGCTGATTAGAAGGTTTCACTGAGTAAAAACAGGGCTTCTAAGCACTTGTAAATAAAAAAGGATGGCTAAACACTTACAGCCTTATTAAATTGCGATTTGGCCAATTGAATAGGGCTCTATATAAGCACACAGCATATTTTTTTACAGAAGTTTTTAGTTAATGAACTTCTATCCAAAAGCAAGGGTTTCACTAACTAAAACTTCTGTAAAAAAATATGCCGAATTGCTTATATAGAGCCCTATTCAATTGGCCGAATCGCAATTTAATAAGGCTGATAGCTAGTTTAGCACCAAGTTTAGATAAAATGCACCGGGTTATAAACACAATTTTGTACCAGGCTGTTGCTTTGAGATTTTTGTGTGTTTAATAACTAATATGTAGTGTTGCGAAAAAGGTACTATGTTGTGTTTACCTTACAGGCAGTATATATGTTACATATTAATACTATTTTGTATGGTTATATCTGATTTAGATACAGATTTACACAGAGAGAAATTATTACAAAAATCTACTCGCTGTTTCACATTTTTTTTTTTTTATTATTGGAACAAGTTTATTCTCAATAAAATAACTTGTTACATGATAAATACAGAATTCCCTAATTAGGGCATGTGAGGTTTGCTCTGTAACAGACTGTATCGTTTTCTGAGGGAAGACTGAAATTGTATTAAAATATAAACTGTGCAATTCACTTTTTTTTTTGTTGCTATGAGCACTTTTTGTGTGTGTTTAGTATGAGACATTTTTTTTACAAGTTTGTTTTTGTATTGTTTGTTTACACATCTGAATTTCAATAAATGTTTACAATGTACAACTGTTGTGTAAATGTTAAAAATATATTTTTTGTCTGTGAAAACTCAAACATACAAATACAGGAAATCCCAAGATACTGAAGGAAAATAAAGAACCAAAAGACGACATATTCTTATAATATCCAGATACCAAGCAAATTTAGGAAGGTCTAACAAGGACAGACTAAGGGACCTTAAAGGTATATGGAAGCTTCCCTGGTTTAAAATGTTTCTTAAATAATAGGCACTGATTGACAGAAAAAATATGTTTTAGATTGAAAAATTCAATAAATTTACAGATTTATTTGCAGCAAACCGAAATCTGGATTCCCAAACCCCCAGAGCTGTTTACGCTGGCCACCCATAGCAGTCTGTAGTAGCAAAGCATTCTGGTATGGATTGTTACATTTGTTACTCACTGAACAGGGCCCATCCTTTGCAGTGTGTTAAAACTGCTATTGCTTTTGCCTTGAACTTACCCATGGATGGTGCTTCAGATTATGTTGGGGCGTTAATAAAACGATAATAATGTTGTAGAGTAGCACTGACAAATTCCATGTCCCTTCAATTTGTGTCACTATATCAGCTGGCAGCATTATTGGTACAGTGGCATACAACCCGTTGATGACCTATTAACCGAGGCTGAATGTATAAATTAGCAATATTTTTTTTCTGGACCTTTTTGTACATTATCCTTTTTTTTTTGCAATGCGACAATATATTTCATAGAGCTATATGCTACTGCGAGCCTTGCATAGCGAGGCAAGCCGTTAAGGCACTACAACACATAGCACTTGCCCGATGAGCGCTGAAGGCGCTCATTGCCTAACTTATTACATTGCCATTCACACAATTGAATAGGGCTCTATATAAGCACATAGCATCTTTTTTTTAAATAAGTTTTTAGTTAGTGAAGACCTTGCTTTTGCATAGAAGTTCACTAACTAAATGCTTCTGTAAACAAATAATCAATTGCCCCATTCGCAATTCAACAAGGCTGTTAGGCTGCAAGCAGTTGACGAATGTGCAACTTAGAAAAAAAAACATTACGAGACGTGGAAAAAAAAAAAAAAAGAGATGCGAGGTAGGGAAAAATAATAGGATAAATAAGTTAACAGCCGAACCGCGAAAATCAAAATACATGAAAAACATACAAAAAAAACAAAACAACAAAAACATCACACACAGGACGGTGGAATAGCCAGGACATCTGGAAGTGAGATGGAACGCAAATTTAAGTCTATTTTAAAAAGTTTCGGCACCGAAAATCGGCTAAAGG
Organism: Discoglossus pictus; assembly: GCA_027410445.1. Classification (NCBI taxonomy): domain Eukaryota; kingdom Metazoa; phylum Chordata; class Amphibia; order Anura; family Alytidae; genus Discoglossus; species Discoglossus pictus. The sequence continues at coordinate 193,778,934 of CM050168.1, read as the reverse complement.
AGGAAAAAAATGGGCGCCCCAAAAAATTGAAAACGACGCTACACGACCATGGACCATGCAAAACACTGCCAACCGCATACCACTTTCGCACAGGAACGTACGAGGTACAAAATACACTACTACAAAGGATGCCAAATACTTGCGAACCGTGTAGCACATACACACATAAAGCTACTTTACACTCCGAACTTGCACATCACAACATTACGCATCTACAGTTGCGCTTTACACAAATAAACCAACGGTTTGCCCTCGCGCACGCAGCCTACTTCTAATGCACAGTTGGGACATTCATAAAAATATCTCCACAGGCCAGCAACAGTCCATCTGGACATTATATGCTGCAGGAAAATATAAAAAACATTGTTAGCTCTTCAGCCTATTGATTGATGGATAGATTAATTACAAATAGGTAAAGTATAATAATTAATTAACTAATTAATTGATTATTATTTACAAAAATACAGACATATGTATCTGTCTTTGTGATGAGCGCAGAGGCTGCTCAGAGAAGCAAAGTACTTCAGAGAAGAAAATGAAAAAAGATTGTTAGCTCTTCAGGCTATTGATTGATGGATATATTAATTATAATTAGGTAAAGTATATTAATTAATTAATTAAATAACTAATAATTGATTATTATTTACAAAAATATAGATATATGTATCTGTCTTTGAGATGAGCGCAGAGGCTACTCAGAGGAGCAAAAGTACACCAGCGGAGAGGCTCACAATGAGCACCAAAGGTCCGCACTGTACAAAAAACTTCACATTGTGTGGCAAACAGCATTGCCATGGCTTCAAATTTTATTGACCATCATTTTTTGACGGGCAAGTCGCTAGTATATATATATATATATATATATATATATATATATATATATATATATATATATATTTGTTCAATACTGTAGAATAAATAGATATCACATATGAAGCAAATATTATGGATATGTTTATTACTATATTATATTCACCATTTAATTTTTGCTTCCTATTTTAATAGTAGCCATAAATTAGTTATCTTATAGATAAAAGCTAGTGTCTGTAATGTATCTGGAGCATGCACCGGGATAGTGGCCACACATTCTCTGTAGCCATATCACCAGACAGGCCAGGGCAGACATGGCGGAGAGGAGGAGACATAAGAAGAGGATTACAACAACACACACCATGTCTACTAATCACATACACACTATACAACAACACAAACACTGTACAACAAAACAACATGTCCCCTGATCACATTCACACTATACAACATGACACACTGTACACTGACACACACAGCCTATACAACAACACAAACGCTATATACTGATATAAACACATTGTTACTAATGTGTAAATAAAGGTAATAATGTTTAAAGATAACAGCGTCTGTAACGCATCGGGAGAGTATGCTAGGATAGTGGCTGCGCACGCTCTGTAGCCGCGCTCCCACCACAGATGTTTTTAGTTAGTGAAGACCTTGCTTTTGGATAGAAGTTCACTAACTAAAAACTTCTGTAAAAAAATATGCTCTGTGCTTATATAGAGCCCTATTCAATTGGCCGGATCGCAATTTAATAGGGCCGGTAGAGCCCTATTCAATTGGCCAAATCACAATTTAATAAGGCTGTATATAGTTATGGGAATAGGCGAAGTCTTTGAGTTTAAAATGTTACATACCTGGTGCTTTTTTTCAAAGCGTTTTATAAAATTAAAAACTAAATTGATTAATGAAACAAAAAGTGAAGTAAATAAAAGGAAGAAGCAAGAGCTTGGAGGTGATAGTGCTAAACCTTCACTATAGTGTCATTGGCTGAGCCCCTGCAGAAATGACTACTCAGTCATGATGGTAAATGGAACTGGAAAAATACCAATTGCTTTTCCTAATGCTAAATTATAAAATTCACTTGGATTAGCAATTGCAGCATACTCATAGACCCCAAAGGATAACACTGTGCCACCAGTTATTCAGATTGTGATAAGGTTTAAATTCTAAAAACAGTAAAAGATGCACAACTAAGAACAAGCTAGGCTAGGTAGTGTGCCTTAGAGACCAGTGCAAAATCATTTGCAGGCGACCTTTGCACATCTCTATACACCCTATAGGGGTCAATATAAAAAAAACAATATATATAGTTGGCCAGAACCCACAACTCTCTATAAAAATAATTATCTGCACATAGCAGATAACTCCACCACTGCTTATGAAATGGCAATCACTCAAGGTGCATTCTCTAAAGTGTCTGCTATTGCAGAGGAGAAATGTCCTGTAGCTAAACCCACCCCTAAGGACTGGCCAGAACCAAACTTCAAGTCAAAGCTCTTCTCAAGGACAGAACCAGCAAGTCCTAGTCATATGTTTCAGCTTTTCAGTTCATAAGTGAGCTGCTTATCCATCCATTTTCCTTAGAAAAGATTCACCTCCCTTAATTGCAGATGTATCATTTTGCTTGAAATGCATTAAAGATCTGGATGTGAGATTGCTATACTTGTACTAGCATGTACTAAAGTAGTATTCAGCAACTTATTTCACCTAAAGGGCCTCATATGCAGCCCCAATTCTATCCAAAACAAAATTGTAAAATCATTATTTGGTAATAGAGATAAAGATATTGAGAAGTATTTAGAAGTATAACTGGGTATTATTCACAAGTTTTTTTAGAAATTATAATGGACTCTATTGTTGTAGCGGGACATGCCCTCCCCCTTCAGATAACTGGAGAGGGTACAAGGCCTGATAGACATATGCAGCCCCAATTCCACCTGTTACACACCATTGTACTAAAGGGCACAGAGTTTAGATATATTTTGAACAAAATTCAAATGTTATTCTATAGGGCATGTACTAGGATTTGACATCTCCCAGAGTTCTCCAGCACTTCACCCCTTATTATATAAGGCCATGTTTTTGTCTCTTTTTCTCAATCAGTTTTATTTGGTAAAGGCATATTGGGCATTATTCTGTTGCCATTATTCTGTTGTATTGGTTTTATCTTGCAAGCCATTGCTGGAAAAAAAAATATTTAATATTGAAATTTGATAAAAGTAAACAGGGGTAGAAAAAAAGGGGGAGTTAAACAGGTTAATCTCTTGTTTAAAAAAGTCAAGCTAAATTGTGTAAAATTATGTTTGGTACTCATCTCCATCCACGACCCCCAGGGTCTGAGCCGAGCCATCGAGCCTCCCCCAGATCTCCTAAAGACTAGTAGAAACAATCTGGGGAATTACAGACCAGTGAGCCTCACTTCTGTGGGAAAGCATTTAGAAGGGGTAAAAGGGGTAATATGCAAGAATATGTCTATTTGAACAGGATTATAAATAGCAGTCAACATGGATTTATGAGGGATAGGTCATGTCAAACAAATCTAATTAGTTTCTATGAGGAGGTTAGTAGGAACCTGGATCAAGGCAACTCAGTGGATGTAGTCTTTTTGGATTTTGCAATGACTTTTCATACAGTGCCACCTGGAAGAAGTAAAAAGATTCCACCTTAAAGAAAGAAAAGGGTTCTTCACATTAAAGGTGGTTAATCTGTGGAATTCTCTACCAAAGGAGGTGGTGACAGCGGATTTGAAGACAACTTTAAAAGGGGACTGGATTTCTTTATAAGCAAAAAGGGCATTCAGGGTTATCCTGAGAAATTAGAGAGATAAAGTATTGATCCAGGGAGGAATCCGATCTCCAGTATCTGGGGTCAGGAAGGAATACATGTTTTCCCCCTTTGAGACGATTGGCTAAGTTTCACTTGGGTTTTTTCTGTTCCCCTTCCTCTGGATTCAATTAATTAACAACTAATCTGCATATTGCAGATCAGAGGAGATCTTAAAAGGTTGAACTTTATGAATTTAACGTTCTTTTTTCAACCTCAATTACTATGAAACTATGTAACTATGTAACTATGTAATATGCAGGTAGGTAAGTTTTAAGTTAAAGAAATGCTATGTAGGGAATCTAGCCAAGGTCCCCAGACGTTCCTAAATTTTGGGATAGTGTCTTCTAGAAGATGGGTGAATCTCTTATTCATAAGTATGTAGTTGAGTTTGTTTTTAACCTCTTGCAATCTAAGAATATTACCTTTCCACTGTCTTGCGATGTGGCTGTTTGTGGCTAACATTAGAAACTGAAGGAGTTTATTTTGTGATGTTGATAGACAAGGTGAATGGGTGCCCTAGAAGACCAATTCCAACATCTTTACCTAGCTGGGTGTCAAATAGGCCTGAAGCCAAGGACAAATCTTTCCCCATAGTTTGCTAACCTGTGAGCAAGTCCACTAGGTGTGGCGGAATTAACCCAGAAGCAATCGGGATTAGGTGCTACCGTCCATTTGTAGAGTTTATCTGGTGTGATATATATTCTGTGGAGGACTTTAATAGAGTAAGGCTTTACCATGAGTTCCACCAGATTTTGGCTTAGTTATTGTTCCCAATGGGTGGCGTATTTAGGGTTTTGGCCCAAAAAGTCTATATTAAAGGTGTCGTATAGGACGCTTACAAAGTGCACACAGTTACTCAGAGGGTTATAGGTAGGACTGTGATATCTTTATACCATGTGCCAAATTTTACCAGACCAGGGAATCAATCAGAAAATGTAGTGGAAGCTGTGGGTGAGGAATGATGGGTGTAAGGGTGCATATTTCAGGCGCTAGACTGTATTTTAAGGCAAAGTTTTTTAAATGCAAGATGTGTAACTAACTCTTCATTAAGTGTGTATAGCTTGTACAAGAATGTAAACTAGGACTTCAAAAGATACAAGAAAAAAACATTTAAGAAATAGGTAATGTGAGAACAAGAGGCCATGAGCAGAAGAAGGCCACCATACAAAAAGTGTGGTAAATTCATGGAGCATTAACACAGCTTGGGTGGGGGGTGAATGAATACTGTTAAAACAATAAAATCATTGCCTTATTATAACTATATAGAGAGGCCATCAAGCACAGTGGTACCTGCTGTAATGGGAAATGTTTCAGTTTAAACCATATTTAGAAACCCACTCGCATCTTCCTTTATGTTGTGTCACCAGCACAGATCATCACTATTACTCTTATAGAGGATCTGCATGTTCTCTAAAAAGGAAACCTGTTTATTGTATCACCTTTAATAGTTTTCAGTTATGAGCAACGCCTGCGTGATGCATTATGCACAGGAGTTACTCACAAGCTGCTATAACTTAATAGTGGGAAATCTTGAGCATAGTCGAGCATGCAAAGTTGCGTCAGATTTGCGTGCAAGTGCAGATGCGTGGCGGTGCCTCGCTATTGAGCAAGCATGCATGTGTGGCACTGGGTTACTGGGAGGGAGGGAGAGTGAAAGGAAGAGAAAGAGAAGGCAGAGAGAGAGAGAGGAGAGTGAGAGAGAGAGGGAGAGAGAGAGGGAGGAAGGAGAGAGAGAGAGAGAGGCACTGGCTCACTGGAAGAGAGGGAGAGAGAGAAAGGAAGAGAGAGGCAGAGAGAGATGAAGAGAGAGAGAGAGAGAGGGGGAGAGAGGGGGAGAGAGGTAGGGAGAGAGAGAAGGAAGAGACAGAGAGGGAGGTAGAGAAAGGAGCAAGAGGGAGAGAGGAGGATGAGAGAGAGAGAGGAACAGAGAGAGGGAGGGCGTGAGGCACTCGGTCACTGGGAAGAGGGAGAAAGGAAGAGAGAGAGAGGAGGCAGAAAGAAAGATGGGGGGGAGAGAGGGAAAGGGAGAGAGAAGGAAGGGAGAGGAGAGAGAGAAAGTGAGGGAAAGAGGGAGGGAGAGAGGTACTGGGTCACTGGGAGGGAGAAAGGAAGAGAGAAAGGAGGCAGAAAGCGAGAGAGGGAGAGAGAGAGGAAGAGAGAGAGAGCGATGGAGGGGAGAGGGAGGAGGCAAAAAGAAAGAGACCACACAGAGAGAGAGCACAGAGAGAGAGAGAGACAGTGCAGAGAGCAGAGAGACAGCGCATAGAGAGAGAGAGAGCAGAGAGAGAAAGACAGCGCAGAGTGAGAGAAACAGGTGGCACAGAGAGAGAGAGAGAGAGGGTGCACAAAGAGAGACAAAGGGCACACAAAGAGAGATAGCACAGAGAGAGACAGAACGGACAATTAAACATAACATATGATAGCACAAGTTACCATACATAATAATTAGCAGTTTGTTAGGGTCTGAAATGGCTGCTCAGTATCTACTGCGCAGGTGTTTTATTTATTGGAAAATCTTGTGATACCCACATGCGCAGTTGTTTTTAACCACCACTCCCCGCCTCCATTACGCAGTGCAGAGACAGCGCTGGTAGAGACATTGCAGAGAGAGCAACAAGACAGAGAGAGAGAGGCAGGAGAGAGAGAGAGAGAGAGAGAGAGAGAGAGAGAGAGACCAACAAAGAACAGAGAATAACAGACACACACATACAAAGGGCAGAGAGAGGGTCACACAGGTAAGAGAGAGACACACACAGGACAGAGAGAGAGACACACACAAAGGGCAGAGACAGGGTCACACGGGTAAGAGAGAGACACACACAGGACAGAGAGAGAGACACACACAGGACAGAAAGAGAGACAAACAGGACAGAAAGAGAGACACACAGGACAGAGAGGGAGAGACACACAGGACAGAGACAGACACACACAGAAAAGACAGAGAGAAACGCACACAGGACAGAGAGAGAGACACACACACACACAGGTCATGGAGAGACACACAAACAGAGAGGCACATAGGACAGAAAGAGAGACACACAGGACAGAAAGGGAGACACACAAGACAGAGAGAAAAATAGACACACACAGAAAAGACAGAGAGAAACACACACAGGACATGGAGAGACACAAAAACAGAGAGAGACACACACAGGACAGAAAAAGAGACAAACATGACAGAAAGAGAGACACACAAGGCAGAGAGAGACACATACACAGGACAGAGAGAGATAAAGACACACACAGAAAAGACAGAGAGAAAGACACACAGGACAGAGAGAGAGAGAGAGACACACACACAGGTCATGGAGAGACACACAGAGAGGCACATATGATAGAAAGAGAGACACACAGGACAGAAAGAGAGACACATACACAGGACAGAGAGAGATAAAGACACACACAGAAAAGACAGAGAGAAAGACACACAGGATAGAGAGAGAGAGAGACACACACACAGGTCATGGAGAGACACACAGAGAGGCACATACAATAGAAAGAGAGACACACAGGACAGAGAGAAACACACACAGGACATGGAGAGAAACAAAAACAGAGACACACACACACACAGGACAGAAAGAGAGAGGAACAGGACAGAAAGAGAGACACATACACAGATCAGAGAGAGATACAGACACACATAGAAAAGACAGAGAGAAACACACACATGACACAGAGAGAGAGACACACACACACACAGGTCATGGAGAGACACACAGAGAGACACACAGGACAGAGAGAGAGATATAGACACACACAGAAGACAGCCAGAGAGAAACACACACAGGACATAGAGAGACACAAAAACAGAGACAGAGAGAAAGAGGACAGAGAGAAAGTGGACAGAGAGAGAGAGCCAGAACAGAGAGAGAGACACACACACACAGGACAGAGAGAGAGAGGACATAGAGAGAGAGAGAGTGGGCAGATTAAGAGAGACAGAGTGCACAGAGAGAGCGAGAGCATGCATAGAGACAAAGCACAGACAGAGAATATACAGAGAGAGAGCACAGAGAGAGAGTGCACAGGGAAAGAGAGACAGTGCACAGAGAGAGAGAGCACACAGAGAGACAGCATGGAGAGAGACAGCATGCAGACAGCACAGAGAGAGAGAGAGACAGCATACTTGCCACATAACACACACACAGACTAAGAGACAGCACAGAGAATTGAAGATAACATTCTATGATACAGTCATTTATGACGGGCAAATTACTAGTTAAGAATAATGGAAAGAGACAATACTGCTGTGTCCTGTCTAGCTATTTTGCAGTTAAAATAGTATTTTTTAACCTCAAGGCAAAGTAATTGCTCATATGAAAAGTGCACAAAAAATACCATTGCAACTGGATGTTACTAAAACATTGAGTGGAAGTGTTTGAAAACCAAACTTGAAAATGAGGTATTGCAAGCATACACTACCTAAAAAGATCCTTCCTCAATGCTACTAACTTTATCCAAGGTGTTTTATTTACTTTCACAGTAGGGGATAAATGCAGGAAGAGTATACCCAGCTACACTAATAAGGAAAGTGACAGAAGCTTTAAACTGTATGTACACTTCTAAACCTCTGTGATTATACTACAATTACATTTATTTAACCAACTGGGCATGCTCTCCCTGATTACAAACCCCACATAGAGAGTAGAACGGAGGCATGTTGTTCCTGAAAAAAGTGTTACATTTTACATGAATGGCATGTTCCTGAAACAAGGTTCTGTTTGTGACACACTGGAGGGCCACATTGTGGCCGTCTGACCTTAGGATGGAAAAACCTGATTTTCAACATGCTGGATTTCTTTCTATAATCAAGTCCATTTGTTTCCAGTGCCCTTATCATACCCATACTGTGAATATATAGTTTGATAACATCTTAAAGGATATGACATTTATGCTGTTAGATGTGGTTCTTGTTACAGAGAAAACAATTTTTGAACTTAAAAATTTCAAAAATACTGAAAGCCCTAGAAATCTGCTATTATAACTAACTAGGAACTTGCCCGTCAAAACTGACGGGATTAAAATTGTAAGGTTGGCAATGCAGTTTGCCACACAATGTGAGGCTTTTGGTCCTCTGAGCACCTACGGCGCTCATTGCGAGCCTCTCCCTCCGTGTACCTCAAGTTTCCTTCTTTGCACTGATCACCCTCGGCGCTCATTGCGAGCCCCATGCTGAGCGCTTCATTGCAAGCCTCTCCCGCTCGCGGTGCTCATCGTGAGCCCCACGATGAGCGGCTTCGGAGCTAAATGCGTGGCTCACAATAAGTGTCTTCGGCGCTCATTGCGAGCCTTTCCTCTCGCCTGCGCTCATTGCAAGCCTCTCTCACTTGCAGTGCTCATCATGAGCTTTTCGTGCTCATCGTGAGCCTTTCTTTCTGCCTACGGGCCACTCATTGCAGGGTTCATTAACCTGCAATTTTTGTGCTTGGGAATGCCATGTGTCTCTTTATATCATCTCCCCTGTCCCTTCCCTGTGTCTTACTCCTCTGTGTGACTGCTGAATGTCGTGCGGTGACTGCTGTTGGTTTTATTTTCAAAGTCCTGCATGCCTGGCGTTGTTGTTGTAAGTGTTAGCGTGTTCGGTGTGGTGTATTTTCTAAGTACCGCGTGCCTGGTGCTGTTCGTGTAAGTGTTACTGTCTTCGAGTGATGAAAACCGCCAAATATGGGTGAAATTCACTTGCAACCCACTCCCAGGCTTCCTGTGTCTCCCCCTGTGCTGTGTGTGAGTGCATTGGAATTTTTTTTAATTTTGTTTTTGTTTTGGTGGGTTTATAGCGTTACATGCTTGAACAGTGCTGCGCTGCTGGTGAGCCTCGCTTTGGGAGGCTCGCATGTGTGACAGCGCCTCTGGCTGCAATGAGCGCCTTTGAGACTCATAGCAGCCTAAGTGCTGCACGGCTGCATCACCTCGCTTTGCGAGGCACGCATGTGTGATGGCGCTGCTGGCTGCAATGAGCATCTTCAGCACTCATTGTAGCCTAAGGGCTGCACGGCTATATCGCCTCACTTTGCGAGGCTCGCATGTGTGGCGGTGGTGCTGGCTCGCCTTGCTTTGCGAGGCACGCGGTTGTGCCCTCACTTTGCGAGGGACGCAACTGTGTGACTAACATTGCAAACGTTATGAACAATCTCGCAGATGGACAACTATATATGTGATAGCGATTCTCTCACCAACCATGTAGATTGGTTTAAAGTTGGGCCAGATTTATTGAAATTCTCAGTGACCTTAAAAGGTTTGTCTGAGGCAGTGAAGATTGTTTTCCATTCATTTTCTATACTAAATTGCCATCACACCTTTTTGAAACTATATGAGAATTGAGTGAATCTGGTATGTTGTCAGACCATATCTGCTGCATAGGATAACATGGAACTGGAGAGGTGCCCCATGTGTTCTTTACACCTTTTACATCTTGTACACCAGGCCCATAATATCTCCATATGTACTTATTTCTTGACATAGCAATATAAAAATAATATATTACTATGAACCTGGTAATTAAATCTGGAACAACAAATATTCCTTAAGCATCTATCATCCATTATTGATATTCTGACACTCCTGATCATTTTCAGTGCACATATACAGAAATATAGATTTCATGATGGATAAGACCAACAGTCCCAATGTAGGCTGCCCATTCTATCCACCTAAAAAAGTTTAGTTTACTGAACTTTATGAAATCTTTGATAAATTTGAAGTTTTCTATCACGTCATCCCTTTACCTTCTATCCCCTAAGCTTAACATATCAAGACCATGAATTTCCTTATAAGTTTTGTCTGTTATGACATGCACCTTTGTAGTCAAGTCCCCTTTTGAATTGCTTTGAATGTATTAATAAACTTTTGGAGAAGTGGTTCCCAGAACCAGACACTGTATTCTAACATTACCTCCACTAATACAAATAGACAAACAAAACACAACTTTCATATATGCTTAAAATGTTGTACCATTAAAGAGCCACTCACATTATGTTGGTCAAATAAAGATATATATATATACAAATTAATGTATAGACCCATTTCATGTTACCATCTTGTTTTAATACTTACATTTTCTGGTTTTACTTAAAGTTATGGCTTTCTGTTAAGCGCCCTACAATGGATCCATCACTATGCTACCACTTTTTTTCAGGCAATAATTGCTTGCATGTGTTTGTGTCATTATGTCTTAAGAGACAAAGAACGGACAGATGTACATAATGTCCATAGACATCATCAGACACTGGGCTATATCAACTAAAGTGACAGCTTTCACACTAGTGAGGTAAGGTCTCTCCAAATCTTACCTGATTCTTCACAGCCTAACCTCACTGAATATAACCCAGTGACTGCAACAGATTAAATAAAAAAATCAACCAATAAGAACAGTGTTCTCCACAGCCTGATTTAGGAAGGAGCTCCACTCACCTAATTAGAAAATAACACACAAATACACTTTGTAAAATTATATACCAACCCACCGGCTTCTTCTTCATGCCACCTGGCTGGTAACATTTCTACGGAGAAATGGGAAATGTTAAACCGTTCTAGTCAGATATTACCCTATGGTTGTATGTACTAAGATGTAATATCTTCAAGAGCTCTTCATGGTATAATATACCCTAAGTTACACAGCTTAATATAATATAAGTGACCCTAAGTTACACAGCTTAATATAATATAAGTGACCCTAAGTTACACAACTTAATATAATATAAGTGACCATTAATTACAAAGCTTAGATCTGTGAAAACAAATTATTCTATATCCTTCTGATAAATAAATTTTACAGATATTTGCCATTTATTTGATTTTAGTCTTCTGTATAGATGAAATATTTCTAACACAATTTCTGTCCATGTAAAAATAGCTTTGGAGAAGAAAACTATGTTTTGTAGATACAGAGACATGTCTGTGCATTGGTATTTCTATCTGTAAATGCACTTGACACTATATATGTACATAAACATATGGTTTGAAACAGAGAAAAAGGCACAGAGGAGCTGCAGGGGGGGCACTATGGCGAATGGCCTAGGGAAGCATAAAACCTAAACATACCAGCACTCTACCGGCTATACTAATAATTCAATCCTCAGTTGTAAAAATACGAAAAATTTTACTGAAAAAAAATCTTTATTTACTATTTGTAAATAATAAGTTATCAAAATGGTCATTGTTACACTGCAAAACTTAAACATTTGAAAAAATAAAACATCCAAATATGATTTGTTATAATTTTCCACACTTGCTACAAAAACTCTGGGGGAAAAGTACAATTTGCAATGTATTACTACCGACTTCAATGTCAAAGACATCTATTGATGGAAATCCAGATGGATGCTTACCATGAATACATTAATTTATAGTGACACGGTTTAATTAATTGACACAGTAACAGGCACCCAAACGCCCTTCACTCCTCTGAATCATTTACAAATAAAACAGGAATCAACTAGGATTTTCAGGCCTCTAAAATGAAAATATATACACCCACACACCAAATGTCACGGTCATCAAATCACAGCTCAATTTCCTTTTGGACAACCCTCCAGATTGGAGCTTTAGAAGTATCTGTGACAGACCCCTATATAGCCAAATATGCAGTTATTACATTTTAAACATGTCTCTGCAGTGCACAAAACTACAGACAAATGTATCCAGGACAAGCCATGATGCCATCATTAAATATATCCAAACATATTAAAAACAGAGGAAGCAGCAGCTGGCTTTGTAGGGATTGGTTTCAGGACCACATGTCTGTATATCCTCTGTCCTGACTCTTTGCACAAGTGTTGGATCTCCATTGTGGGCATTGTGTTTTTACTCCACAAAGCCAGGGCAGCAAATGGGTTATGAGGCAGACTGTGCTGGTACATGGCTTGACCGTGGTACTGAAATGGACAGCAACCACATGCATTGACTCGTTCAGTGATGGAAACCATGGGTGGTACCTTTCCAGACTCCTTCTCCACTGTTGGGTGGGCACACACAGGGCTAGGGTTTTCATTGATTCCTTGAGCCTTGCCTCTTTTGCTTTCATAAAAAGGAACTGAAGTCTCAGATTCCTTGTATATAATATCCAGTCTTGAGGGGCAACCAACTCCAAGGAGGCTGGTAGAAGGTCTGGGTTCTTCCCAGAAGGAGGCAGGCAGCTGTCTTTTCCTCATGGGCACCTGATCTGATCTCCCAGCCACAGCAGTATTCTCTTGGGAGCACATGTCTCCATTCATGTGGTCCTCTGTCTCTGATGCCCCTGTGCCCTTTCCATGGATTCCTTTTTGGTGACTGGCAGAGTTGTGCTTATCCAAAATGCCTTTCCTCATGTCCAGGCTCTTGCTTGGGTGGCATCTTGGTAATCTAGAATATTTCTGAGAAAACCTTTTTAGCTGCTTCTGCAAATATTTCCTGTGATCCACAGATCTCCTGCATGGAGCAGATTTATCCAAAGCTGCCTTTATATCACACGATGCCAGGTTCACAAAATTCAGAAGCGTCTTCACTTCGCTGTCAGATGCCATTTCATGTGAAACACCAAATTTCCATGAAAAAGGTAAATTGTTCCCAAAGCTGATCAGAAAATCTATAAAAGAAACAAATGTTATTTAGGAGAAATTAAATGAGCAGATGGGCCAATATCTATGTATCTATCTTTCTATCTATCTATCTATCTATCTATCTATCTATCTATCTACCTATCTATCCATCAACACAGTTTGTCTGTTAAAAAACACTATATGTTGCAATACTTTATCATATTAAATTTACATTTCTGTATATATATATATATATATATATATACGGTATATATAATATCCATCAAAAATGTTTCTAGCATGAAGTATATATATATATATATATATATATATATTAGATATAAACACCCTCATATGAATGCATACAATACATACAGATTTGTATAAATATATACACATATATATTTAGATTTATATGCATATATATATATATATATATATATATATATATATATATATATATCTCCATAAGGATATTTCTAGCATGAATGATGCACCAATACACACACAGACACACTCATCCATCTTATTCACAATTACTTACTACAGACATGTCCAGGTATCCCAAGACTGTATCTTGTATAACACACAGCAGATGACTAATCTTGTTACATAGGCTATGCAGTACCAACCTACAAGACTTGTAGCCTGTATTTGGATGTAGTTTAGATCTTAAGCAACTGAATGAATACAAACTACTTGTAGTTAGGAGGCTTTTTAGACCAATCAGAATCCACTTTGCAAATACAAAGCATCCCAATCAGGCATTAGTTTCTCTGTTCCCACATTCTTTTCCATCACAATGTGTCACCATGGGGATATCCACAAAAAGACTACTAATAAATACCATAATTTCTCTGCTATTTTGCCTTGCCCCCTTTCTCGTCCTCTCTTGCCTCCCTACAATAAAACATGAAGTGCTGATGATAAGTAAAGATAGGTAGACACCCCTTTTTTCTTTAAAATAAGGGAATCTGTCTGGTAGGCTGGAAGTACCCATGGTTGAGTGCCACAGGACAATACCAGCATTACAGAACAGCCAGGCCTACTTTTAACTGGTCGGTTATTCTTCTTTCTTTTTTCTGCCCTTTTTCTTCTTTTTGGATGAAGGGCTGATGTCAGAAAGGTAAGAAAGAAACAAATCTCTAAAGAGATGTGCAGATATCCATGGAAAGGGAGCTTGAGTGCTCAAGAATCTTGTCTTTATGTTTGCCCCCTCAATTGAGCCACACAAAAGCTGAATTACCCATTCAAACCTCATGGACAAAGGGATTGAGTTGGATAGCACTCTTGCATTTGTAGTCAAACAGTTAGAGACTTAAATCGAGTCGTCATGATGGAGAAAGACTTAGACAAAGCCCATAGAACTGCCATCAGCAAACATTTTCCTGTGTCATATTAGTGGGTCTCCATGGCTCCCCAATGCCTTGGGACAATAGCACAAGTTTGCACACTCGAGTACTGTCACCCTGCCAACGCTGGCAATGAGCAGAGAGGACAGGCTCTTTAACCCTGCACATGCTTGTTGGCCATTACAATGTGTTATAATGCAATTCATTGGAGTACCTATGGAAGGACTGAAGCATATTCACCTTGGTATCCTCCATTGTGATATCTTAATGTGATAACCATCTGCACAGACTTTAATGAAATGGAGATAGGACATACCTTACCAAATCCAGTAACATAATGCAATAAAATGGAGAATAAGGTTTCGACCCTCCGTACCAGCATAGAAGGGGTTATGGTAGAACTGATGCCCATTGCAAGCAAAATAAGGAGCGAGGGGGAGGAAAAGCTTGCAAAATGCTAATGAAGCTGCTTCCTTCATTGATTCAATCTTGTAAGAATGTCCTTAAAGATGGCAACAACTGATCAGAATATGGCAAAGATCCCACTATGCCAAGCAGCACTACTAAACTGTTTTAAAGTCCACGGGAAGGAAAACTGGTGTAGCAGCCTCACACAGTTCTATAATATGTATGACAGAGGTTACCATGCAAAATTATTTAATACATATTACATAATATATCCTACAACAAAGGTAATAGAAATAGGCCATAAGTAGCATTGTAAAGGGTCAAAACCCTATAGATTTTCTACTTTTCACAATCAGGAAGCTTAGAGACTGAAAGAACTACATTTACAAGGACCCAATGCCCCCCATATTCTGAATCAATCATATACTACCTAACAATACTGCATATTTTCCCACTGTCTATGGCTCATTCTAAGTGATAGTGTCACTATTCAGACACGTGGCTGAACAGTGTAATAAAAATAGAGTTGTCATTCAAAAATGTGCAGGAAGTACCAGTTGTAACCCTTTCAATTTTAGTTTGGCATGCAATGCAGTGGTTACATTATATAGTTTTACCAGGCATGAGGAAGTGGGAAAATATATTGAATGCACACAGTATACTATAAATAAACTGTAAGTCTGGTACCTCTATGAAGATCTAGGAACAAACCTAGGAACAAACTTTATAAAATATTTTATAATATGAAACCTTGAATTAAGTCAAACGTTGACACAAATTCTAGTGACTAATGTATAATGAAAAAAAAAAAAAACATTATCTGTTTGAACCTTGTTAAAAGTGGTGATATACTGGCATCTGTTAGTCTAGGGAATGACATGCACATCCTTGAAGCACATGATCCATTGGTCTGGGTCATCTTTAAAAAAGTTTTTGGGACAGAGACTATCCCACACATGTTGATATATGACTGACCGAGG
Organism: Discoglossus pictus; assembly: GCA_027410445.1. NCBI lineage: Eukaryota > Metazoa > Chordata > Amphibia > Anura > Alytidae > Discoglossus > Discoglossus pictus. The sequence goes on along the minus strand of CM050168.1, from coordinate 193,763,034 downwards.
GGGGCAAATGCCCCTTTACACAGCCAGTCCTTGGATACAGGCTCCTCAGGGGAAACCAATGATTTATCCCACACCATTGACTCTGATAAGGAGTGTGACTGGTGCCCTGTGAAAGGATGAGGTCTGGTATCTCATATGTTGATTCATGACACACTAATATTCAGTCTTTCCTTTTTTATCTTGTTATTGAGTGTATAACACCCAGAAATATCTTTTTCTGATACACTGACAGGTATTTGTTTTAGAAAAAGAGTAATAATTTATATATCTGTAGAGGCAAGCCTTGTTAGTGATAAACTGAAAACAAAATACACATAATGGAATATATATATATTATGTATATTTGGACAGATTTACCATGCAGATAGATATGTAAGAATAATTATTTCAGAATATATATATATATATATATATATATATATATATATATATATATATATATATATAAAAGAGAGACAGACAGACATAAATAGGCAGGTAGATAAACAAATAAAGTTATATAATGAATAGTTTTTTTCTAGATTCAGAACTCCGTATGCCTCGTTAGTCCAATTTTCCAGTAATGCCATGCGAAGTACTATATACCTTTATGTATGGTTTGGCAACAACATTTGTTACATGCCAATAACAAGTTCCCTGCACAGTGTTCAAATTTCTTATGTAATTATATTGAAGCACCAATAAAGTAATTTTTATTGCAGTATACACTTTTGAAGAACTTGGCTTAATAATGGGGAAATGTTTAAAAAAAAGAAAAAAATACAGAAATAAACTTTTAACTATCATTTTCAATTGTTCATTACTAGGGGGAAACATATGATTTTCTCTAACCTAGAAAGTCACCTGGCAAGACTTTGGATATAGATAAAACATGTATTCTATTCTATTTAAATGCTCCTAGACTATTGTGGAACCAACAATAGGCTTAAATTGAAGTGCAACTCATAATAGGAACACCCTCCTAGGTCACTATTAAGAATTACAAATACAATAATGGATATTCACAGTAAATAAATATTGCAAATAACAAATTTTAAAGCCATAGGGCCTCATTCTATTAGCGGCCGCAGCCGTTGCGGGGCCGCAAGGACCGGCCGCAAGCTATTCTGCTATTCTATTCCCCTCCGGCCGGGGATTCCGGCAGGCTTGCGGCCGGTGCCTTGCTATCTCTTGCGGCCGCTCGCGCCGGAGGAAAGCCTTTGATCTAAAACGGCCGCAAGAGATTTGCAATTCAATTGCTCCGGGAAACCTCTCTGCAAGGCTAAAAACGAGCCGCAGCTTACTTGCAGGAAAGAGGTCTCGCTAGCACCAATTAAGCACATAAAATAGCTCAAATAAAGCCATCCTGCACTTTGAGAAGACTATAAAGGGATTTTAGGTGTTAGAAAAAATAGCACATAATTATCCTGTACTCAAATCCGTAAAATATTTTATTTTTAATATCCGTAAAATATCCATGTAAAAAGTCCAGAGTGCTTGGAGCACTTCAGACCCGCCCACGCCGCAGCCGGAAAATAAACAGTTAATTTGAACTTGGGTTTGGGCTGAGGTGCAAGCTTGAGAGGGGGTTCCTTTTAATCCTCATGTCCCCCAATATGATCCCTAGCATTTACAGAGCTGTACAGTGCAGGCTTGAATTTATTTTTGCGTTTTTATATTTCACAGCTTACGGCCGGTTCCAAGATATGCGGCCGGCCGTAAGATGAGATCCTTGCGGGGTCGTATAATAGAATCGCGAGTTAACTGAACCCCCGCAAGGAATCGCAGCCTTACGGCCGATTTACGGCCGATAATAGAATGAGGCCCATAGTCTCTTTTTTATCTTTCAAAAACATATTTACCATTAGAGAGAGAGAATAGTTCTTGAAAAGAGCATGCTAAAAATATTAGACTTCAACGCTCCTTTATAGACCATTGGGCTACAAAGCCAATACAACGCTACTCCTATCTGTAAACATTGCTCTAAGTTTTCACCATTCTTTTCATGTTCGGCAGAAGTTTTGTCCAAACTTTTGACACAAGGAGCCACATTGGCATTATTTTCAAAAGAAGTGTGGGTGAGAACATTACAGAATTATTATTAATGGAAATTATACTAATATTCATATTTAAACAAGTTTCAAATAAATAATGTTACTATTACTCATAATCACTCATCAAACACTGACTGAATGAGATTCCTGACATTGACTTTTCTTGAATCTTTTCTTGCCAATATCTGTCTTAACCAAGTGCAGTAAGTTATCCACCTTGCGGTGAGCAGGACAGTAAACGGTGTTGGTATAAGCTCTGTAGAAAGTTCAGCACACACAACTTTCATCTAGTTTTGCTGGGTATATTTGTGAATGTATAATATTATATGGATTGATAATCCTTTTACAAGGGATGAAGGACGGAGATAGAGAGACGAGCAGTGCAGCTTTGTACCAGAAGATTGGGATGTACCCCACTCTTACAGAGTCACAATGCTATAGGATAGACTTATACTTTATAAGTGAATTATGTAACTGTTTAAAGAAAATAATATATATATATATATATATATATATATATATATATATATATATATATATGTATGTATATATGTGTGTGTATATATATATATATATATATATATATCACTATAATAGTTGTGGACCAAGAACACTGTCTGTAACATTTGCGATGTTGGTCACGCCAAAGGGGCTCATCTGCAAAGCCTCGAAAGGTGAGCCGTGTACGGCGCAGGACTCAGGCTCATGGTTAAAATGCATAAAGAGGGTTGGAACGGAGAGCCAAGAGTGTAACTGTAAAAAGCCTAAATAAAATAAAATAAATGTAAACAAATATAATAACACACTCACAGACAGCACAGGGGGAAAGCCAGGAAGGTTGGGAGTGAGGTTGCAAGCGATTTTGAGCCATATTTGGCGTTTTTCATCAATCCAAAATCGGCTAAGCAAGGATAAAAATGGCGGACAAAAAACTTTAAAAAAAACTGAAACTGAATGAAAACGAGGCTGAGCAAAGCCAAGCACGCAGGACTTTGAAAATAAAACAAATGGCCTTTACAGACACACAAACAGGAGAAACACACAGGGAAGGGACAGGGGGAGATGGTGGAAAGACACACATGGCATTCCCAAGCACAAAACTTGCAGGTTAACGAAACCTGCAATGAGAGGCCCATACAGTAGGTGGGAGGAAAAGCTCGCAATGAGCGCCAAAGGCACTCATCACGGGGCTCACGATTAGCACAGTGAGTGGAAGAGGTTTGCAATGAGCGCCAAAGGCGCTCAGCGTGATGCTCACGATGAGCAGGAAAGTTGAAGTACACGGGGGAGAGGCTTGCAATGCACGCCGAAGGCGCTCATTGCGAGCCAAGCTATGAGAGCCAAAAGCACTCAGCGCAGGGCTTGCGCTGAATGCCGAAGGTGCTGAAGGAGCCGATGAATGCCGAAGGAGCAAAAGCCTCACATTGTGTGACAAACATCATTGCCAGCCTTACCATTTTAATCCTGTCATTTTTGATGGGCAAATTCCTAGTATACTGTTTATATAATTTATTTTCAGATTGTCTATATTTAAGGTGATAAATATTATAGGCTAGTAGGAAAAGTGGCATTTAAAACTATTTGGCTATATGTTGAGGTTTCCTGAAGCTTGGGTCACTATGAACGGATGCAGCCTTCTCACAGAGAAATACTAGGACTGTCAAATGAAGGATTCAGCCAAGGGTGCATTTCTGCCCAGACTAGATGTCACCAATGGGTTGATAGGATGGTATGAACTCCGAACTATTTTGATTTCAAAATTAAGTGAAGAAGATTTGAGATGTAACACTGCTGTCAATCCAACTTTATACATCTATTATACATATCAAATTTAATAAAAAGGGAGTCTAAAGGGATTAAAATGTGGAGCTAAAAACAAATAGTGTTAAATTGTACCAAATTTGATCAAAGTCTTAATAGATAGCAATGCCACTCAATTTTTATAATGTTTTTGCTACATTTGATTATAATACATACAAATCTATTTAATTTATATAATTGTTGCAGAGTTTTTCTTTTTGAATTCAAAATAATAAATTGTAGCTGGAATTGTAACACCAAACTCTGTTCTATGTAGCAGGTGCAGAGTCTCTAGATGTGAGGTACAGTTATGCTAATGTACATTAGCCAGTGTCTTTAATGCAAAGCCATAGACTGCCCAAGGTCAGACTCAGGTTGGGCTGCACAAGTATTTTCTGAGAGCCCTTGGCTCCTTATTGTTCTTCCCTGCTCTCACCATGTTCATCCTAATGTACATGTGAAAGGAACAATTAACAAAAGCTCTCCTCCCAGAGCTTCCAGAGCATTTTGATGCATCTGCAGGAGTGGGGTGTATGGGATCATACATCACTTTCTACTGCGGATGTGTCAGTCTGATACAGGCTCTACAAAGATGCCTCCACATGGCCTCCCAGCATGCACACAGGGTCTAGCGGCTGGGCTGCTCCATGGGATGAAGCAAATAGAACAAGTCACTGCTTCATTACTAGGGACTGGAATATTTATAGCTATTCAGGATATTGGCATTTAATGTCAATTTAATATTCTACTGAGACACTAGGAATGAAAGGAACTGTATGCTGACTTTATTTACTTTAAACCAGGGGTATTCAATAGATAGACTTGGGATTGGTTCAGATCCTTGGGCTCCTTTAGTCTGGATGACTCACTGCTTTTACTAGGTATCCCCTCAGGTCTCTAAATTTTTAAATAACCTAACATTTAAAGTACATCCTTACTATTGGTATACTTCACTATGTGAACATCCACTCTATGCACTCTTGCATGCCTTTAAAATACTACGGCCCACATTCAATTGAGCTTTTGGGCGATCTGGGAGCCTGTAAGTCTGGTCGCAAGCTCATTTGTTATTTAATTGGCGTCTGAAAAAATGGCGATGATTAAACTCGTAACTTACAGCCTCCAGAAGCCTTTGATCTTTCATTTTCGCAAGGCTAAAATCGCAAATCGCTATTCAATTGCTCAGTTTCCCTAAGCCCGCAAATGTATTTACACCCATAAACGGCAAAAGAAGGAGAAAATCCTACGAGTGCTAGAGAGGACCCGCAAGGGAGTTAAACACCTGTTCGTAGCACTGTAAATGCAAATAACAAAACAATACTGCACTGTAAATAACGGGGAAAGAGATGTAGCACAAGTCTCAAGCCACAAATCAGCAGCAAATAAACTTTATTTTAATGTTTAATTTTGCGGCTAAATCGAGTTAATACATATCAGGCCACCTATATAGACTAGAACAGTATTGACATTCATTTTCATATTTCTTTATTTTGCGGTTTTGCAAGTCTGATCGCATATCGGACCCCAAATCTAACTGAATGACATGTAACCTTGATTGTTTTACTGCTGTAATAATGACAGTCTCATTTTCTATTGGCTGATTCGAAATGGGAGGTTATGGGCTTGCTTAAATAATCATGTTCCCGCCCAGAACCGCTCCGAACCAGTGCATGGTTTACGGTTTTGGCTTAAGCTTGTAACTTGCGGGCTCGAGCAATTGAATAACATTGCAATCAGAGACGAACGGGAGCACGCAACTCACCCCCAGACATTCGTCTGTCTGCGATCGGGTTGCTGGCTTCAAATTGAATGTGTGTCTGTCTTTATTTATAAATTAAGTATGGATCATGGAATTCATTTCCATAAATACATTCAGATCTGGGAGAATTTTGTGAAATCAAATTGATTACCCCTGCTGTAAGCCAAACAGTAGATATCTTACTATGTAGTGTCACTCAGTAATGCAGAATCTATAGTACCCAAAGCAAATAATAAGTAAATGTATTAATTAGTAATGGAGAATATCTCAGCATACATCACGTGGGTTACCAGTTAGTTCAAATTGTTGTAGTGTTATATATGTCAGGCATAGCCAGGTAAATCTAACGCACTGCCTGTGGAGTTTCTGCTAAAGAAAGAAGCCGTAGACCTTTCGCTTACCTATAAAAAAGGTGAGGAGCTTAGACATAAAAGAGATGGTGAGGGGAGAAGTAAGAAAGAAAAGTGTTCTGGAGAGGAAAGGGAAAAAAAGAAAAGAGATTGAGGATGGGCTGTGAGTATCTGTTTGCCTTTATGTCATTTAGGTATTCCCTGTGGCAGGAGATCTTTCTGTTACAAATTCTCCAGCACTGACATCAATCAGCGTACAATTCATTCTGCAATATAAATACAAGTGAGTGACAATTCAATTCAACAATTCAAAGTATATATATATATATATATATATATATATATATATATATATATACAGCCTTATTAAATTGAGATTCAGCCAATTGAATAGGGCTCTATATAAGCACATAGCATATATTTTTTACATACGTTTTTAGTTAGTGAACTTCTATCCAAAAGCAAGGTCTTCACTAACTAAAAACTTTTGTAAAAAAATATGCTCTGTGCTTATATAGAGCCCTATTCAATTGACTGAATCCCAATTTAATAAGGCTGATATACAGTAAACTCTCAGGTAGCCAGAACTCAAGCAACCGGTACTCTCAAGCAACTGGCAAAAAATAATAATTCTGGGGGAGGAAAGAGACACAGGGGAGGGGGAAATGCACAGCAGAGGGGGGAAAAGACACAGGGGAGAGACATAGGGGAGGAAGGAAAGAGACATGGGAAAGAGACATGGGGAAAGAGACATGGGGAAAGAGACACAGGGGAGGGGGAAAAGAGATACAGGGGAGGGTGTGGGTGCAAAGAGACACAGGGGAGGAAGAGGGGGAAGAGACACAGGGGAGGGAGAGGTGGGAAGAGACACAGGGGATGAGGAAATACACATCAAATATTATCCAGTCATTTTTGACGGGCAAGTTACTAGTTACAATACATTATTCTCACCTTCTGCATGTTTTCATGTAGTATCTTGTGATTTTGACACACTGTACATAATTTATTAGAGTTAAACCTGTAATCTGTATTACAACAGAGGAGGTACCTTTTAAAAACCCATAAAATAAAACACATAAAAACGAGATATGATATATAGCAACACTCGTCATGCCAATACTCTAACCATATCTGAGGTGTGCCCTCTAAGTTTTGCATGGTGTGCCAAGCGCTTCACTGATGCACAATATCAATGTTTCCCAACAGTTAGTAGAACAGCTTTCAGTAACATGCTGTGCTGCTCCTATGAAGCTTAGTTAATCTGGTGGCCTGTGTGTTGTGATCTATTCTAACTAGATACCAGCTGTAGATTATCTCATAAATGAGCTGTATTGCAATACTCATTCATTTTTATGTGTCTGTGCATTAGATTTTCCCACATTATATCCATCTAGATTTTAGCTGCAAATTCACTTTTAGAAGATGAAGAGTTAAAGTCAAGTCATTCATGCTCAGGGCATTGTTGTGGCTGCATGAATGAGAATGCATCCAGTGTATCAGGAGGTTGTTAGGAAAGGAAGAGATGGGTATTTGTGGGAAGGGGCCTGCCATTCAGGCAGATGGTGGAATGATCTGCCCTGAATAGCCTATGTCAGACTCCCAGGGTGAGCCTCACAATTTAGGGCTGTGCTGGCCCTGTGTAATGAATGTTCTTCTCAAGCAGGCTGCATGCACAATGCAGCTGGCGAGTTAACTTTTATTTAACTGCGTGTCTGCTGGGCAGTTCTGCAAAAATATCTCTTACAGCCAATATTAACGGATTCAAATAATTAAGAAATACTGGGCAAGTATAGTCAATTATCTTCACTAAGAATGGAGAGTATATAAAGGAACATCACTGTACTCACAAAGATTACTATTTATAATGAGGTCTGTGATCGGGCATCAAGGCTCACACAAGTTTCCTATTAGAAATAACACATCTAATGTATATTTCCTAAGTTTATACTGTATTACTTTTTTTATTTTTACCGTAATAGAGCCTGTGAGTTTACTGAGGATATTTCTGAATATCAGACTTATTTTACACATATTACAATATTCACAGTTTTAATAGGTTACACACTTAAATATGTATTATGCATTGGATTTTCGTAAGGAGGAACTTTGCAGTTTGGTGCAAGTAGTTGTTTTTATTGGATTCATATGAACACAACATGTATGTATATGAAAAGTGGTGTGTTTAGGCCTAGAACCTCAGGGCCCAGGCAGCATATCTTCATGGGGCATGCTGCCTAAAGATGTTGGTGAAGTACAATAGAATAATGGTTGAGTTGAATAGGCATAGAAATAGCTATTTGTAGTGACATTTCTGGCTGTTAATGGACCTAACACTTTCTGATATCCATAAATACTAATAAGCTTTTGGTTTCAAACACAGAAAGAGTATTTGAGGAATAATAACTGGGGTATGGTTGTGCTCAAGTAACTGGTACGTGGGGTCGTAATAAATTGGAATGTTATAAGGGCTGTAAGAAATTAAATATGATTTTATATATATATATATATATATATATATATATATATATATATATATATATGTTTGTTTAGTCGTTTAGTCAAGTCCAACTCTGCTTGGCCCTATGGACCACAGCGTGTCAGGCACATCTTGTGTGTGGTTGTGCCAATCCATAAGTTTTCATGGCAAAGATACTGGAGTGAGTTGCCACTTCCTTCTCCAGTGGGCCGTGATTTGTCTGACCTCTCTGATATGACTTGGCCATTTTGGGTTACCCTACATGGTACAGCTCACAGCTTCATTGAAGTACACTATTTTCACGACGACAAGATACTGCTACATAGATGATCTGTTCATCATATGGACAGAAGGAGAAAGCAAACTCAGAGACTTTCACAGTTCATTCAACACTTTCCATCCAAAATTTAAAATAAAATAGATTCCTCTACAGAACAGTTGAACTTTCTAGACACTACTATATCCATCACCAAAGGTACTCTCCACTCATCTGTATATAGGAAACCCACAGATAGATGCAGCTAGCAACATTGCTCCAGTTTCCATCCCACACATAACAAGCCATCATCCATAGCCAAGCTATTAGATACCTCAAACACTGGAGACGTGATAAAAAATTTAAAAACACTGTCTGAATCTTTGAGATAGAAGGGTTACAAACCCTGTATTATTACACAGAAAATCACCACTGCAATCAAAATACCCCGTAAACACCTGTTAAAATACAAAACAAAAGAAACTAGCTCAGGTAAACCTCTAGCGACCACATACCAACCAGATTTAGAGAAAATACAGAAAATAATCAAAGATTTACAAACATTACTAACTGAAGATACCCAGTTAAAAGATACACTCCCCAAACCTCCCATCCTTGCATTTAAACAACCACCAAATCTGAAACAAAAACTTGTCAGCAGAAAATTGGCCAATGAACAACTGAATATAGAAAAAATTTAACAAAATCTTGTAATAAATGTGCCTGTAAATTATTTCAACACATTTGTAATGATGACACAGCCATACATAACAACAAAACCTATAACATCAAAGGATCGTATTCATGTACATTGTCCAATGTTGTTTATATAATATAATGTACTTTATGTGACACAGGCTGTTACATTGGAGAAACCAGCCAAAAAATGCGCTTAAAAATGAATTTACACAGGCATTCAATAAGAAAGCATAATGAAGACAGTTATTGTAGCCCAGTGGGACACCATTTTAGCCAGAATGATCACCCCATCTAAAATCTAAAAGTCAAAATACTCAGAGGAAAATTTAAAAACATCCAAGAGAGAAAAGCATTACATATATAGTTGTCAGCAGTGCGGCTTGCCAAAAGCCATTGCTAACGTTGCGGGCTCGCGTAGCGAGCCTGTGGCCCTCGCAAAGGGAGGGCCACAGTTGCTGGCAAGGGGCACCGGCGCTCCTTGCGCTGCTGATGAGCGCCATCTGACCCTCATCCTCCATTTCACCCTCTCCAATTACCCCCCCTCCCCTCACTTACCTGTATTGCGCTGCTCCTGCTGCTGGCCAGTGCATCTTCTGTGTCGGGAACCGGTATATGCTAATGAAGTGACGTCACATGCGTGTCACGTCATTACCATATGCCGGGTCCCGAAGACCGATGGACAGCAGCAGGAGTCCCATGACTCCCATCACACCCTCCTCCTCTCCCTCCCCTCTCCCTCCCCTCATCCTATCCCTCCACTCATCCTACCCCTCCACTCATCTTCTCCCTCCCACCATCCTCCCGCTCCGCTCATCCGCCCCTCCACTCATCCTCTCCCTTCCCTCTCCTCTCCCTCCCCTCATCCTCTCCTCCTCCTCCCCTCATCCTCTCCCTCCCCTCATCCTCTCCTCTCCTCCCCCTCTCCTCCCCCTCCACTCATCCTCTCCATCTCCTCTCCCTCCCCTCCTCCTCCCTCCCCTCACTTACCTGTATTGCGCTGCTCCTGCTGCTGTCCAGCGCGTCTTCTGTGTCGGGACCCGGTATATGCTAATGACCTGATGTACGTCATTAGCATATACCAGGTCCCGACACAGAAGACGTGTCACTCATCCTCTCCCTCCCCTCTCCCTCTCCTCTCCCTCTCCTCTCCCTCCCCTCATCCCTCTCATCCTCCCTCCTCCCTTTCCCCCTCTCCAATTACCCCCCCCTCCCCTCACTTACCTGTATTGCGCTGCTCCTGCTGCTGGCCAGCGCGTATTCTGTGTCGGGAACCGGTATATGCTAATGAAGTGATGTCACATGTCTGTCACGTCATTACCATATGCCGGGTCCCAAAGACCCGATGGACAGCAGCAGGAGTCCCATGACTCCCATCACCCCCTCCTCCTCTCCCTCCCCTCATCCTCTCCCTCCACTCATCCTCCCCCTCCACTCCTTCTCTCCCTCCCCCCATCCTCCCCCTCCCCTCATTCCCCCCTCCACTCATCCTCTCCCTCCCCTCTCCTCTCCCACCCCTCATCCTTTCCTCCCCCTCCCCTCATCCTCTCCCTCCACTCATCCTCTCCCTCCCCTCATCCTCTCCCTCTCCTCTCCTCCCCCTCTCCACTCCTCCCCCTCTACTCTCCTCCCCCTCTCCTCTCCTCCCCCACCACTCATCCTCTCCTCTCCCTCCCCTCATCCTCTACTTCTCCTCTCCCTCCCCTCCTCCTCCCTCCCCTCACTTCCCTGTATTGCGCTGCTCCTGCTGCTGTCCGGCGCGTCTTCTGTGTCGGGACCCGGTATATGCTAATGACGTGATGCGCATTACGTCATTAGCATATACCAGGTCCCGACACAGAAGACGTGTCACTCATCCTCTCCCTCCCCTCTGCCTCTCCTCTCCCTCTCCTCTCCCTCTCCCTCTCCTCTCGCTCTCCTCTCCCTCCCCTCATCCCTCTCATCCTCCCTCCCTCCCGTCATCCTCCCTCCTCCCTTTTCCTCTCTCCAATTACCCCCTCTCCCCTCACTTACCTGTATTGCGCTGCTCCTGCTGCTGGCCAGCGCGTCTTCTGTGTCGGGACCCGGTATATGCTAATGAAGTGACGCCACATGTGTGTCACGTCATTACCATATGCCGGGTCCCAAAGACCCAATGGACAGCAGTAGGAGTCCCATGACTCCCATCACCCCTTCTTCTCTCCTCCTCTCCCTCCCCTCTCCCTCCCCTCATCCTCTCCCTCCACTCATCCTCCCCTCCACTCATCCTCTCCCTCCCCTCATCCCCCCTCCACTCATCCTCTCGCTCCCCTCTCCTCTCCCTCCCCTCATCCTCTCCTCCCCCTCCCCTCATCCTCTCCCTCCACTCATCCTCTCCCTCCCCTCATCCTCTCCCTCTCTTCTCCTCCCCCTCTCCTCTCCTCCCCCTCTCCTCTCCTCCCCCTCCACTCATCCTCTCCCTCTCCTCTCCCTCCCCTTATCCTCTCCTTCTCCTCTCCCTCCCCTCCTCCTCCCTCCCCTCACTTAACTGTATTGCGCTGCTCCAGATGCTGTCCAGCGCATCTTCTGTGTCGGGACTCGGTATATGCTAATGACCTGACGCGCATTATGTCATTAGCATATACCAGGTCCCGACACAGAAGACGTGTCACTCATCCTCTCCCTCCCCTCTCCCTCTCCTCTCTCTCTCCTCTCCCTCTCCTCTCCCTCCCCTCATCCCTCTCATCCTCCCTCCCTCCCGTCATCCTCCCTCCTCCCTTTCCCCCTCTCCAATTACCCCCCCCCCCCCCCTCACTTACCTGTATTGCGCTGCTCCTGCTGCTGGCCAGCGCGTCTTCTGTGTCGGGACCCGGTATATGCTAATGAAGTGACGCCACATGTGTGTCACGTCATTACCATATGCCGGGTCCCAAAGACCCAATGGACAGCAGTAGGAGTCCCATGACTCCCATCACCCCTTCTTCTCTCCTCCTCTCCCTCCCCTCTCCCTCCCCTCATCCTCTCCCTCCACTCATCCTCCCCTCCACTCATCCTCTCCCTCCCCCCATCCTCCCCCTCCCCTCATCCCCCCTCCACTCATCCTCTCGCTCCCCTCTCCTCTCCCTCCCCTCATCCTCTCCTCCCCCTCCCCTCATCCTCTCCCTCCACTCATCCTCTCCCTCTCTTCTCCTCCCCCTCTCCTCTCCTCCCCCTCTCCTCTCCTCCCCTTCCACTCATCCTCTCCCTCTCCTCTCCCTCCCCTTATCCTCTCCTTCTCCTCTCCCTCCCCTCCTCCTCCCTCCCCTCACTTAACTGTATTGCGCTGCTCCAGATGCTGTCCAGCGCGTCTTCTGTGTCGGGACTCGGTATATGCTAATGACCTGACGCGCATTATGTCATTAGCATATACCAGGTCCCGACACAGAAGACGTGTCACTCATCCTCTCCCTCCCCTCTCCCTCTCCTCTCTCTCTCCTCTCCCTCTCCTCTCCCTCCCCTCACCCCTCTCATCCTCCCTCCCTCCCGTCATCCTCCCTCCTCCCTTTCCCCCTCTCCAATTACCCCCCCCCCCCCCCCCCCACTTACCTGTATTGGGCTGCTCCTGTTGCTGTCCAGCGCGTCTTCTGTGTCGGGACCCGGTATATGATAATGACGTCACGTCATAAGCATATACCGGGTCCCGACACAGAAGACGCGCTGAACAGCAGCAGGAGCAGCGCAATACAGGTGAGTGAGGGGAGGGGGGGGTAATTAGAGAGGGGGAAAGGGAGGAGGGAGGTTGAGGGGAGGGAGGATGAGGAGAGGGAGGGAGGATGAGGGGAGAGAGGAGGATGAGGGGAGGGAGGAGGATGAGGGAAGGGAGGAGGATGAGGAGAGGGAGGGAGGAGGAGGATGAGGGGTGGGAGGGAAGAGGAGGATGAGAAGAGGGAGGGAGGAGGAGGATGAGTGGAGGGAGAGGATGAGGGAAGGGAGGAGGAAGAGGAGAGGGAGGAGGATGAAAAGGGGGGAAGGAAACAGACACAGGGGAGGGGAGGGAAAGACACAGGGGAGGAAGAGACACAGGGGAGGGGGAGAAAGACACACAGGGGAGGGGTGGGAAGAGACAAAGGGGAGGGGGGAAGAGACACAGGGGAGGGAAAGACACAGGGGAGGGGAGGGAGAGACACAGGGGAGAGGGGAAGAGACACACAGGGGAGGGGGAGAAGAGACACAGGGAGGGAGAAGAGACAGGGGGGAAAGACACAGGAGGGGGGAAGAGACACTAGGGAGGGTGGGAAAAAGACACAGGGGAGGGGGGAAAGAGACACAGGGGAGGGGAGGGAAAGAGACACAGGGGAGGGGGGGAAGAGACTTATGGGAGGGGGGAAGAGACTCATTGGAGGGGGGAAGAGACACAAGGGAGAAGATACACAGGGGAAAGAGACACAGGGAAGGGGGAAAGAGACACAGGGGAGGGGAGGGAAAGAGACACAGGGGAGGGGAGGGAAAGAGACACAGGGGAGGGGGGAAAGAGACGCAGGGGAGGGGGGACTCTTAGTGCGATGTTTGTCCAACAGGAACATTTCAAATGCAGCCTGCAAAGAGTTAAAATGTTTATTTTGATGGACCTTTTCCATGTCTTTGTAAAGTTTAAAACATGCTCTTTAAAATGCACTCGACAAACATGTGAGTTCCATGTCCATTAACTTGGAATGAAAGCACAAAAGGTTAAGGATTTGTGTTGATCCCCATAATCTGAACATCAGAAGCAAATGCTTACTTCAGAACATTTTACATTTTCAGTGATCTTTAATTAAAAGTTTATGGAAAAAAAAGATGTTATGTATTGGCTATGATCAAAGTGTGTGCTTGAGCGTATATGCTATGGGAGATTTATTTTTAGCTTATTAAAGTAAATTCAGCCTTGTGACTTTTGACTTAAGCTTGGAGATTAGAAATAAAGAGTGCATGTGAAAGTTTAGTGAAATTGAAGCTCTGCAGCAATCATAACATAGGCAGACTGTGCATTCTCAGGGTCTCACAGCAAGAATACACAACCCTGCAAGTACATTCTTGTCAATAACACATATCTGGGTATATATATATATATATATATATATATATATATATATATATATATATATATATATATATATATACATATATTCATATAGGAAACAGAATGTCAATGTGTGAGGTGTCAGCAATATACAATGTATGTTTGGAACTGTACCAGCAGTCTATCTTCAGTCTATCTTCAAAGCAAAAGAGGATATATAGTATAAATAAATGCATGTTTCTATCTTCCTTTAGGACTCGTATTAAGATGTACTTCAACAACAACTTTGAAACAATTTCAGTAAAATATGTCACAAGCTACTAAAATATACTTCAGTTCAAAGAAATACTGTACAGTTCTTATGGTACTTTTCATTAAATTAAATAACAATCCAAACTATTATACTACATCATATTTGCGTATTTTTGTACATGGTCATAGATGTCATCAGAGAAGTAAGGGCCCTATTAAATTCGGAGCCGGCAGCGGCCGTGGTAGTTACAGAGCGATTAAATGATACAAGCCCACAACATATGTGGCCGACATCCAAATCCGTAAACCATGCTTCCACACGTTCCATTTGCGGCTGTGAACATGATTACGGAGCCAATAGTAAAAGAGATCATCATCATTATGTCACTAAAAGTATTTAATCGCTCTGTAACTCAGCCAAGTTTCAAACCCACGGCTGTTGCAGGCTTCGAATATAATACGGCCCATGGAGGTTAGATTTCAATGACTTATGGGTTTGAAATCTGAGTTGCGATCGGACCCGCATTCCAGAAATATTGCAATATGAAATAATCAATAAATATGATATGATATTTTAGTCCATGCGAGTTCTATTATATGTATTAACACATTGATTGCCAGGATCGATATAACACAGAAATGTAACATAAAAAAAAATATTTTTTATGGCCGATTTGCAAGCTTGAGAATATTGTGCTATTAATACTAATACATTATATTAATTTCCCTTTAATTTAAAATACAGTATTGTGTTTATATTTGCTTTTACAGTGCTACGGACAGGACTTTAACCCTTTGCGGGTCCTCTCTAATACCCGTAGGATTTTGGACTCCATTTGCCGTTTACGGGTTTGAACGCCATGCATCTTTGGGGAACAGTTGCAATTTAATAGCGATTGTGATTGTAACATTTACGGGCTTGACAGATCAAAGGCTTAGCTTGGACGAAGTTCAGATTTTGACAGCCCGTTGGGTTTGCAGGTAGCTAAAAGGGGCTAATTTAATAGTCGTATCTTTTGCTGGCTACTTTATGGGCTACGATTTCTAAAATCGTAGCAATTTAATAGGGCTCTATGCCTAGTATTTATGTAATAGCCCCAGCAATAAATCGATTTATTATTCTATTAAAAGATAACTGGTTTCTCCCCTCTGCAGATCATTGAGACAGTGAACTTCTAAGTACAGTGGTTTCACTGTCTCATAGTAGCCATTCTGTTCAACATTCTGCAACATGCTTCTTGAGAGAGGTCACTGACAGGCTAATTTGAAACACTGCACTTTATAGTCTGCATATTCAGGAGCTTTATGAACAGCAGAGGGTAGATCCAAATAGGCACACATTGTATGATTTGAGACAGGAAAAATCAGAGCTTGTAAGAATTTAGTTATAAAATAGGGTGCGTAAAAGTAAATAGATACACAAGTATATTATATTCCTACTGATACCCAGAAACATTCCATGTCCCTTGATTCAAGTCCACTCTAAGTAATCTACTTTGAAATATAAAAAGATGCTGAGACAGATTTAGTGAATTAGATATGTGCCAGCCAGTCATGCATTATAAAAAGTAAAACATTTATACTGTATACGCAATTGCATTAATACACTGATAATGCTACTAAACATTTTATTTTGATAACATAAAGTGATAATATGGTGACAAAATGAAAGAAGTCTCAATTAGATATTACAAAAATATGTCCAAGTTTGTGGAATATAAATGCTGTTGGAATTATGTGTTTATACACAAGTCAATAATCGGGAGCCTTGCACTTTATAGAGACCCATTCTCCAGTCCCTCTAGTACCCCCTGGAAGTAATTTTTTATATAGCTGTGAGAATTCGACTTGCGAGCTCACAAATCCTTTGATATGTAAAGCCCATAACCGCTACCTTCCAATTGCGCTATTAAATTGCATCCAAATCACGGGTGTTTAACCCAGTAACTCGAAAGTGGAGCCAAGAAGCCAACGAGTGCTAGAGAAGACCCGCAAGAGTGTAAAGTCCAATCCGTAGCACTGTAAATGCACATATACACACACTGCTGTACTTTTATTAACAGGGAAAGTGATGTTAGGTCTTAGAGTTAATAGCACAACATACTCAAGCTCGTAAATCGGCCAAATGAAATACTTTATTTCATGTTGAATTTTCGTGTTATATCAATCCCGGCAATCAACGTGTTAATACATATAATGGAACTTGCATGTAATAGAATATCGTATTTGTGGCTTTATCAATATTGCATTATTTCTGGAATTTAGGTCCGATCGTAACTCGTAATTGAACCCCTCCATTTTTCCGCGACGTAATTCTGATGATCTCTGTTGCCATTGACTCCATCTAAACCCGTAACTACAGGTTTGACTAATTGATCATGTTCACGGCTGCACATCCAACGAGCAAAAATGGTTTACAGGTTTGCCTCTCAAGCCCGTAACTCGCAGCATGTTCTAATTTAATAGCACCGTAAATACGCAAAATTTCAAGCTTGCAGCCGTGCGGGTCTCACGTTAGACATACTATATATTAGTAGCTCAATTAAACAAATAACCACCACAATGGGAGTTTATTCCAAGGCTTACCTGCCCAATTGTTTTTTGTGCCAGTACGTAAAAGAAAACAGCAAACATTTTAAAGATCAAGTTCCCATCATACAGCACAATCTTAATCCTAGAAACCTTTGCTGTTTTTTGAAGTATATCAAGTAAATATGGGAAGGTAAGAACTGAAATGAATGTATAGTGTGACCCCAGACATGTTCCTTCTTATTTGCCTTTTTTCCAAAGCTTTTAAACACTCTATGGTGCAGGTGCATACAGCACATGGCTGACATAATATTGTTTCTATAACACAGACAAAAAGGGAGAATGTATATATTAAACACAAACTGTATAGAAAAAAACATTTAGTTCTATATATTTGGTGACAATATTATGAGGCAAACAAGTTAGAGAACCCATTATATTTGGTGTGGTGTTGGACAACTGGGAGAATGTCTCTATTCCTCTTATTTTACTAAGATATGTTATTGCACTAAGGAAGGAATATGGTATAACTGAAATTATACACCTTAATATTATTAGTGATTGACATATTAAATAATTGCATAACTTTTGGCCAAGAAGTTGGTGTTTTTTTAAAGTGTTTGGGCCATATGAGTTACATAGAACAGATATTATTTACAACACTCATATGAATTCACAGCTGTCTTCTGGCTAAAAAAGACCATCAGGCTCCTTTTCTAGTAGCTATTGACCTACTAGAAAATAATTAGTGTTTTCTAGATAGCCAAAAGAGCCATATATAGAGTTCTACTAAGCCACATTTGGCTGAGGAGCCATAGGTTGCTGACCACTGTTTTAGTACATATTATACATTATGCTTCAATGGCCCAATGTAGAAAAATATGACATCTTTGGTTACAAAGCATATAGTCAATCTGATTTCTATATTGTCCATCTGGTGATGTCCATATGTAGAGTTGTCTCGGAAGTTGTTGGAAGAGGGTGTGTACTACGACCAGATGATTATCTTGACAGAATTCTACTAATACAATATTATCTCATCATTGTGTAACATTGTAACTACAAAACTGTTATGTCCTTCTTTATCAGAGCCAGACCTTGCCTTAAAGTCAGTATTTCAGAATTAGAAACAATGGGTGTAATATTCATTGGTAAATGAATATGTCATGTCACCTGTTATTTATTTGTCAGGAACATCAGTTGTCGCTATCTTCTATCGAGTCCATGCCATTCTGGGTCTTCCCATATAACAATGTTGCTTGAAGGACAAAGTTACAGTGATATTATATATGTTTGAAAACTCTGAATGTGACTAAAAGCATAACAAGTTTCAAAGCTAGTTTTTAATTTGTACAAAAAATGTAATACCTATTCTGGACCCTTGAGGCATAATACTTTGATGAAGGTTGTGTGGCTGAGATGGGCATTCATATATATGGAGAGCAGGACTTTTATTTATTGATGCAAGATACCAGCAACTAAACATGTGTGGAGGTAGGTGTCAAATTCAATGAAATGTAAGTATTAAGCACAACTCCTCACCACTCCCTCTTGCCCCACCCTCTTTGCTTATTCTTTTATATAACCCAAAAGTTCTTATTCTGCATCAATAGTTCAAATATCATTATTTGGGGTTTGAATACTCTTTAGATTATACACTTTATCCTGCAATGTGTGGTTAAATACAGGTTTTGCCAGCAGAGGGCAGTATGATATAAATAAACAGAACTAAAAAAATAAAATAGAAATTCTAGTTGATTTTGCGCCCTATACTTTATTATTTACATTTTCTATAAGTGGTATATATGGAGCTATTTCGATAGAAAATATTGTTTTTATTTCAATTTACAAACTTGATAACAGATATGGTAACTTTTAGGGAAAAGCTATTGAAAAGCACATGAAATAATGGAAAACTATATATATAAAACTATGTATATAAATATACAGTACCAAAATTAAAGTAATTAATACCAAAATAAATATGGATTGATCCAGAAAGGAAAAGAATACATAATGGTCTATATCAATGATTCCCAACCCCTCTCCTCAAGGACCCCAGAGACAGGTTATGATTTAGGTTTAACATTGTGGCAGCCTTGTGAATCTCAGAACAGTAACAAACTTTTGCTTTTATATTTTATTCTTTTGCATGCAAGATCAGATAAGACAGATAAGCACCTCTCCTTGAGCCACTGTTTAAACTTCTTATCATGTTTCTTTAATTCCCTGCCAGACTAAGGTGGATTGAACCCAATATTTAAATAAATATATTAAATTCTATTTGCATTTCTCATGAAAAAAACTTTATATATGTTTGGGACTAGAAACTTGTCTGCAAACTGAGTCTGCATATATGTCCTTCAAGCATGCTTCTTCAAAAGAACCTATTGTAATTATGAAACCATAGCGGACCATTAAACTTGGAGTGCTTGTATTTCTGGACCTTTTAGTACACTAGGGAGACTGGATAGGTTTTCAACATTTTGCTATGTACAGTTTAGACATGTTTCCTAGAAATATATTTCTGTACACATAAGGAAAATTATATTTGACCATAAGTTCAGCTTTCAAGCAATATGTTTATTTGTTTTTCATGACACATTAAAATATATAATGTAATATATGCAGTAAAAACTATTTTTCCTTAATTTTTTATAAAAATAAATGATTTGTAAGTTGCACTAATAATGAAAGCCTAGGACTTCCTGCGCAAGCAATAATAATTTATTTACATGTATTTATGACTGACATAGGCCCAAAAAGGGCAAAAAACACAAACAGATTTTCTCCACTTGTGGAGCCTAAAATATACACACCATGCCAAACCAGGTTAAAGGCTCTCACAAGCTCAAAATAAACCTATAAAGAGGAATTGACTAAAAAAACACGTAAAAAACATCAAAAAATAGAATATTTTCTTTCTTTCTGTGCATGTACAAAAATATTTTAATGTTCTGCACTGCATCTTCAGGCATCATGATGTACTCTGAAAATGTACTGCCCTAAGCATGGGTCTTGTGGGCCTAAGCTGAAGCACACCCCTGTCTACTATGAAAAACATTTAAGCTTATGCTGTTTAAGATGATAGTGTAAATTGACTAAGGCCTCTCATAGGCAAAATAACGAGTAAAGTTTACTCATAAATCAGTTACCAGTAATCACTTACACCCTAAAAAAGCATATGAGAAATGCTCTCTGAAAGCTTGTGAAGTACCCAAAATTATAAACCACTAGTACCTGTCCCATTGATATTTTCAAAAAGGACATCACATTTTTCCAGCAGTGAAATCCCAGGTATTGCTGAGATTTTTAAAGCATCCTTGTGCAACCCAATATATGAAAGAATAATTTTGATTTGAATTTATGGCAAGCCATTTAATATCACAGTGATCCAAATCTATGCTCCAACCATGGATGCTGAAGAAGATGAAGTTATCCAGTTCTACGAAGATATTCAACATGTCATAGATATAACATCAAGAAAATATGTTATTATCATGATAGGAGATTGGAATGCTAAAGTAGGGAACCACAAGACACCTGGAATAACTGGCAAGTTTGGCCTTGGAGTACGAAATGAAGGAGGTCAGGGATTAGTAGAATTCTGCCAAGATAATTCTCTTGTCATAGTAAACACCCTCTTCCAACAGCCTCCAAGACGACTCACCATATGGATATCCCCAGATGGACAATATAGAAATCAGATTGACTATATGCTTTGTAACCAAAAATGGTGGAGCTCTATACAATTAGCAAAAACAAGACCTGGAGGGGACTGCGGCTCAGATCATGAGCTTCTTACAAAGTTCAGATTTAAACTGAAGAAAAGAAGGAAATCCATCAGACCAAGCAGATATGAAATAAATAATATCCCTTGTGAATATGCATTGGAGGTAAAGAATAGATTTAAGGGACTAGACATGGAAGATAGAATGCGTGAATAACTTTGGACAGAAATTTGCAACATTATCCAGGAAACAGCAACAAAGAATATCCCTAAAAGAAAGAAAACTAAGATGCAAACTTTGGCTATTTGATGAGACTTTGAAAGTAGCCCAGGAAAGGAGAAAAGCCAAAGCTGTGGAGATAGGGAAATATCTGTCGAACTGAATGCAGAATTCCAGAGGATAGCAAGAAGAGACAAGAAGGCATTCTACAATGAGCAATGTAAAGCGATAGAGGAAGATAACAGAATGGGAGAGTCAAGAGATTTCTTCAAGAAAATTGGGGATCTCAAAGGAACATTTCATGCCAAACTGGGCGTGATCAAAAGACAAAAATGGTAGGGAATTAACAGAAGCAGATCAGATAAATAAGTGGTAGCAGGAATACACTGAAGATCTATACAGGAAGGATCTTAACAGCAATGATGATCTCAATAGTTTGTCCAATGAGCTAGAGGCAGACATCCTGGAGAGCAAAGTGAGATGGGCCCTAGGATGCCTTGCTGATAACAAGGCTGCATGACTTGATGGAATGACGGATGAACTATTCAAAATTGTAGATGATGCTGTGAAAATGTTGCTTGCTTTATACCAACAAATTTGGAAAATTCAACAGTGGCCAGTAGCCTGGTAAAAGGTCAGTCTACATCGCAATAGAGATGTTGTGGACAGTTCGCCCGCGGACTATTCCCAGCGATTTTGGCATGTTCGCGTTCGCAGCGGACGGCGAACACATGTGCTTTTCAGTTCTCCCCCTATACTTTATCATTGAGGAAACTTTGACCCTGCACCTCACAGTCAGCAGACACATTACAGCCAATCAGCAGCATACACTCCCTTCCAGAGCCTTCCATCTGAAGGACAGCATACATTTTAGAATCATTCTGAAGCTGCATTCGTTGTGAGAGGACAGATAGTGTAGCTGCTGGAGATTTAATAGGGAAATAGATAGCCAGGCTGTGTATTTAGCTTCCATTACAGACCTGAAGGACTCATCTGATATCTGCTGCAAGGACAGCAACCCAAAAAGCCCTTTTTAGGGCTAGAACATAATTTATTTTATTTTATAATTTTTTTCTGTGTAATCTAATTGCATATGCCTGCCTGCCAGCGTGTGTGTGTGACAGGCTAACACCTAACAGCTTATATTGTGCTTATTTTCACTACTCATACCTGGTGGTGTACCATACATTGAAAACAATTTTTTTTTCCTGTAATCTAATTTCAGTTGCCTGCCTGTGTCAGGCTCACAGATTATATTGTGCTCAGTGAAATAAAACAACACTTTTTTGACTGTAATAGATTGAAAAGCAATTGCCTGCCTACAGGCACGTGTGTGAAGCCTATTGCATCTACTCTGCCAACCTTTGCCAGTGCACAGTGATACGTCATATCTGGTGCAACCATAGTGTACAGTGACATAAAACAACACTTTTTTGACTGTAATCGATTGAATATCAGTTGCCTGCCTACAGGCGTGTGTGTGAGGCCTACAGCGCCTACTCTGCCAACTTTTGCCAGTGCACAGTGACACTCATATCTGGTGCAACCTAGTGTACAGTGAAATAAAAGAACCCTTTTGTGCCCCAAATTTGCGCTTCCAAAAATCCATGCCATATACACGTCCCCTAATAGTGGACGTAACAGGGATTAAACCTATAGGAATAGTACTACTTAACAGTACACACCTTATAATAACGCAGACAGAGGCAACGCAGAGAGAGGAGTCTGAAGAAGAGGAGTCAGAGGAGGAAGGTGGCTTTGAGGAGGTGGAAGACCAAACACAGCAGGCGTCCCAGGGGACTTGTTGTCACCTTTCGAGGACCCTTGGTGGCTGGGTGGAGGGAGATTGGTCTGTTACTGTGAAGCGGGTGTAACCCTTACACTACCTGATCGATACAACATCATACCTGATGTTTTAAAGCATGTTATTCCAAACAATTTAGGAATGTTAGGTGATTTATGCTTTTTATGGCTTAAAACCAGACTCTGCATCAACTATGTAATTTTCCGTGGGATTTTTGCCATGGATCCCCCTCCGGCATGCCACAGTCCAGGTGTTAGTCCCCTTGAAACAACTTTCCCATCACTATTGTGGCCAGAAAGAGTCCATGAGGCACCCGGTATATGCTAATGACGCGGCGCGCCTGTGACGTCACATGCGCGCCGGGGTCAAGACGGAGCAGAGGCCAGAGAAGAAGCAGGTAAGTGAGGGGGAGAAAGTGAGGAGGGGGTTGAGGATGAGGAGGGGGGATTGAGGATGAGGAGGGGGGAGGGAAAGAGACACGGGGGGTTAGAGAGACACGGGGGGTTAGAGAGACACGGTGGGGTTAGAGAGACACAGGGGGTTAGAGAGACACGGGGGGGGGGGGTAGAGAGGCACATGGGGGAGTTAGAGAGACACGGGGGGGGTAGTTAGAGAGACACTAGGGGGAGTGACCCGAGTATAAGCTGAGGGGGACCTTTCTAGCCTTAAAAAAAGGGCTGAAAAACTCAGCTTATACTCGAGTATATACAGTATATGCAGAGTATATCATTGCTTAAGGCTGGACTGGATGAATCCAAAGCCAGAATCATTATTACTGGAAGAAATATCAACAACCTCAGATAGGTGGATTATACTACCTTGATGGCTGAAAGTGAGGAGGAACTAAAGGATCTATTGAACACAGGGAAAGAAGAAAGTACAAAAGTTGGCCTTCTGCTCAATGTTTAAAAGACAAAGATCATGGCAAACAGCAATCTTAGTTCCTGGCAAATAGATGGGGAAGAAGTGGAGGCAGTGACAGAATTTATTTTCCTGGGATACAAGATCTCTTCAGATGTTGACTACAGCCATGTAATTGAAAAAAAATGAAACAATGTTTGCTTCTGGGGAAGAAAGCTATGGCAAGCTTGGACAAGAGTCCCTTGGACTGCAAGGAGATCCAATAAATCAGCACTATATAAAATCAAGACAAACTGTTCAATGGGAGGAATGATCATTAGGCTGAGGATTTTGGCCATATCATGAGAATGCAGGATTCCCTAAAGATGACTCTGATGCTAGGAAGGTTTGAAGATACACGAAGAAGGGGTCATCAGAGGCAGAGATGGATAGATGAGTTCATTGAAGCAATGGATATCAACGTGATAATGCTCAGAGGGGCAGTGGCTGACAGATGTGGCTGGCGTGGGGCAGTTTGTATGGTCACAGAGAGTTGGATATGACTGAATGACTAAACAACAATCCTTATATTTAATGAATGATGATACCAATTAGATAACTGTTCACACAATTGTGCATCTATGAAGAATCAATAATCATAAGAATGCAAAAAGATGTTATCATTTTCTAGCTAAAATACACCCCCACATGATATTGAACAAACAAAACAAAAAAACAGTAACATTCCCTGTAAGTGAACACACTGAAAAATTAAAGAACAGTGATAATTCCTTAATGCAAAAAACTTTGTATTAATAATGAACAAAGATCATATTGTTTTGCATTTTCTTATCTAAAAATCTCAGTCTCCCTCTGCACCGTAAATAATGGGATCAGAGTTCCACAGAGGGCAATGCATTAAAATTGCACATGCCCACTGGTCACTGCTATAAGTGTTTGGCAGACATGTATTACCGGTATATTAGTTTCTGATGAAACCTATGCCCACAGATGCATTCAAATTTCCCTACTTGTGCCACTATGATGCCCCCAGGGACAATTACTGTACATCCCATCTCAGTAAATAGTGAAATTTAACTGCCCATGTTGACATCATATCCAATCAGAAACTAATATGAATAATGCCCTACTAATAGTGATGGTTAAGTGTATTTCATTATGTTTCTGATAAAGCAGAAGCTTTCCCAGGAGGAATATGATCCCATTTAAACCAACACCATTTTTAGAACAAATGGTATATATTTACCAATGGAAGCATCATAATGCATCAGAACACATGAAAAATACTCGCCTATTATTAATAACAATGATGGCTGGATACGTATAACATTAGTTTCTAATGTTTCTGGGAGCAATCAAATCCCATCATAAACTAATAAGAAAGATCTAACCACTTATACTAGTGATGAGTTGGGTATCTTCACAAAGGTGGATTCATTATTCATACTAAATTTGGTAAGGTGAACACCATGAGGATAATAGGGGAACCACAAAACAAAGGCTCATAAGGCCAAAACAGTTCTAAAATGCCAGGCAAGTCCCCTCTACATTGGAGAATCTGTTAACACAGACATATATACAGTATTTAATCATAATAATTTTTTATCAGTGAGGCAGACTAAATTATTTGACTCCTTAAAGAACCACCAAATTCCCTTATCTAAAATGGGCTCTCCTGAGGAACTAGTCTTAATAGTAAAGCATGTTTTAAAAAGTAAAGATTATAAATGTAACATGCAATTTTTCAATATAATTGAATAGAAAACATAACCTCTCATGAATGACTAATCAAGACAAATGCCAACCTCCAGTAAGGCAAAGCTGAATTTGATAACTAAGAAAGAAAGACTGTATTAAGTTTTCCTTTCTAAAACATTTTGCCCATTATCAAGTTTAGATATTCAAAAGAACATATGGAATACGTTTGAGATCTGCAACACCAGTGAGTTTAAAGATTTGACTCTCAGCTCAGATTTCTACTTGGCCAGCAGAGGTCCTCAGCAATCCATATATACAATCTGAACTGATAAAATTGGACAAAGCAACAAGCTAGAGAGCGAGTTGGTATTTCCTAAAATTGAGCCCTATTCTATTACCTGCTCGTAAATGTCTTAAACTCATAATTTCGGATGTTTTTCCCCATAAATATTTAGATGAATTCTATTGACTTCAGCTTGCAAATTCCGATATCAAGGCTAAACTCGTAAACTCTGCCTTTTTAAGTCTGATTTCATGGGTGTGATCATATGATCAGACAATATTTAAGCAAGCCCGTAATTTACTTCTTAGACACAGCCAACAGTAAATGAGACTGCCATCGTGACGTTAGGACAACATGGAAGTTAGACGTAATCTGCAATCGTAGGCTAAGAATCAATTCATATTTGCTGATCGGGCTAGCAATCTATAAAATGCATTAGATAAGCCACTTGGGTTCAAGAATATGGATCCTTAAATCCTGTACTGTTTGCAGCCCTCAAAGACTAAAGTTTGACACTCTTATTCTTATTCTAAGGCAACATTGCTGAACTTCAGTTTTAAGGGTAAACTAAGAGGACAGACATTAAAGATATTCACACTGAGTAGAGCTGGCCAATTACTGGTTTACCCATTTTGTTTAATCCACCTGAACGCAAGCATGAACATCTTAAAGGGATACTTATCCTAAATTCTGCATCATGCATTTTAACAAACACATTTTAAATATTACTATTAATTAAAAATATTACTATTTTTTAGTGCAGAAAACATATTAGAGCAAAGTTTATTGTTTTAGCAATTTGTTATGTCCTGTTATACAAGAAACAAGAAAAAGAACTCTTTTCATTGACTAAGTCATACCCTGATAATTACTATCTCTACATAAATCATATTTGTGCTCACAAATCAAAAAATATAGGCATAAACTAGTTACCTAAAACTTAACTTTTATTAATATACTTTAAAACCACATCTATAATATGGTTAAAAATATGTTGTATAAAATAAAAATATAAAAACACTCTAAGTATTTACCCCTGTACAGCGCTAAGGAATTTGTTGTTGCGTTACAAATCACATATATAGTTGTCATCAGTGAAGGTTGTCAAAAGTTGTTGCTAATGCTGAGGCTCTCGCAAATGCGCTCCTTGCCAGCAACTGCGGACCTCGCAACATTTACGGACTTACGACACACAAATATGAGACGCAGAACTTAGAAAAAAAAACATTACGACCTCGCAAAAATACAACTTTAACGGCTGACGCACGCGGCCCTGAAAACATTAGAAACACAATAAATACATACAAAAAAAGAAATAAAAAACATACCCACAGCAAGGGGGGGGGGGGGGGAGCACACAGGACCTCTGCAAGTGAAGTAACACCTCCATTTAAGTCCAAATTCCAGAGTTTAGAGACACAAAAATCCCCTAAGCGAGAGAAAAAATGGTCACCGAAAAAAACGAAAACGAGGCTACAGGACCCTAAACAGGCAAAACACCATGAAACATACAGACTTTCCCAAAAAGCCGGACGAGGTCCACGAACACGGACGCAAAAGCAGCCACAGCCGCGTACCACACATTAGCCGCCATTTTACAACACTAACTTCCTGAATGCGGAAGTACGCATCGCGCACGCAGCCTATTTACACTACACACTGCACACATTGCTGACACTTACACAGCAGCTCCACAGCAGTGAAAACACACATTGTATGCTGCAGCAACATGAAAACAGATTGTCAGCTCTTCAACACAATACTTCCTGCATATATTACTCACAATAGGTAAAGTATATTCATTTATTAATGTATTATTTATTTGATTACCATACACCAAACAGCATTAGCTCACTTATTAATAAGTAGTTCCCAAAGAATATTATCAGTTATCTTTCTCAATATGGAAGAGTAATTTTATATGGATGTTAAAAGAGCTCCTATACTTGGATATTAGACAAGGTAACTACTCAAAAGTAACTACGCAGAAGTATACCCAGATTAATTGTGTTACTTCTTTAAAATTTCTTAGAGGAATATATTACCTCAATAGATGAAATTACTATTTCAGTGGATTGTGATTATTCTTGATTCCCATGGCTTTTACCACATTTTACCAAAACAACCCTTTTTTTGTGATATACAATTCATGTGTAAATTAGAGGTTAGTATAAGTGAGTTTTATTGACATCACATAATTTTTCATTCTTATTTTATATTTATAAGTTAAGTTTCAGGGGATCATTTCACCAGAAGTTATCAGCCTTTCATGTCATTCATAAAAGAAGAACATCTCCTTCCTCTAATTATATTAAGTGTCACCATAGTGTAACTCTAAAAGAAAGAGGAAATATTATTTATTATGTTTGAATTTATCTACGGCAGTTTTCTAATGTCTTGAATAAGGAAGTCCGAATAACAGGCATTTTCTGTAACAGTGGAATGAAGATGCATCACTTCATCCCCTATATACAGTTACATAGTTACATAGTTACTTGGGCATCATTCTATTAACGGCCGTAGTAGATGTGGGGCCGCAAGGACCGGCCGCAAGCTATTCGCCTATTCTATTCCCTTCCGGTAGGGGATTCCGGCAGGCTTGCGGACGGCGCCTTGCTATCCCTTGCGGCCGCACGCGCCGGAGGAAAGCCTTTGATCTTAAACGGCCGCAAGAGTTTCGGCCGCAAGAAAGCCCTGGTTGCTATTCAATTGCTCCGGGAACCCTCTCTGCAAGGCTAAAAGCGAGCTGCAGCTTACTTGCAGCAAAAAGGTCCCGCAGGCACACAAATAAGCACATAATAAAGCCATCCTGCACTCTGAGGAGACTATAAAGTGATTGTAGGTGTTAGCATTCATAGAACAACATTCCCCTACACTCAAATCCGTAATTTTTTTATTTTTAAATTCTTGTCAAATATCCGTGGACAAAGTCCCGAGGGCTTGGAGCACCTCAGACCCGCAAAGGCTGCGGGATTAGCCTCCGTCAAGTCCGTAAATGGGTAAAATAGACCCACGGGTCGTAAAGGGCTTACTTACAATTCGTAGCATAGAAAAGCCATCCTGTACGTTTATTAGAAGTGAAAGTGATGTTTGGTTTTAGAATTAATAGCTCAACATTCCCATACTCTCAAATCCGCAAATAAAGATATTTAACTTCATCTATCATGCAAGCCCGCACGGGTTTGAATAACGAGCTACGGGCTTGGAGGACAGCCCGCACGGGCTTGAATAAGGAGCTACGGGCTTGATTATTGATGTCCGTGGGACTTGTACGGATTTTAAAATCAAAGTACAATTTGGCGATGTGCAAGCTTGAGAATATTTTGCTATTAATCCTCATGCCCCCCCCCCATTATGTTCCCCATCATTTACAGTGCTTTGCAGTGCTGTATTGAATATATATTGGCTTCTACAATGCTTTGTTTGCGGCCCTCCATCTCCGATTACGTACGGGTTTTAACAAGGACGAGCCCGCGGGACTACGGGACGGAAAGTAATCCGTAAATGATATATCGGATTTGGGCTGATGTGCAAGCTTGAGAGGGTGTTGCTATTAATCCTCATGTCCCCCATTATGATGCCTAGCATTTACGGAGCTTTACAGTGCCATCTCGAATTTATATTTGCATTTACAGTTTTCTGACTTTGCGGCCGGAAAACAAGATTTACGGGCGCTGGGAAAACGCTTCCGGCCGTTTGCATGATATGCGGCCGGCCGTAAGGGGATATCCTTGCGGCGACGTCTATTTGAATTGCAAGGTAAAGGTAACTCTACACGGGGCCGTAAGACGGCCGCAAGGAATCGCAGCTTTGCGGCCGTTTTACGGCCGATAATAGAATGAGGTCCTTAGTATTTAAGGTTGAAAAAAGACCTTCAGTCCATCAAGTTCCACCGTTCAAGATCTCCTCCGATCTGCGGATTAACTATTAATTAATTAGTTGTATTAAAAAATAATTTTTTAAATCCCTCCTGATCCCAGACACCGGCGACGGGACTTCTCCCTGGATCAATACCGCCTCTCTAATTATCCATGATAACCCTGAATTCCCTTTTTAATTAGAAATAAATCCAGTCCTCTTTTAAAGCTATCTATCGAATCCACTGTCACCAGCTCCTCTGGTTGAGAATTCCACAGATTAACCACCCGTACTGTGAAGAACCCTTTTCTTTCTTTAAGGTGGAATCTTTTTACTTCTAACCTCAAGGGATGTCCTCTTGTCAGTTGAAAACCTCTTGGCACAAAGAGCTCCCTTGACAAATCTTTATACTGACCCTGGATGTATTTATATAAGGTAATCATATCTCCTCTTAGACACCTTTTTTCTAGAGAAAATAAGTTTAATTTGGTCAGTCTTTCTTCATAACTTAGCCCCTCCATTCCCCTTATTAGTTTTGTTGCCCTTCTCTGTACCTTTTCCAGCTCTAAAATGTCCTTTTTATGAAGTGGTGCCCAAAACTGTACTCCATATTCCAAATGAGGGCGTACTAGAGATTTGTATAGTGGCAGAATTATATTTGCTTCCCTGGCTTCTATACCCTTCTTAATACATGCTAATATTTTATTTGCCTTTGCAGCTGCTGCTTGGCCTTGAGCACTGTAACCTAGGTGGTTGTCCACAAGCACTCCCAAATCCCTTTCAATATCTGATACACCTAGATTTGCTCCATTAAGATTATAAATTGCATGGCTATTTTTCCTTCCCAGATGAATAACTTTACATTTATTCATATTAAATCTCATCTGCCATTTAGATGCCCATTCCTCAATTTTATGTAAATCCCTTTGGAGGGAAAGCACATCACTATGTGATTTAATTACCTTGCACAACTTTGTGTCATCAGCGAAAATGGAGACACCACACTCCAATCCTACCTCTAAGTCGTTAATAAATATGTTAAAAAGGAGAGGACCTAATACTGAACCCTGAGGAACCCCACTTTCCACATTAGTCCAATCGAAATATGTTCCATTTACAACAACCCTTTGCTTCCTGTCTTTTAGCCAGCTCTCAATCCATGAGCAGATATTTACTGCAACTCCTGTATCTCTTAGTTTGCCCAATAGTCTCACATGTGGCACTGTATCAAAAGCCTTTGCAAAATCCAAAAAGACTACATCCACTGAGTTGCCTTGATCCAGGTTCCTACTAACCTCCTCATAGAAAATAATTAGATTTGTTTGACATGACCTATCCCTCATAAATCCATGTTGACTCCTTATAATCCTGTTCAAAGAAACATATTATTGTATATTATCCCTTATTAACCCTTCTAAAAGCTTCCCCACTACAGAAGTGAGGCTCACTGGTCTATAATTCCCCGGATTTGCTCTTGCTCCCTTTTTAAATATAGGTATCACATCAGCTTTTCTCCAGTCATCTGGTAGAGACCCTGTGTTGAGTGAATCTTGAAAAATTAAATATAATGGTTTGGCTATTACAGAACCCAGTTCCCTTAGTACCCTTGGATGTATTCCATTAGGACCCGGGGCTTTAGTAACATTTATTTTTACCAACCTCTTTTGGATTACTTCCTGTGTTAACCAATTATTTGGCAAAGGTAGTGTAGCCCCATTATGTTGCCGTGTCCCAACCACTGGTACCTCCCTTGTGTATACCAAAGAAAAGAACCTATTTGCGTCATCTGCCTTTTCTTGGTCACTAATTATCAGATGGCCTGTGTCACATTTTAATGTTCCTATAGCTTCCTTCCTCACCTTCTTCCCATTAATATACTTAAAAAATATTTTAGGGTTAGTCTTACTCTCTTTTGCCATAAATTTTTCATTTTCTATTTTAGCCAGTCTAATAGTCCTTTTGCAAGCCTTGTTGATTTCCTTGTATTCCTGTAAGGCAGTCTCTGTCCCCTCTTGTTTGTATAATTTAAATGCCTGTTTTTTACTCTGTATCTTGATCTTTAAATCATTGTTAGGCCACATTGGATGGGATTTACTCGTTTTACTTTTATTCCCACACGGTATATGCCGATGTGTATGTATATTTAGTAAGGATTTAAATGTTGTCCATTTATGTTGAGTATTTTTACCTGCCAGTTCTCTGTCCCAGTCTATACTTTGTATTGCTGCCCTTAGACCGTTAACATCTGCCCTTTTAAAATGAAGAGTTTTCGTTGCCCGCTTAAAATTTTGTTTTTTTAATTCAATCTCAAACAAGACTGTGTTGTGATCACTGTTTCTCAACCTCCCTCCTCATCCTCAACCTCCCTCCTCAACCTCCCTCCTCATCCTCAACCTCCCTCCTCATCCTCAACCTCCCTACTCATCTTCAACTCCCTCCTCAACCTCCCTCCTCATCCTCAACCACCTCCTATACCTCCCTCCTGATCCTCCCTCCTCAACCCCCCTACCCTCATCCTCTCTCCTCAACCCCCCATCCTCAACCCCCCTCCTCAACCTCAACCCCCCTCCTGAACCCTTCCTCCCCATCCTCAACCCCCTCCTCAAGCCCCCCATCCTCATCCTACCTCCTCAACCCCCTATCCTCATCCTCAACCCCCTCCTCAACCTCAACCCTCCTCAATCTCAACCCTCCTCAACCTCAACCCCCCTCAACCCCAACCCCCCCTGCTCAACCTCCCTCCTCAACCCCCCATCCTCATCCTCTCTCCTTAACCCCCCATTCTCAACCCCCCTCCTCAACCCCTCCTCCTCATCCTCAACCTCCAATTCTCATCCTCAACCTCCCTCCTCAACCCCCCATCCTCAACCCCCTCCTCAAGCCCCCATCCTCATCCTCCCTCCTCAGCCCCCCATCCTCATCCTCAACCCCCTCCTCAACCTCAACCCTCTTCAATCTCAACCCTCCTCAACCTCAACCCTCCTCAACCTCAACCCACCTCAACCCCAACATCCCCTCCTCAACCTCCCTCCTCAACCCCCCATCCTCATCCTCTCTCCTCAACCCCCCATCCTCAACCCCCCTCCTCAACCCCTCCTCCTCATCCTCAACCTCCATCCTCATCCTCAACCTCCCTCCTCATCCTCAACCTCCCTACTCATCTTCAACTCCCTCCTCAACCTCCCTCCTCATCCTCAACCCCCTCCTATACCTCCCTCCTCATCCTCCCTCCTCAACCCCCCCACCCTCATACTCTCTCCTTAACCCCCACTTCCTCAACCCCCCTCCTCAACCTCAACCCCCCTCCTGAACCCCTCCTCCCCATCCTCAACCCCCTCCTCAAGCCCCCCATCCTCATCCTCCCTCCTCAACCCCCCATCCTCATCCTCAACCCCCTCCTCAACCTCAACCCTCCTCAATCTCAACCCTCCTCAACCTCAACCCCCCTCAACCCCAACCCCCCCTCCTTAACCTCCCTCCTCAACCCCCCATCCTCAACCCCCCTCCTCAACCCCTCCTCCTCATCCTCAACCTCCCTCCTCATCCTCAACCTCCCTCCTCAACCCCCCCATCCTCAACCCCCTCCTCAAGCCCCCCATCCTCCTCCTCCCTCCTCAACAACCCCATCCTCATCCTCAACCCCCACCTCAACCTCAACCCTCCTCAATCTCAACCCTCCTCAACCTCAACCCTCCTCAACCTCAACCCCCCTCAACCCCAACCCCCCCTTCTCAACCTCCCTCCTCAACCCCCATCCTCATCCTCTCTCCTCAACCCCCCATCCTCAACCCCCTCCTCAACCCCTCCTCCTCGTCCTCAACCTCACTCCTCATCCTCAACCTCCCTCCTCATCCTCAACCTCCCTCCTCAACCCCCCTCCTCAACCCCCTCCTCAACCTCCCCATCCTCAACTTCCTCCTCAACCTTCCTCCTCAACCCCCCCATCTTCAACCCCCCATCCTCAACCCCCCATCCTCAACCCCCCTACTCAACCTCAACCCCCCTCAACCCCCCTACTCAACCTCAACCCCCTAACCCCCCTACTCAACCTCAACCCCCCTCAACCCCAACCCACCTCCTCAACCTCAACCCCCCTCAACCTCCCCCTCTCAATCCCCCTCAACCCCAACCCCCCTCCTCAACCTAAACCCCCCTCAAGCCCCCTCCTCCACCTAAACCTCCCTAAATACCTCCCCCCTCTCCCCTCACTTACCTGCTTGTGCTCCGGCCTCCGCTCCTTGACCTTGGCGACACGCATGTGATGTCACCTGGTATATGCTAATGATGCGGCGCACATGTGACGTCACATGCGCGCCGGCGCCGGGTCAAGGAGTGGAGGCCGGAGCACAAGCAGGTAAGTGAGGGGAGAGGGGGGAGGTATTTAGGGGGGTTTCGATGGAGGAGGGGGGTCGAGGGGGGTTTAGGTTGAGGAGGGGGGAGGGAAAGACACAGGGTAGAGAGACACACAGGGGGTTAGAGACACACGGGGGGGTTAGACACACACGGCGGGGGTTAGAGAGACATGGGGTTTAGAGAGACACGGGGGGGGGGGGGAGTGTGGCTCGAGTATAAGCCGAGGGGGCCCTTTTTTGCCTTAAAAAAAGGGCTGAAAAACTCGGCTTATACTCAAGTATATACGGTAATTAAAATGTCCCATTATTAGAACTTGCCCATGCTTAGCTGCATTTTCAATCTGTAACAATAATTGAATTTCCTCACTTTCAGCTATATTTGGGGGTTTATAGCATACTCCTACTAATATTCTTTTGGAATTTGCTGCTCCACTATTTAACTCTACCCACAAACATTCAGCTTTATCACTAGGTCCACCATAAATATCTTCTCTGACTATAGGCTTAAATTTAGGCTTAACATACAGACAAATCCCTCCTCCTCGTTTACCATTGCCTCTATCTTTCCTAAATAGGTTATAACCATCCAGATTAACAGTCCAGCCATGAGATTCATCCCATCACGTTTCAGTAATGCCTATTAAATCCTATTTTTCATTAGTTGCTAATAATTCTAACTCTCCCATTTTTCCTGGTAAGCTTCTGGCATTAGCAAGCATACACCTTATGTTGTGAGTCTGTAGTTCTGAAGTGCCTGCCACTGTTCTTGAATTACTAAGTACTACCTCCCTATTGACTATACTACACCTCCCCCCATCTCCTCCCCTATGAGTTGTTTATTCATCCCTAATACCCTCTACACTTTCTACCCCATTACTTATATCTAGTCCCTCCCCCCCACCTACTATCGAATTTCAATGTAAAATGTATTAATCCAGGTTATGTATCAAATCACTCTCACTGCATAGATACAGTGCCTTGCAAAAGTATTCACCCCCTTGGCACTTTTTGTGTTTTGTTGCCTCACAACCTGGAATTAACATGAATTGTTTGAGGATTTGCATCATTTAATTTACAGAACATGCCCACAACTTTGAAGATGTTTTTTTTTTTTTTTATTGTGAAGCAAACAACAAATAGGCCAAAATAACAGAAAAAGTCAATGTGCATAACTATTCACCCCCCTAAAGTCAATACTTTCTAGAACTACCTTTTGCGGCAGTCACAGCTCCAAGTCGCTTTGGATAAGTCTCTATGAGCTTGCCACTGGTTTTTGCCCATTCCTTGTTGCAAAACTGCTCCAGCTCCTTTAAGTTGGATGGTTTGCGCTTGTGAACATCAATCTTTAAGTCTGACCATAGATTTTCTATTGGATTGAGTGAGGTCTGGGCTTTGACTAGGCCATTCCATCACATTTGCATGTTTCCCCTTAAACCACTCAAGTGTTGCTTTAACAGTGTGTTTGGGGTCATTGTCCTGCTGGAAAGTGAACCTCCGTCCTAGCCTCAAATCACGCACAGAGTGGTTCAGGTTTTGCTCAAGAACATCCCTGTATTTAGCACGATCCATCTTTCCCTCAACTCTGACTAGTTTCCCAGTCCTGGCTGCTGAAAAACATCTCCACAGCATGATGCTGCCACCACCATGTTTCACTGTGGGGATGCTGTTCTATGGGTCATGTGATGTGTTGGGTTTGCACCAGACATAGCATTTTCTTTGATGTCTGAAAAGTTACATTTTAGTCTCATCAGACCAAAGCACCTTCCTCCATACATTTTGGGAGACTCCCACATGCCTTTTTGCAAACTCAAAACGTGACATTTGTTTTTTTGCTGAAAGTAATGGCTTTCTTCTGGCCACTCTGCCATAAAGCCCAACTCTATGGAGCGTACGGCTTATTGTCGTCCCATGTACAGATACTCCAGTCTCTGCTGTGGAACTCTGCAGCTACTCCAGGGTTACCTTAGGTCTCTGTGCTGCCTCTCTAATTAATGCCCTCCTTTCCCAGGGCCGTGAATTTTGTTGGGCGGCTCTCTTGGCAGGTTTGCTGTTGTGCCATGTTCTTTCCATTTGGTATGATAGATTTGACGGTGCTCCTGGGGATCATGAAATATTTGGATATTTTTTTTAAACCTAACCCTGACGTACTTCTGAACAACATTGTCCCTTACTTGTTTGGAGAGTTCCTTGATCTTCATGGCAGTGTTTTGTTAGTGGTGCCTCTTGCTTAGGTGTTGCAGCCTCTGGGGCCTTTCAAAAAAGTTGTGTATATGTAATGACAGATCATTTTACACTTAGATTGCACACAGGTGGGCATCATTTCACTAATTATGTGACTTCTGGAGGTAATTGGTTGAACCAAAGCTTTTTATGGGCTTCATAACAAAGGGGGTGAATACATGCCAATTTTCTGTTTTCTATTTCTAAAAAATAGTTTTATGTATATATTTTTCTAATTTCACTTCACCAACTTAGACTATTGTGTTCTGATCCATCACATACAATTCAGATTAACAAAACATTGAACTTAAGGCTGTAATGTAACAAAATAGGTAAAAAGTCAAGGGGGGTGAATACTTTTGCAAGGCACTGTATCATTTATTCCACTTGTGAGATGAAATCCTGTCTCTTTAATTGATGTATACAGTGTATCTTTCATTTACAAAGTTAATTGATCAGAGTATACTAGCAAGTAGCTATTATTAAATGTAAATCACCTTTTATATTTATAAGATACAACTGTAACACTTCACTTAGATACACCTTTGTCACCTCCTGTGATACTTATTTTAGTTGTTTTGTTGCAGGTGCACTGATCAAAATATGTTAACTAATTGCTGGCACAATATAAATGTCCTTATATAGCACATGATTACTATTGATGCTTTTTCTTATAGATGACTATTAAAGGGATATGTAAGTGAGCTGGGTTTCAAATATTTCCTAATAAACAGCTACTGATTAGTAGAAAAATATGTATTACATTAAAAAGTTGAAAGTACTTACATATTTATATGCTAGATACTGATATGTGGATGTGCACACCCCTAGGAAGCTTACATAAGGTGTACCCTTCAGGGTACAGTGTGTGACCTCTAAAGGAAATGATGGTTGGTGGGGTCACAGCTGAAATTGCCCATAAGGAGATAGGAAGAGAGAAAAACAGACAGAAAGTGCCAGATTGTGATACAAATGTTTCAGTCTTTAACTCCTCCGTATTGGCCAAAACAATTGTATAACAGTTTATTATTATTTTTTTTTATTATTATCCTTTACAGTATTTATAAAGTTTAGCCTGGGTTTGGAGGTTGTTAACCCTCAGTTTCAACTGACAGAAATTAAAAGATTTTACTAACTTCAAGGTAAGTGTTTAAATGCTTATTTTGGTATTTTTTCATGCAATAAATTTTTTTCATACACTACTGATTCTCCTCTATCAGATACACTCATAATCCAACTCACTTACCTTTAATGCTTTTCTTTTGAACAAACTGGATATTATTCTCTTAAGACATTAATTATAAGTTCAGTTATTATTTGCTATAGTGAGTTGTTGATAATCAGCGTTTAGGGATACACCAGCTTAATTGTAATCCTCTCCATTCATTATTTATTGATATACAATTCCACTATCCCTCACTTTCCTCCCATTTCCCCATTCACCCTTTAAATTATTGAAATCATTATGTTCAAGTCAAATTTTAGCTACTTGTAGGAATTGCTAGTGTAGGAATGCTAACTAAGTCTAACTTCATCAGACGCCAACAGGACAATGCAATGGCCTGAAATGCGCATTTTGTGTTAGGCTTCTACAGAATCCAAGCCAAGGGATTAGTGTAGGCGCCTTAAATAGAGGTAAGTGAATCAACCTCATAAATTAATCTTGGTTTGTTCTTACAGGTCACAAGCTCTGACAAAGACAACACTTAATAGAAGAAAGCCAGGAAAGAAGACGGCAGAAAAATGACCAACAATCACATAAGATTAATTATAGGATCATTCAATGTAAGCTCACAATAGAATAGTCAAATTGTGTAATCAAGACTCACTCATTATAGAAACATTAATAGAATGATAGTCATCAACAACATGACTCAATATTTTTTTATTAACAATCTCTGTATTTTACTTTACAACATACCTTTCTGTTCCTTTTATTATTGAAACAATGTAAATAAAATACACTCGATAGTACTGTTTTGTTTTCAACTTCCTTATCAACTTTTATTATCAGTTCTAATTGAAAGTAATCTCCTAGAATTAGCCAAAGGTAACATTGTCACACATTGACACCCATACCAGGATGTGTGTAAAAATGGGAAATGTATTGAGTTCAACGCAAGGGGGAATTATATATTTTTTATGTAATCAACCTAAAAATCTTTTTTTTTAAACTATAATAAATGCACAAACACAAATGTTTAGTACTGAAATCTTTCCTTGGAAAGTATAGAGGTATTACCATTGGTGTATTTAGGTTCTACAGTATGCTACCCTAGGAATTCAGATATGTGTGCCCCCACACTCCACTTGCACCTCCTTTACCCTTTCTATAGGTCAAATAATAAATTATGTGAATTTATGAATACATATTGTATGTCAGCTAGTGTCAAGTGAACTTAAAGACAGAAATATCACTGCATAGACATTTCTGTGCATATGCAAACATTTTTGAATATACTTCACTGCATCTTCAGGTAGCATAATGCACCCTGTAAATGTGTGCATGGGTTTTGTAGGCCTAGGCAGAAGCACAACCCCTGGTTGCAATGAAACACAGTCAAGCTTATGCTGTTTAAGAATATAGTGTAAGCAGACTTAAGTTTCTTATGTGCAAAATAACAAGTAAAGTTTACTTGTAAATCAGTTACCATCAATCACTTCATACACCTTAAAAAGACCTATTAGAAATGCCCTTTGAATGCGTGTGAAGTACCTAAAAATCGTAAAACATGACTCCCTGTCCCATTGATTTTTTTTAAAAGTCCATTACATTGTTCCAGCAGTGAAATCCCAACACTTGTAGGGTTTGTTGTAAGTCCTTATGATTGCTGAGATTTAAAAAAAAAAAATCCTAGGTGTACTCTCACCTGCCTGTAGAGGCACAAAAAATGCCTCTGTGAAATCAAGATGTGTCAAATCTGACACTATCAACAAGCTGTCACCTTATTTGTGTCGGATATGAGGCTTGAGTTCCCATATCCAACACAATTAAAGGGTTAATACCGATACCCCTATGAGCCAGGGGATCTCCATAATACCCCCACAATAACCACTACCTTTTATGAACCTAGGAATGCAATGGAATTCTATCTTCCAACCTGCTACCTAATATATGTCTGGGGATCCATTGGGATTCCCCCTGCCTAACCCAGATGAGCCTGAGGATTCCTTGAGTTTCTCCCTTCCTAGGTAGGTATTAGCCCCTATGAACCCTTTGACATATATTTCAGGCAATCATGATCTTAACATTTTGCAGTTAAGGCGCAGAAGCCTACCAAAACCCATAAGTCATATTGGGAGTTCTTCAGAGGAGGAATTCTATTAGTAGTACTTTTTTTAGAGCAGCAGTTTTTTTAGCTGGAGGGTCGAAGATGAGGATCATTGTCTTCAATCAAGAATGATGAGGACAGAAAATTCAATCAACATGGATGTACCCTGTGACAATCCAGGGGTGAGCAGGCTACGTTTGCCCCAAACCCTCCTGCTTTTGCCTACAGTAACACCCCATAGATTGTCAAGATTTTGGTAATTTCATGTCCAGCTTGCTTTTCCAGGTATCAGGATACAGGAGACCAGGAACACAGGAACAGATGTAGGTCCATTTAAGTTAGGACCCAAGTAGTGTTATCAGAATACCATTAAATAATTTTGCCCTTTTCCCAAGAATGACAGAACACTGTTTTTATGTAACATCAAACTGGAACAACTTTAATGGAGGAGCATACAGTGTATTTTAGGAAAAATAGAACCATTGGAAAAGTCACACATTAACATGAACTGGGGAGTGAACAAGTTTGAATTATCTGCCTAACTGGGCAAGAACCAATGAGATGAATAGCTGTCCTTTTTGATTTAACATAGCCCAATCTAAAGAGTCATGTGCATGTGGGGACAGAGATTATGTGATTTAAGAGTCAGCCCTCTCCTTTGGGCTCGTCTGTGTTACCTGAGCTGCAAGCCCGCAGCTCTCTAGAACAAAGGAAAAGGCATGAGTGGAAACTGGTTACATGCTATGGGTGCCATTTTGGGTACTAATATCGTGGCCAAATATTACCATTAGGCTATAATTAAACTAGGTAGGAACAGGCTAGTACAATAGCAGTAAAACACCCATTATTCCTATTTATATAGTAATACATTCTCTGAACAATGACGGTATTCAACAATAATATATCCCTGTTCTTAGGACAGTAAGCATCTATTATAGCTGTGGGACACAGTACAAGGATTACAAGGGGATTAAAGTACACATTTTTCTGGGTTATGCATCATAATGCGGTGTACAGCTTTGCCCGGGAACTTTGAATGGGCCAATCACCTACTCTCTATGGGAATTAACATGTGGAAATCTTCCCCATAGACTTTCATAGTAGCAGTCCCAGTCAATGCTGTAAAATCCCAATTAGATTTAGCCCTGTCTAAAAAGGCTTTTGGCTGGCCAGGGCTATAAAAAGTTCAAAAATGTCCTCCCATGACTGAGGGCTGAGTAAGGAAGAGGGCTTTGAAGACTACAAGTCTAGTTTGTGTTATGCATTATAATGCTGTGTACAGCTTGTGAATGGCACATTTCTGAACATGTAAGGCTTGTACACTAGTTACAATGGCAAACACATATATCACAATGTCAGGGGTTAATGAACACTGTAACAACTCTTAGAAAATAGTAGGGGGCTGAGCAACGCTGGGTTGAACCGTTTGCAACTTGCATGACAGTGTCTGCAAGTTATTACAGCCAGTTATGACAGTCACAGTAATTATAGTTCATTAAGAAATAGTACTTGGCAGTTACAATAGCCAAAGTCAGTGTCCTTTTCCATGCTCTGGTCTAGTGCTTTCCCAGGGGGTCCAGTATGGACTGGAGTTAGGCAGTTTTTTGGGGTGAATAATATTGGCCACCGGCTCTGTGCCAACCACAGGACCAGTCCTTTCCCCTTTGTCCTAGGCTGGGTGCAGGCTTGTGGGCATAAGCACCTTCAGTAGTGCCAATTCCACACACAATCTGAAATCTCTTGGGTTTATTGAAATGTAAGCAGCCTGTTGATTGGCTGGAAGCCACCCCTAGTAACTAAACTGAAGCTCCAGCTTGGAGTTTCCCCAGGCTCCAAAGTATGCCAAGCACGGGACGGACAATTTGAAAGGGAAACTTTGAATGGGCCAATCACCTACTCTCTATGGGACTTAACATGGGGAAATCTTCCCCATAGACTTTCATTGTAGCAATCCCGGTCAATGCCGTAGAATCCCAATTAGATTTAGCCCAAGCTGAAAAGGCTTTTGGCTGGCCAGGGCTGTAAAAAGTGGGGTTCAAAAAGGTCCCCCCTTGATCACCAGAGGGTTGTGACATGCCCACTTATCCAGGGCTGAAGAGTGAGTATGAGGGCTTTGATGACTGACAATGGAGGGTACCCAAGGATTAGTAAAGCATAATTGTATATCCTTACAAGACTAGTTTAGTTTTTTTGATAGTATTTTTTGTGTGTAACATTTAGTTTTTGGGACTATGGGTGCCCTATGGACCCCCGTTGAGGGTTAGGTTACATTGGTGTCCAATATGGGTCCCTGTAGAGGTAGGAATGGTGCCATGGGGGTTCCCCCATAATTTAGGACCCTCATAATTTATTGTACCATTGGGGTATATGGACCCCAATAGTTATACTTTAGATGGAGGATACTCGGGCCATAGGAGGTAGTGGGTCATAAGCAGCGGGATCATAAAACCCTGTATTATTTTTACTATAACTTAACCCCTTCCCTGTTCTGGGCTGGGGGTTATATAGATAGATAAGTAAGGATGCTAGGGCATTGCTATGGAGACTACAGAAATTCAGTCTTGGAGTATCCTGTGAGCAGACGTTAAAGCTAGAGAGATAAGGCAGAACATTGGGTCATTGAGTTTTATTGGGGGTATTTGACAGGAGCCATAGAACGGAGTTACAAAGGAAGGCTTGTATTTGCCATCAAAACCAATACACCAGGAGCATGCAAAACACTTTGCAATTAAACTACATTTATTGACCCACATGGACAATATAAAAAAACACATACTTTTAGCCACCTGCTCATTTTATGACTACAATAATTTGCAGCTGCCCCCGTATGCAGTCTTTTCACATTGTCCCTCTGGGGCAATAAAATTGACTGCATGCTGCATTGGAGTGGTATTGCAATTTATACTGGTGATACCATTTGACAAGTCTAACAATCTCTTCATGACATAAGATATAATTTTGCTTACAATACAGACATTTTTCTACAAATACATAGAATATAGTATGAACCAGTGGAGTATTTCAATCTAGGGCTGACCACCTCAAGTATCAGATGCAGGAAGAGAGACCCATGTATTAACATTTCTGAAGAGGAGTAGGAGGAATAGTAACTGGAACATGGGGAGACCACAAAGCTGAATGGGCCTTGTTCACACTAAATTATTGCTTTAATCATGCATACATGATTTTAGAAAGTAAAAAAATGCAGTCTAACTAACACATGAACTTAGTGAGAGCCATGGGCTGCAGCATACGTTTTTCCAGCTAGTAGAAAGGAAAACTAAAACATCCTCATAATTATATGAGCAGAGATCAGCAAAACAGAATATATATATAT
Source organism: Discoglossus pictus (assembly GCA_027410445.1). Classification (NCBI taxonomy): domain Eukaryota; kingdom Metazoa; phylum Chordata; class Amphibia; order Anura; family Alytidae; genus Discoglossus; species Discoglossus pictus. The sequence continues at coordinate 193,720,252 of CM050168.1, read as the reverse complement.
ATATACATATATATATTAATGCTTAGGAGCCAGTTAGATTTTCTAGGGGTCCTACATGATAGTTAGGAGCCATTCTTAGTCTTTGGGAGCCAGAACCAAAGTCCCAGTCTCGCAGATTCAAATGTAATTTCTTAAATGTTCTACATAGTCCAGATACTGACTGGATTGGTAGTAATATATGGGGATCAAGAAACAGGAAGTCTCTGATAATACACCTAAATGCTGATGTACAGAGAGAGAACTTCCTGGGAGACTGGGGGCCAAGGCTCCTAAAACTTGTACTGCTGGCCCTTAAATATTTTTCAGTTCATCTTCTGTGCTCCTAGAAAGCAGAGTGCCTAGCTACAAAAATAATTGTTTTGGTTCCTAAGTTTTACAAATTTTTCACCCATGTAAGGGTTGAATTAAAGTGACATGGAAGGTTTCTAGATTTCACTAGGCAACATAATATACCTGTGTATCTATTTACTTTTATGCACTTTATTTTACTAGGAAGTCCTTAAAAGCTCTGTTTTTACCTAAAATTATAAAATTTTGACCTGTTTGGTTATGCCCACTGTAGCTCATGAATACACAAAGTGTGAAGTGCAGTGTTTCAAATTAGCATTTGTAGGAGATTAGGCAGAACCCCCCCCCATCTTTTAAGCATTTATTACAAAATAAAGTACACAGAGCCTTTTTGAATCCATATACATTGCATATTACACAAGAAATTCCTCAATTACACCTAAAGAGCCCGGATTGGACTTCGGCCTGGACCCATTTTCTGGAAAAGGGGAGAACCACATTTTTTCCTCTCCCTGGCTGAATACGTTTTGATGCGCCAAAGTATCCTTGCAATCAATATGGGGTAAAAAGATGAATGGCAGGGGGTTCTGAATGAGGCACAACCTCAAACATCAGCAGGACTCTCCCTAGAATCATTACACTATCCTCGCATTAAATGACAGACTTTAAGGGGGATCACGTAGGACCACCAAGTAAGTTTACAGTTTACGAAAGTTTACCCAATAACAAAGCAGTTATGCTCATTCAGATAGGATGGTATTGCATAACAATTCCTTTTGCAGTAAGGGGGTTACTTGCCGACTTCTCTCTCTCTCATACTCTGGAGATAACATTAGGAGAGTAATGAACGTACTTCACCTAGCTCATCACTCAAAAATCCCACTTTGCATTCTAGCATTAGATATAGTAAAAGCCTTCGATTCACTAGAATGGCCATATCTCTATGCCATTTTGGCAAAATTTGGTTTCAAAGGTAACTTCATAAATCTCCTCAAAACCTACTATCATTTCCCTAAAGCAAATTTGAAATTACAGGGCTTTAAGAATCCACTCATAAAATATCCAAGGCAGGGAAGCCCCTCTCTCCTTTACTTTTTGCCCTGGCCATGGAGCCATTGGCACAGACGATTAGAATCTCTCCCAAAATCCAGGGTTTGACGTTGGGTAATCAAAATTACAAATGTTGTCTCTTTGCCGACGACCTGTTATGCATGTTAACAAACCCTATCACCTCTGTCACGGCCCTTATGGAAGTTCTGAACAATTTCAAGTAAATCTCAGTCCTACGAGTCAATGCAGATAAGACTGAAAATCTAGGATGCTAGCTTTCAAATTCAGATCGGGAATTATTAAAGAACCCATTTAACTTTTCTTGGCCCAAGTCTCACTTAAGTTACTTAGGAATTAAAATTACCCGAAATATCTCAGATCTTTACAAATATAATTATGGCTCTTTTTAAGGAACTATCAACCTACCTGGAGAAACGGAATACATTTAAAATTTCATGGTCTGGCCGAATAAACTCAGTCAAAATGAATATTCTTCCGAGATTATTATATTATTTTAGATCCTTACCTATCAAGATTCCCATTGCAGACCTATATCATTTTCAAAAGCAAATTATGAGATTTATTTGGCTCCATAAACCTCCTAGAATTAATAAATCTGTAATGTTTAGGCACAAAGACAAAGATGGACTTACGTGCCCGCACCTTAAGCTCTATTATAGAGCGTCCCAAATCTCATTTCTACCTCAAGAACATTCCTTAGAGCATCAGCCTATCTGGGTACAGATAGAAAATCCCAAACTATAACCCCTATGGTATGGCTTTCAAATCCTCAGTGTTCGCTAATTAGAAGTTCCAACCCCATGATCAGATTGTCCCTAATGTGTTGGTCCTGGGCTAATTCTAAATGTCAATTAGCACCTGACTTATCTCCCCTTCTCTCTTTTCACTGACTCAAAGGCTTGGTGGAACACTCAAGGCCTAGACAGAATAGGTGCGTGGGTAATTGAAGATCAAATTATCAATTTTGAATTCTTAAGGGACAACTTTGAACTCCCACTGGAGGAGCATTTTAATTTCTGTAAATTTAGACATTTCATAATGACCCTGGAAAGGTTACTAGGCCTTCCCAAGGCTAATTGGATGACTCGCATATGCAAAGATGCTCCATTAACAAAAGGCATTCTAGGCCAAATATATGAAAACTTCAATAAACCCCCTGAAAATTATAAATCTAAATACATGATTAGATGGGAGGAAGACCTGGGCCAGAATTGGGATGTGGACAAATGGGGACAAACTAGTCGGAGATTAGCTAAAGGCTCTTTTAATTACAGCTTATTAGAAACTTCACTAAAGGTTCTTCACAGAACCTATATCAGCCCGAGAGACTTGAAAGAGTAAATTCTCAAGAATCCGCTACCTGTTTTAGGGTATGCGCAGACATAGGATCCTTTATCCACACGTTGTGGACCTGCCCAAAAGCCCAAAAACTATGGTCTGAAATAACTCAGTTGGCCTCAGACCTTCTATGCACCCAGGTAACACCCTCCATTGAAGTCTGTTTATTGGGACATAACTCCTCCCTCCTAACAAAATCCCAGAATAAATTACTCCAATATATACTATTAGCAGTTAAAATCATATTGCCAAGAGGTGGAAAAATGCTGACCTATGCTTAAAAGAAATAATTAATAGGATAAACTTCATAATGAAAGACTCATACACACAGTTTCCGACACATATTCTACATTCTTATCCATTTGGGAAACTTGGATTTCCTCGACTCACAGTATAGATTTAAGGTAAAAGGGGGAATAAAAAGAATGTGTGAGTGTATGTATATATATATATATGTGTATATATATGTTTATACATAAAATACATTTCTGTTGGACTGTGTGTGGATCTGAGGCGGGCTGCTCGGGAGATGTAGGCCTGGCGCCCTCAGTGGAGACCGGATTGAACAGTGAGTTGATGCTCTTTATCATTATAGTACTAACTTTAAGATTCTGGACAAAAAAAAAATACACATATATATATATATATATATATATATATATATATATATACACACACATATGTATATATATATATATATATATATATATATATCCCACCTTTACTTCCTTCCCTTCCCTTTCCCCATCTTATTATCCCTGTTTGGCTATATATTTTTAATTTTGAAAACGGAAAATGGTTGGTGGTGACGCTCACTTAAAAATTAAATAATGTATATCTTCAGGCCATGTTTATTCCTTTTTTTTTTTTGTGTGTGTATCCTTTACACCAACATGTACATGCCATGGTTTGTGACTGATATCATTTTGTTTCCCTTCTGTTTTATCTTACATTTACTTGTGAGCCAATAAAAATTATTGAAACAAAATAAAGTACACAAATGTAAAGTGATGCACGGGCATATTATATTCCTAGTGAAATCCAGAAACTGATGAGGAAAACATATCCAAAAACCCGACATTCTACTCCAAAACCCAGTCATGATGTCAGAACACAGAGACCTCTGATTTTCTTCACTTTATTTGGACACGCGTGGATCAGCAACAGAATAACAGTCACAATGTCTGCTACTGACAAATACATAAACAACACAGCTTTTTTCAGATTTCCCACATATAGGAAATGGTTTATCCCATTACTACCCTTTAGAACAATGATGCATTAAGATATTATTTATATTTGCAAACCAATAAATGATAAAACACGTACAGATCATGCACTAAAAGCATGCACTGCGTACATCATTCCATTATTGGAAACTTGTGCGCATAGGTCAAGTTTGTTGATTGGCCTTGTGGACTGCTGGAATACATTTTGTTTAGACTAAATAATTTTTAACTGTCTCCTTAGAAAAACTGCAAAATCATGGAAAAGCTAAATTAACAGTTTCAGAGCTAAAGTTAGCCAAATATCACAAGTGCTACAAAAGTGATGAATGATCTCTCTCTCTCTCTCTCTCTCTCTCTCTCTCTCTATATATATATATATATATATATACATATATATATATACACACTAAATAATGTCCCATGTCCCTTCTACCAACATGATTCCCTCCCACTCCCAACACTTGCACTATTCTTATACCACACAACAATACCTTCATTTACACCAATCATTAATGCCATTAAGTTATGCCAAATATAAACTTCCCAAAACAGATAATTATAAGGACAAATTAAATAAAAGTTAAGAAAAGGATGTTCACAGATTATAATATAGATATAGAGATATTTCAGTTGCCATATTATCGTATACAGCTCCCTCAAATAACATCCCAGTATGGAATAATATAGGTATTGATGAAGTCTGATGTTCCAATTGAGAAACCTCTCATACATTAGGTGGTCTGTGAACACCAAGATGAGTGCTTTCCCTATGTTAGAGATGGAGAGAAGAAAATGTAGCACATGTTAAAGGGCCACTTAATTCAGCACAATTTGGAGCACACCACTGTAAAGATCTCTTAAAAGAATGTTGAAATTGTTTTTACATTTTTGAAATATGTGAATTTTTTATTGAGAATTTAATAAAGTAAAGTCTGTGTTTACATGAGTCACTGACTGCCCACTCCCAGACATGCAGTGAGCAAAAGAGAACAACAGTTAGCACTCAGCAAATCAACCTGTGAAGATCATGGAGTGCTGGAAACACCTAAACAGGTTAGTTGTGGGGTAAATTTTGAGTTCAGGGAAAAACTCATATCAACCAGTGTTCTCACCTTGAGGCTCTGCTGTCTGTTATTAATCATCAAACTGTCAGTAGGCAGGACAGACTGTGTTTGTAAATAAACATGAAACTTTGCATTTTTTAGCTGTTAATTAATATAATTAAAAAAATGATTATTTTAACAATCTTGTGCTCTTTCTCACCATGAAGAGCACCTACAGTGTGGTAAATGGCCCTTTAACCATTTCTCTGCTTGGTGTATGTACACTCCAGAACTCTGATTTCCACAATTTTGCATGATATTGTGGAACATTTTATATTTTTTCATTGAATTAACTGCAATATATGTAAAAAAACAAACAGACTATGAATGCATCGCTGATCAACTTTGTATTTGATTCTGACCTTACAGTTACTTTTCTCACTATATTATATTGTCTCCCTCATTTTGTATTTGCCAACTGCAAATATGCACTTGGCTCCCATATGGACACCACTAAACATAGCATTTAGAACAGATTATGTGAAATATTATGATTAAAAACACAGTCTATCCCAAGTACTACCGAGTTTTTTTAACATCTGGATCAGGTAGGGTTCATCCAGGGCCAAGAAGCTCCAGATAATACCAGACAAATCTTAGATGTGCTGGATGTAGCATCGAAACAAAAATCCCATTATGCTATTTTCACTGAATGCAGTAAAGGTCTTCGATAGAATTGATTGGGCTTATATCCCTAGACAATCTGGCCTAACTTACAATGCAAATTATCCCACACTTATAAAATACTAATAAATGACATAAACACGTGGTCTTCCTATAACATTTTGTGGCTAGGAAGGATTCATGCCATAAAAATGAATGTCCTTTTGTATCTCTTCCGCACTATTCCAATAGCGGCCAATACAAAGGACATTCTGGTTCTTCAGAGGGCAATCTCCAGCTTAGTCTAGGATCGAAAAAGCCAAGGATAAATAAAACAGCAATGATGGCACCCAAAAATAAGCAGGGATTAACCCTTCCCGACTTACTAAAATACTATAAAGCTACCAGACTGGCTCAAATAACCAAATTGTTCAGGAAAGAGCAGCTGCCAGTGTGGGTTGAGATTGAAAAAAGTGTCCTTAGGGAATTAAACCTTTTCATTAGCCAGGTATTTTGGTTTAGCCTGCATCACAAACTAAACAGATCCTCCCTTCCCAGAAGTGTGGTTCAATCATTAGCTGTATAGACTCAACAAAAAGAACACCATTAATAGAATCAGGCTCAGGGCTCATCCCCTATAGTTATATCAGAAGAATCCACCAATAAATAGACTCTCACAATTAAAATGGTGTATAGACAAAAAATATACTATAGTTGCTGATCTGTTATGGGGAAATCAGCAGTGGTCCCCCACGACATTCAGAGACCAACACCACTTACCATCAAAGGAATGGCTTAATCTATCTATGAGTAATATAGATAGATAGTAACTATATAAGTAAACGCTAATATTACCAAGGTATTTAAACTTAATAGCTCAGCCAGGAAATCCCCCTTCGAAAAATGCTGCATCGATAATCCCAATGGCAATAAAAATATAAGCATTATATACAATTATCTCTTAGACCAGACAACGCCATCTAAACTTCACCATCAGTATTCACGGGTGAACTTGCCATCACCGCGACCGACGTGCGACCGAACAAAATACATAAACAGGCTACAAGCTCCTCCCTCAATACAATCCTTAGAGAAAACTCACACAAGACCATCATAAGGTGGTAGCAGACTGCGGCCAGGCTGAAACTTTCTGATCCATCCCTAGATGGCAACTGCTTCAGTGGATGTGATTCCCCAGGTACCCTAAAATATGTCCTCTGGGACTGTCCAAAGATTGCCCATATGTGGTTAGAGACATAGAATATACTAGCGACTTGCCCATCAAAAATGATGGCAATAAAATTTGAAGGCTGGAAATGCTGTTTGACACACAATGCAAGGCTCTCCCCCCTCTAAGTTGCGGGCCTCGCAATGGGCGCTCATTGAGAGCCTCTCCAACCATCTACTTTATGGGCCTCGCAATGAGCGCTTCAGCGTTCATCGCAAGACCCCCAATGAGCGGCTTCGCTCATTGCAGGCCTCGACCAACCCACCACTTTCATGCCTCGCAATGAGCACCTTTGGTGATCATTGCAAGCCTCTCCCACCGTCTACTTTACGTTACTCGTGATGACCCCCTGCAATGAGCGCTCATTGCAGACGTCGTCTAACCTGCCACTTTCGTGCCTCTCACTTAGCGACTTTGGCGCTCATCGCTAGGACTGCAATGAGCGACTTTGGTGCACTTTGTAAGCCGTCTTTGACCCCTGTGTCTATTTCCCCCCTCTCCCTTCCATGTGTCTCTCCCTGCCCTGTGCTTTTTTTCCCTCCCCTGTGTCACCTTTCCCCCCTCTCTCACCCCTGTGTCTCTTTCCACCGTCACCCCTCCTTTCCCTCCCCTGTGTCTTTCTGCTCTCTGTCCCTGTTTAAGTCTTGCGTTGTTCGTGATGAGCTCCGTTGGTTCTTATTTTTAAAGTCTTGAGTGCTTTGCGTTGATCGTCTAAGTGTTACTTGCTTCAGCCTCCTTTTGAGCCTTTTTTCAAACAGTTAAATTTTTACGGCCTCCATTTTTTTCATCGTTTAGGCGATTAAGCCTCAAATTAGCTTGCAATTGCAACTTGCAGGTTGTAAGTTATTTTTTTTATTCATTTTAATTTTCTGTCGGTTTTCTGATTTATATGCGAGAAATAATTTTGGCTGTTCAAGTCGTAATTTTGTCAAATTCTTGCATGGCTCGCGATCAGCACCAAGTGTTACGTGCCTTGGCGGTGATTGCGGCCAGCGCCATGGGCGCCTGCAATGTGGTTCCATCCTTCATCGGTGAAGCATCCTTGGCCAAATACCAATCCTGAAGGGACAGATGACACTTAGAGGGACCCTAAAAGTCGTGCTGTCCTACGGCGCTGAGTGCAGCAAAGTATTGTGGGCTGGGCAATGAGAGCATACGGCGCTCATTCCGAGACGCACAATAAGCAATTTCGAGGCTCATTGTACATACGCAACCCCATAACTTTTAGCATGGCGTGACGGACAAACTCACAATACGACAGCTAATATATGCGATTAGAGGACTGTGGGGTCAAAGGATTCCACAAAAACCAGAAGAAGCTTTATTAGGCCTTCCCATAGACGGTCTCTATAAAGAAGCTCAACTTTTATCAAGTCAACAGTTTTTAACAGTTAGGATTACAACAGCTAAAACCTGGAAAAAAAAATGTATATATTCTTTGAGTACTATCTGAGCTGACCTAGATAATTCCCACAGAAAGTGGGCAGCAAGTTGGGATGCTTGGACCCTACACACTGGGTGGTAACACAGGAGGGAATGACAATAAGAAAGATATAACCTCCAGTGAACCCACTACAATATACTCCACCCCTTCCCCTTTATCTATTCTTTCTGCTTCCTTCTACATTCTTCCTTCTACATTCTTACTTCTACAATCTCTTCTTCTGCACTTAAGACATACATAAATGTGAAAATGGCTATAAGAAAAAAAAAAAAAAAGAGTTAAATGGAAATAAGTGTATTTCTCCATTCTTCAAGTGGTATGTCCCCACTTCTACAGATGATAGATAATTTAAGGATAAATAGGAAAAAATAAATTTACAACATTTGGAAAGGTGCATAGTAGGGTTCCCTTGTGGTCCAGTGGTTAAAATTTGGTGCGTTCACCGCTTTCCTGAAGCCATACATGGTTGGGCCTGGTCACTACTTGGGTGAGAGACTACCTAGGAATACTATATACTGTATGCTGTGGTTCACTGGAGAAGGAACTGGCAACTAACTCCAGTATCTCTGCTGTGAAAACCAAGGGGATCAGCATGGTGTGTTGCGATGCATGAGGTCACTGAGAGTTGGACAAACAAACATACAAACAAACAAAGGTGCATAGTACAAGTTAGTAACTAATTAATATGTTACAAGCAGTTAAACAGACATGAAACACAACAGTTTAAACTTCATTGTAACTAACAGGGAAACACACTGTGGCGTATTATGTAATACCCTCTTTCAGATGCAACAACAAACAAAGCACTTCTTTTCATAGACCTGAATCAAAAACAACAATACATTGCCTTGAAAAAGTATTCACCCCCTTGGCATTTTTCGTGTTTTGTTGCCTCACAACCTGGAATTAACATGGATTGTTTGAGGATTTGCATCATTAAATTTACAGAACATGCCCACAACTTTGAAGATGTTTTTTTTTATTTTTATTGTGAAGCAAGCAACAAATAGGACAAAATAACAGAAATTTACAATTCACCCCCCTAAAGTCAATACTTTGTAGAGCCACCTTTTGCGGCAATCACAGCTCCAAGTCACTTTAGATAAGTCTCTATGAGCTTGCCACATCTTACCACTGGGATTTTTGCCCATTCCTCCTTGCCAAACTGCTCCAGCTCCTTCAAGTTGGATGGTTTGTGAACAGCAATCTTTAAGTCTGACCACAGATTTTCTATTGGATTGAGGTCTGGGCTTTGACAAGGCCATTCCAACACATTTACATGTTTCCCCTTAAACCACTCAAGTGTTGCTTTAGCAGTGTGTTTGGGGTCATTGTTTTGCTGGAAGGTGAACCTCCGTCCTAGCCTCAAATCACAAACAGAGTGGCACAGGTTTTGCACAAGAATATCCCTGTATTTAGCACCATCCATCTTTTCCTCAACTCTGACCAGTTTCCCAGTCCCGCTGATGAAAAACCACCCCACAGCATGATGCTGCCACCACCATGTTTCACTGTGGGGATCTTGTTCTTTGAGTGATGTGATGTGTTGGGTTTGCGCCAGACATAGCGATTTCTTTGATGGACAAAAGTAAAATTTTAGTATCATCAGACCAGAGCAGTTTCCTCCATACATTTTGGGAGTCTCCCACATGCCTTTTCGCAAACTCAAAACGTGCCTTTTTGTTTTTTTTGCTGAAAGTAATGGCTTTCTTCTGGCCACTCTGCCATAAAGCCCAACTCTATGCAGCGTATGGCTTATTGCCATCCTATGTACAGATACTCCAGTCTCTGCTGTGGAACTCTGCAGCTCCTCCAGGGTTACCTTAGGTCTCTGTGCTGCCTCTCTGATTAATGTCCTGCTTGCCCGGTCCGTGAATTTTGTTGGGCGGCCATCTCTTGGCAGGTTTGCTGTTGTGCCATGTTCTTTCAATTTGGTTATGAATGATAGATTTGATGGTGCTCCTGGGGATCATCAAAGATTTGGATATTTTTTTATAACCTAACCCTGACTTGTACTTCTCAACAACATTGTCTCTTACTTGTTTAGAGAGTTCCTTGGTCTTCATGACAGTGTTCGGTTAGTGGTGCCTCTTGCTTAGGTGTTGCAGCTTCAGGGGACTTTCAAAAAAGGTGTGTATTCGTAATGACAGATCATGTGACACTTAGATTGCACACAGGTGGACAACATTTCACTAATTAGTAACTTAGAGTATTGTGTTCTGATCCATCACATATAATTCAGATTAACAAAACATTGAACTTAAGGCTGTTATGTAACAAAATAGGTAAAAAGTCAAGGGGAGTGAATACTTCTGCAAGGCACTGTACATTATCAAGGCCACACTACATATCAATAATTTATTAAAACACGAAAATAAAAGAATAGCTAATTAAAACTAACATTTTATTTTGGTGGAAGCAGATGCATTTATGTACAGCACTCACATATCGGCAGGGAAACTGGCATATTATAAACTTCAAGGGGTCTGGGCCAGTTGCACTTGAATTGGGTGTGCAGAGGTGATATACCATACTGTTCAGCCGCTCACCCCTTAGAGATGCCCATGATGGAAGCCACCATTTTCGTTTCTGCTGACCTGCATCTTGGCTACACAAAATGTTTCAGCAACTACAACTGAAGAGACAATCTCTACTGCCAGTGCTTTCAATAAGACTAATGAAAATCTCATTATTTTACAGGATTATATCTGCTTAAAATCTAGCTCAAACAAGCAGTCCAACCAATGAGGTATACAAGTTACAGATGATCATTTTGACATTAAAGAGTGTAGTTACTTATTTTATATTTACTATTATTATCAATTAAAAAAATTAAGTATTGGACAAACTTCTCACATAACAACTAGCCTGTTAGTGTGGGCTTCTTTCGTCTTTTCTCAGCTGATTCTTCCTGGTACTTTAGGTATTTGTTTACTTATAAGTTTTTCATTTTTAGTGAAACACTGCACTGGCAGTTTAAGCTGCCATATTCTTATTGGTCAGATAGATAATTCCACGACATTCAAAGATTCCTCCCATCTAAGAAAGTTGATCATCAGAATCCAAAATTGGAGATTCCATGACAGTATAACATACATTATTTAGGTAATACAAGTTTTATATCTTGACTAAGTTCTTAAAAAGGGTATTTATTAAATAGAGGACTACAATCATGATTTGATGTTTTGAGAACTCTAACAAGGCTGTACTAGGTTAAAAATCCAGGAATAAGGATAGAAGAATATGATATTTAGAAAAGAGGGCATCACCAGAACTAGCAGCTATTTCTGTCTTTCATCATGCAACAAACTATTAACTGTGCTTTGAGATCAGCTGCAAAACCTGAATTGTACGCCCTTTGTCTTAATTAAAATGAATCACCTTCCAAATGTAGCATAAATATGACAAACAAAACTGGCTATAGCTTATGTGAAATACATTTATCTGCATTGCTGTTTTTAAAGGGCTACAACTTAGGTTCAAAATATGGTATAATTTAAAACAATAAGTAATAACAAGTATTTTATAAATTCAATGTTATTTAAAATATATATTTTCTCCCAGTAAATTTACATTGAGGATTGTTATTTTTACCAGTCCCTCAGCCACTTTCATCCAAAACCTAAACATGTTATTAGTGCAATAATTGCTCTCAATTAGTAATTACTCCCTGGGGTAGCTCTGTATTGTGCTAAGCCTAAAGACATCTCTTGTAATGAAGAATGAGCATGTGAAGAGTCCATAGAGTATTCAGACTAACTACTCCCCATTGTTTGCATGTGCTTATTCTTCTGAAGATCAGATGGCTTTCGATTTTCAGGTAAAAATGGAAACCATCAATATAAAATTACAGTAAGAAAACATTTTTTTAATAACAATACATTGATAGTACATGCTATTATAGGTTTAAATGGTAACATATTTGGAATCAATGCTGTCACTTATTTGAATCTAATGATTCAAGTTATCACACTTTCTCTTTCTCTCAGGGCCATAGTTTTTAATTAGTGCCACAGTATTTAAATTAGTTCCACAACATGCAAATTACATACACTGATCTATTTTTGTAACCTTGGCGATTATAGTCAGGCTGCAGCCAGTAAGGTGGGGTGCTAGTGTGAGGAAGAATGATCAGTAATAGTGGTTTTAAGTTATGCTGCCCAAATTTGTTAGTGCTTTATTTAACAGTTATGGTTTGTATAAATGCAATTACAAATATTCAACATTTACATTTCCCCACTGAATTAATTTTGATACAATGCTTTCACCTCAGCTAAGGCTCCTGTTTAGTGGCCATAGCTGTTTTAATAAATGGAAAAAATAGCAGCAATCCGATCACATGTTACAGGGGAGTCAAACTGATCCACACTCAACCATGCCATCATCTCCAAATATGTCCCCAACCACTTCCTTCTTTGCTCTCATGTTATTCCTCACACTCCCTGTCATGCCCAGGACCTGACTGCACTGTTTTGGGCTATGGCTTGGGCCTGTGCTGGGAATAAGTTATCCTGTTTATGGTTAAAGTTATGTATTTTTTTATTACTTATGGTTAAAATATGATTACTCTGTTATAGTGTATGTATCTTGGTTTATGCTCTGCATAAAATTTTAGCTTTTCTGCAGGCTATTGCATCAGCCCCAACCTAAATAAGATTAAGGCCTATTATGTACAGTGTTGTTATCTGGTGAAGACTTCCTCTGCCTCATAGTGGCCTTGAGCAGATAAGCAGAATCTGAGTGGTTAGAATAGTTGTTTAAAGTTGAAATAATCCCCTGGATAAGATTAAAAGATCCGATTTCATCAGAGGTACAGGGTTTTCGCAGTAAACAAAGGGCAGCCTATTATTTAGGAATATGGCTTACTGATTGGCCAGCCTGTGTGCCAGAAACTTGTATAAAATGTGCCAATTAATAAAGGTATACAGTGGTATCTGAACTTACATAGACAAAGTGTAAGTGTCATTCTGTGCATTGATCCTAACTCTAAGGGATTTTATGGTGTTCCTGATATCCTGAGGCTATCTTCTGTACCAGAGGTAGTAAGAACTACTCGGTCCTGCTGGGGTAGGCTTGAACTAGGTTCATGTCAATGCCCATTGAAGAAGCAGGTCGTGACACTCCCACCTTCATGACTTTTCTCAGGTTTATCTATACTGTGAAACCACTTTGCTTGAACTGTCAGCTGCCTTTAGAACTTACTGAAATACTGTACATGTTTAAAGAAGAGTATCATGTACACCCTTAAAATACTCAGTATACATGTCCTACTGCACATATGGCTCCACTGGCTGAAGCCTGTTGCCCCAATCATTACCATCATGCATCTGCTATTCTCTTGTATCCTAGACTGTAAATCTTCAGAGTAGGGACCTCAACTCTGATGCACCAAATAGCTGTTGTCTTACTGTATAGTATTTTATTTTTACCTTATGACTTGTTTTACCTTTGTATTTTGCTTATTATACCATATTTACTTTATTGAACCATTGTAAATAGCATTACAGAAATGTTAGGGCTTTATAAATAAATTAATAATCATAACTGTTTTCAAAATACTGGATCCAAACTAGTAGAAGGTACTGATATACTTCTAGGCCAGTCAGCTGTGTCTCTACTCATGGGTGCCATGCACAATACAAGCTGCTCGTGTCTATACAGACCATGGTGTTTGGGAGTGTTCTTGTTCCATGTCTCTGCCTGGGAGGGGAAGATAGGGGTCAGAATGACTGCTGATAAAGAAGTGACTGGCACCACACTGACTATTACAGCAAAGGTCAGCAGGATGTTAGGATAATACTGACATTCTTCCTTATACAATATTTCACTCATTTATTGTATGATTTATGCACTGCTTTTAATATGTTAGGATTTAAATTCGGTTACAGGTTACGGCCTTGAAATCCTTGCAGCTATTAAACCCGGAACTTACAGCCCATCAAAGCCTTTGATCTTTCACGTCCGCAAGAGTTACGATAGCTAAATTTGCAAATTGCTTTTCAATTGCTACAAGCCCGCAAATGTTTTCACCCGTAATGGCAATGTAGGAGAAAATCATACTAGTACCAGATAGGACTCGCAAACCCCTGTCCATAGCACTGTAAATGCAAATAGAAAATCAATACTGCACTGTAAATGACGGGGAAAGCAATAAAAGACATTCAAATTAATTGCACAACAATCTCAAGCTCGCAAATCAGCAATAACATTTTTTTTATGTTTCATTTTGGGGTTATATCGATCTCAGGAATCAATGAGTCATATCAACGATAATACATATCAGGCCACCCACATGGACTAGAACAGTATTGGCATTTATTTTTGTTATTTTTTATTTTGCGGTTTTGTGAGTCCGATCGCGAATCGGACCCCCAAACGCCAATTGATTGACATGTAACCTCCATGTTTTACTGACCTAATGTGAACGGTCTAATTTTCTATTGGCTGTTTCAAATGGGTAGTTACAGCCATGCTTAATTGATCATGTTCCCGCCCTGAAATGCTACATACGATTGCATGGTTTACGATTTCGGCTTTCGGCCCCTAACTTGTGGGCTTTTTCAATTGAACAGCACCAGAATTGTAGCAGAGTTCAAGCTCAGAGCAGGCCCGCAGACATACTGCCTGTATACCGCGAGAAGCGGGCTTCAAATTGAATCCGGCTCTAAGTGTTTATGTGTATATTTAACCATTGTATTAACAAGTGCTTAAAAGCTCTGTTTTTACTCACGGAAACACTCAAAACAGTCTCTCCAAAGGTCCGCTCCTGCAGTCCATGCATACTGCAGGGAGTGGACCTCTCTACAGTACATTTATAGTACTAAATATACTAGCCAATGAGACTATGATTCAGCAGTATTATAGCAATATCACTACAGGACGGGACAACATATGTTCATATGTTTGCCATTTATATACCAACTGTAACTTATTTGTGCTCATAATTTCAATAATAATATTTAAGTTTTACACAGGTGGCTATATATTAAAATGGAATATCAATGGTAATTTTTTTTAAATAGTTTTAAACAATATTCAACACAAAATAAGACGTACATTCATCCTTCAATTTCAAATACAAGCTTAGACGAGCAGGAAGCCAAAATAAACAATTAACAATATCTCTCTTTGTGACTTACTACTTGATCCACTTAAATAATATCTAAAAACACATGAGCATTCTAACCTGTAGTCTGTGGGGCAGAGATCCTATTTACTTACACAGCCAAACTGATATAGTTATCCCATATAGTCTAGTTATGTTTCTAAGATAAACCTCAATTTTGAAAGTCTGCCACTAAGAATCTATTCCTATTTAAATCCTCTATAATTTCATTCCATGTTGGAATATCATTTGTCTTCCATTTACAGTGGTACCTCAGCACTTGTCTACCTCAAAACTCTTTGAATTTGGTATTCAACGCATTTTGACAAAGAAAAAATGCCTTGGCACTTGTTTTTGCACGGTACTTGTTGCGCTTGCGAAGACCTGTATGAGTCAATTTACATTACTCCATATGGGAACTTTGGTACTCGTCATTTTTGCCACTCGTCATGCCATCTGGAACCAATGAACCTGGGTACCACTGTGTTTGCAACTAGCCATTAGCTACCATCATAATCTGAATAATCAAAGTTTTTTCTAGGTATTTGAGATTTTCTAGTAGTATATGAAATAAAGCAATTTCTGGAGTGGCTTTAATTGTTTGTTAACAATCTTGAATATGTGATAAAAACAGAGGAGCCAAAATGTTTTTTAATTTTTAAAAAATCCCACCGTTTTTGGAATCCCCTCTGACCACATTGTCTACAACATTTGTCTAAATGATTGTCTTGCCCCATCAATGCTAACTTCAAAAGGTACAAAATACCACCTCTGTAGTCATTTAAAATATACCTATCTAAATTAGGTGTTTTATTACCTCCTCTGTAATCTCAAAAGCTTTGTACCAGTTTGCTAGTTTCCACTCCAGATTAAAATATCTTTCCAAGCTCTTCATATTCTCCCTTTTTTTCTAATTCAAAATCGGTCCTTAGTTGTTTATTGTTTTTATATAAATAAATGTTCAAATTGAATTAGATTTTTACTCCCTAAAAGCTTATACTCTTAATAACACACACATAGACAGGAATGAAATTGTAAGGCTGGCAATGCTGGTTGGCATACAATGTGAGTCTTTCGTGTCTGGCGTGGTTAGTGTAAATGTTGTTGTTTGCGCCGTTGTGTTTTTTCTAAGTTCTGCATGCCTGGAATTACAGAGCCTCGTTTTCATCCTGTTTCTGAATTTTGTACGTTTTTCGTCCGCCCTTTTTTTTCTCATTTTTGTTTTTTTCTGCAACCTCATTCCCAGGCTTCCTGGCTCTCCTTGTGTGCTGTGTGTGAGTGTGTTTTTATTTTTGTTTTATTATTTTGGTTGTTTTTCATGTTTTTCGAGTTACACGCTACGTGCTTTGCGAGGCTCGCAGTGCAATGAGCGCCTTTGCGTGCTTGCAGCCTAAGTGCTGCTTGTCTGCTTCGCCTCGCTTTGCGAGGCTTGCATGTGTGATGGCGCCGCTAGCTGCAATGCCTTCAGCGCTCATTGCAGCCTAAGTGCTATGTCTAAAAAATAAGTAAAAAAACGTATTTCCTGCTCAAATTTTTCAGAATTACAGTTTATCACTGCACTCCGGGAAAACTGTGCGGGGACATGCAAATGAGACCACAATGCACCCTCACTCTGTCAATCCAAACCATTTTATATATGGCCCTTTTAAGCATATGCTTACTGTATTTCACAGTTTTAGGCATAGCAACGGATGGATTATTCACAAACCAGGTCACTAAACCACATACAGCACTGTTTCACGGTTACTGCCCACCATATGTGATACGATATAGTGTAATAGTGTAATAACTGTATTTCTTGGAATGCTGAGCTGGAATGCTGAGCTGGAAGCAGATGTACTATTTATTTACCGTACAACTGCTTCTAACGCTCTTTTGCCCACCATATATTAAATGATTGTTGTGGTGAACTACCTACTCACTAGGTCCACAACACAAGCTGAGATCCTGCTCCATTCTGATGATAGCCAGTAAGCTTGAAAAAGCTGTATATGGATATCGCTTCTCGGCCTTTTGGCTAAGATCAAGTGTAGTACCTCCTCTGAAATAGCTGGTCTGCCACCCCAGTTATGAAGCGGGGGGAAACCTTTGTCTGGCCAGGGGCCAAGTAGAAATCGATGTTCGGCGGCTTAAGGGAACATCCTGCCAGTTCCCCCATAATAGCACCTTGCACCTTTTCTTTTTGAGCAGTTCACAGGCCCCTCAGCCCGGACCTTTTGGTTCATGGGGGGTACCATTATTTTTGTTTTTGCCCCCAGCCTACGGGTTGGGGGAGCACTGCACAGTGCACCCTGGGCCAGAGAGACTTGTGAGAGAAGTCTCTCTGGCCTCGCACTAAGTCTGATGGGGTAGGTGAGAGCTGCCTCATCAGATGCTGGCACTATCTACGGATTGATTCCTTTTGGCACAGATTTTTTTGGCAAGTTTTTTTGGGGGATTTGGCACGGACACGATTGGGCACTTGCGTACTCCACTATCCAGTGGAGCCGGGGGGTCTCGCTAGCCCTTGAGGGTCGGGCCTTATGACCGGGGAACCCTTGGATGGACCTTGGTGGAGAAAAGTGAGAGCTTCTCCCCCAGAAGTCGGAGCCAGGGTGGACTGGTGAGAGCGGTCCCCCTGGTGAAGAATATTTGCCACATCGGAGGGCTCCGGCCTGAAGATGATGGAAAGGTCCCCCTCATTCCTAGGGTGAGGGGGATGAAAACGTATCTTTCTGGAATCCAGGCCGGAGCCCAGAAGATCAAAGGGGTCCTCAATCCCTCAAGGCGGGGGGACCTGAAACGGCTTCACTGGAGCTAATGCAACAGTAAGTAACTTGTTTTAGACATTCAAATGTGAACACAGATGGACTATTTATTTACTATATATATATATATATATATATATATATATATATATATATATATATATATTCTAAGCATTTACTTTCTGGTAAATTATATAATAATGGGAGTCCTGGTTCCTCTGAGCTTTTGATGTAACTTTAGTTTACTACTCAACCAATCTAGTGGAGTTCAAGAAGGAAAGGGAGATAAATCCCCTTTAAGGTTACATTTATACCCAAATTTAAAACCAAATTTAATTGTGGAAATTGTATTCTTAACTAATATCTTCATTCCATTATCATGCCATTACCACTGTTCAATCTCACCAAAAGGAAATAAAGCTTTCTCAGTTTGAAACCATCTCACATTATGATTTAAACAAGACCATTTAATTATATGAGGCAACATGACCGCGTCGTAATAATCAATTGTATAAGAGAAGGCCAAGCCCTCTCTTGAAAAACGTATTCTAGTTACAATTGGTTTAACCTGAGATTTCTTCCGCTTCTATATAAATTTATCAACAATACTTGAAATTTCTTTAGCAAGTATGTTGGAGATTTCCAAAGGGATAATTCTCAGTAAATAATTAATCTTAGGTAAAACTGACATCTTAACAGCGGCTACTCTCCCTGACCATGACATGACAGCTTTTTTCCATTTATCTAACAAATCTTTTAGATTTTCATATAATTTTTGGTTGTTTGAACCCACCATATTCTCTTTATTATGGGTAAATATTTTTCCCAAATATGTAATATGATCCAATTATAATGAAAATAAATGAGATTTTCAGTATAGAGGTTTCTTCCCTTTTAATTTAATCATCATATTAAGTACATAAGTACGAGACGCCACTGGGTGTGTTACCATTATCGCCACATCATCAGCAAATAACATAATCTTATGGAAATCTTCTCCAGTTGTAATACTCTCTATTTCTCTAGAATTCCAAATGACTTCTGCAAGGAGTTCTATTGTGATTGCCTAAATTAAGGGAGAGAGAGAGGGCATCCCTGGCAAGTTCCATTAGTAATCAAAACTTTTTTCAGTGGCAGCCGGTGAGTTTGCTGCTTAATGGCCAGGCTTACATGCTTCCAGGGCCCATCTCAGCCTTCTGGCTATTGAGCCCTGGCAGAGTGGAGGCCCGGCCATTCAACCTTGGAAGCCTGAAAGCCTGGTCATTAAGCCATTGAAGCATGGAGCTGAAAGCAACCTTGAACCAATGGCTTCTGCAAAGGATTCTATCATGAGTTTAAAAATTAAGGGAGAGAGAGGGCATGCCTGGCGTGTTACATTAGTGAACAGAAACTTTTCAAGTGGCGACCCGTGAGTTTGCTGCTTAATGGCCAGGCTTACATGCTTCCAGGGCCTCTCTCAGTTTTAGCCATTAGGGCCTGGAAGCCTGGCAATTAAGCCCTGGAAGCATGGAGATGAAAGCATCCTCCCCCCCTGTGGTGAGCTCGTTCAGATCCATCCCTCCAAGAGCTTAGCCCCTTTCTTGGAAGCCTCAGGTGGGATGAATGGGCCGACACTGCAGCCCTAGGACTGGGGAGGACCCCAGCATTAAGCTCACAGATCGGATCTTAGAGGCCCCCCAGCATTAGGACTTCACCTGGGGGTGGGAAAGGGGGTGGGCAGCCAGGTTCGCCCCTTCCTTCCTGCTGCTTGACAAGCGCATGGCTCAAGGAACAACCTTCAAAAGATTGCAGCGAGGTAGCTGCTCTGCTACCCACAATAACCTGACTCAGAATCAGCAAAATGATTTAGCACTGGGCTCCGTCATAAATGTGTGGTGCAATCCAAGAGAGGGCAAACCCCTTCTGTCCACGCTTCTGTCCCGAGGCGTGTGCCTCTGCCCACTGGCCTGGCTATCCGAGGCCAACCAAGACTCCCAGGGGTCTGGTGAAGGTGTGTAATATGAGCAGAACGGCCATGCACTTTCACCCACAGAATCGAGAAAGAGCTGTTAATCCTTTGTGTGTCCGGGCCAGGTGAGGTTTCCTGTATGGAGTGAAAATAAAGCACAATCTCCACTTCTGGTGGTGCCCCTCTGTCAATTTCTTTAAGTTTCAGTTTTGCAACTATACTCCTCCTGGATTGTGGAGGATTGTGGAGGTTGGCAACTTTAAATCCGCTCCAATGTCCACTTGCATCTTCACATACAGAGGAATGCTTTGCCACTTCAATTTGGCCTGATCTTCTTTGCGCTCAATCATCTCTGTAAAACAGTACAAAAAAAATACAATTATTTTAGATTTTGTTAGACAATTAACAACCACATTATGAGAACAAGGGAACATGAAAAATATTCTGTACCTTCTCTCTGGTTGGTGGAGGTAGGAATTGGTGGTCTTCTGAGGCTCTTTCTTTGTCCAGGATGGCACTTTTCTTCTCCTCTTTGCTCTGTCTCTTCTGCTCTGTGTCTCATAGCGCTGTGACACGGTTCTGAGCATTTTAACGGGGACCTGCAAAGAAAAAAAGCATTATAGCGAAGCACAGTGTTCAACGAGGATTGCCTGCTCAAAAACATCGCTATAGCGGGGTTTAGCGTAAAACTGGGAATTACAGGGAAAACATTGCTATAGCAAATCAGCGCTAAAAGGGATAGTGTTAAGCGGGTTATACCTACAGTATACACATACTAACCAGGCTACAATTACTATAGCAACAAATTAAACCTACAGAGGCATATCATTTATGAAAGAATAGATTTTAGACTATGAAATATTAATGGTCAGTCCTTATCCCAATTAACTTTTTAATTTTATCAAAATCATATAGCAATTTCAAATTTTCAAACTAAATATATCACCAGTTTAATTCTAACAAACATACGGGATACTGTATATGAAACCCTAACATCTGCTAACTAAATAGATGTTAAATACTTTGGACTCCAGACAGTTTTGTGTCTGTGAGAGACCCCAAAGCAGTGCAGAAATGTAATGTTTTTGGCATTGCATGTGTTAATGACCTGATCTAAAAAGCCTTGTGATAGACAGATATTTCAGCCAATCAGAATGCTCATAAACATTGTATTTAAGCTGCTTATGTGTTGCAAAAGCCATTTGTAGAGGGTGAGCTCCTCATTGGAGGAGCTCCCTTTTTTTGTTCAATTTTTCAGAGCATCATTTTTTTCTCTGGAGGGCCCTTTCCCGACTTTGTTGTTTTTTTTAATTTAGGGGTGTTTTTATTTTATGTAATTTAGTTTACAGCAATTGTAGGGTTCATTTTTAGTTCACCATGGCTGTCTATATAGAGGTCTATATAGACCCTAATGATATAGGGTTAATTTAGTTTGACATGTAGATCCTTTAAGGACCCCCCATTAAAGTTGGGGGGTTAATTGTATTTGCCATGGGCCTTTATGTACCTATATTGCACCAGGTTAATTTTAAGGGTACCATGGGGGTCTAAACAGACCCATTTGTTTATACTTAATAGTGGGAATAGGGTATAAGCAATTGAAGGAATCCCTGGTGTTCCCCCATTTACAGTATTGCAAATGGGGGAATCCTGGAGATCCCCAGGTTCATAGTGGTAGGGCTTTTAGGGGGTGCTTTTAGGTGCATTAACCCTTTAACTGTGTAGGATATAAGAAATACAGCTTTATATTCCACTCAGTTAAAGGGTTATGGGGTTTTCTGCTTCAGATCTGACAATTGATTAATTTTTATGCCTCTACTGGTGGGTCTGAGTGTATGAAACTTTTGGTTAGGTAAGAGGGCTTACGCATAAGTAACT
The DNA here is from genome assembly GCA_027410445.1 of Discoglossus pictus. Classification (NCBI taxonomy): domain Eukaryota; kingdom Metazoa; phylum Chordata; class Amphibia; order Anura; family Alytidae; genus Discoglossus; species Discoglossus pictus. The sequence goes on along the minus strand of CM050168.1, from coordinate 193,698,270 downwards.
TTCGGTTAGCCACGTAAAAAATATTTTTATGACTTAGATAGAAAATTGAATGTGACAGGGCACCATAACTTTATGAAAATTGTCATTCTAGAGTTTTTTTTTGGTGATCTCTCACAGACATGTACAAAAGATTTAAATAAGGTCCTAAATATACTAACAATCAAAAGCAATTATTCCCAATCCTATGCTCAAGAACAACAAGACATGCCACGATTTAGGTTTAACACTGCAAATACAATTAAGAGCCACCAAGGCCTGTTGAATACTGATTGCCTCCCCTGTGTTCACAATCTAAATCATGGTCTGTCAGGTGAGCTCTGATGTGAGGGTTGGGAATCACTGCTGTTTTTGTGTAGGAATTCTGGCACAGCACATTGAAACTCAATAATTCTTCAAAAGTTATCTTATGCAGTACACAATTATTTGCTAAAGAGATGCAGCAGAGGCTCCAATTATGGTACCATTTAAAATGATAGATAATAATATTACAAGTAATTTATTATATGATTGCTATTACAATAAAAAAAATTCTGACATAAAACTAAACTTGAAAAGTATAGTCAAACAAGCTTTTTGATTAATCCACCAATCACAGCCTTTAATCCGTGCAATAATTGTTAATAAGTGGTGACAACATGCATTGTTTTGAGTCTAAAACCATGTGATGTTAAGAAGAATGGGCACATGTTCGCAGTTGGGTGTAAGTAGTCTAATTTTACATGCTGCCACCCTAATGTTACATTTTGTATTATAAAATACCACCAATAATATTTGATTTAAATATTTTATGTCACCTCTGAGTTATATCATTATTACTATAGTTGGGGTACATTATTTCTTATATTGGATACACTATCCGCTAGTTTATTGTGCTCCGCATGCACAAATGTTAATTTTTTGAATTAGAAACGACATAATGGGCAGAATACAAATCGTCAGCAGTTTTTCATACTCTGTCTGTAAAGCAGAATGCAGAGTTACAAATGAAAAAGCATTTGGAAAATGCAGACTTTCCTGATTAGGCTGGAAGTATTTGCAATATTTATTTCAGAATGAATCTGCTTTCTCATTCATTGAAATACTAAAATAAAAAAAAAAACAATCTTCTGCTTTTCTGCCTGGCTTATCTATCAGCTGTCAAATTTTCTCCAAATGAGCCTTGGCTTTTTGAAAACATGTCTCCTTTTCTGACAAGTGTTTGTTATAGTGACTTAACAGTATTACTGATATAAACCAAGCTATGCATGAGATGCAAAACAACAATTTATATTTTACGATGCTCAGTGCTAGTCCAGTCATGAATGTAATTTTAGTTTTTTTAAGCAAATCTCATTAATATTAGCTATATAACACAAACACTGATGTTTAGGCAGCAGTCTTGACTATGTATGACAATTTAAATACAGAATCTCACAGGAATAATATTATTAAAATGTAATTCTATGATAGTGGTTGGCTTATGATCTGTGTTTGTAATATGTTTGACAACCAGTGTTGAGGGTGTTTGCACTGATTCAGTTTTCCAGACACAAAACATGCTTATATGATATGTTCTCTCCAGTTCTTCTCCAGTATTGTTTACATTTTAGGAATTATGGTGTGTATTACATTATTTGTTTAAAAATTACATTTATTGTTATACCACCCTCTAAAATTGTTGATTTATGAAGTATGGGTTACTATTGGCTCATATGGGGTAGTGGGTATTGAGGGGGATCCCGGGGGATCCCCTGGATTGTAAGACGTAGCCCCTGTTGGTTCTGAGCAATCAAGCTTTGGATCAAACAGAATTAAGGTGTTAGCACATACATAGTGTTGGGTTTTAGGCATCCTGGCTTCTTGGAAGCATTTTTGTACGTTTACAGAGGGTTGAAGATACATGAAGGTTTTTTTTTTTTTTTTTTTTTTTTAGCACTTTAAAAGACTTTTAAATAAACTTTACAGAGATTGGATATTGTTACGAGATACATGCAATATTTAAATTAGTTATGAGACTAACACTTGAGGCTTAGGATATTGGAGAGATTTTAAACACTACGATGGCAGTTTTCAGAGATTAAATTTACATGTATAATGTGGTATTCATAGTGTTTGTTTTTTCTTTCGGGAGCCATGCATGTTTGTTACATAGTAATTGAGGTTGAAAAAATACTTTTAGTTCATCAAGTTCAACCTTTTTAGATCTCCTCTGATCTGCAAAATGCAGATTAATTGTTAAATGTTAATTGATCCAGAGGAAGAAAAACAGAAAAAAACCCAAGTGAAACTTTACCAATTGTCTCAAAAGGGGGAAAAAATATAAAATTCCTTCTTGACCCCAGATACTGGCGATCAGATTCCTCCCTGGATCAATACTCTCTCGCTAATTATACAGGAAAGCCCGGCATGCCCTTTTTATTTAAAAATATATCCAATCCCTTTTTAAGTTATCTATCAAATCCGCTGTCACCACCTCCCTTGGTAGAGAATTCCACAGATTAACCACCCTTACTGTGAAGAACCCTTTTCTTTCGTTAAGGTGAAATCTTTTTACTTCTAATCTCAAAGGATGTCCTCTTGTCAGTTGAAAACCTCTTGGCACAAAGAGCTCACTTGACAAAGCCTTGTATTGACCCTGGATATGTTTATATAAGGTAATCAGAACCCCCCTTAGACGCCTTTTTTCTAGAGAAAATAAGTTTAATTTGGTTAGTCTTTCTTTATAACTTAGCCCCTTATTTGTTTTGTTACCCTTCTCTGTACTTTTTTCAGCTCTAAAATGGCCTTTTTATGTAGTGGTACCCACAATTGTACTCCATATTTCAAATAAGGGGGCGTACTAGGGATTTGTATAGTGGCAGAATTATATTTGCTTCCCTTGCTTCTATACCCTTCTTAATACATGCTAATATTTTACTTGCCTTTGCAGATTCTGCTTGGCTTTGAGCTCTGGTTGTCCACAAGCACTCCCAAATCCCTTTCAATATATGATATGCCTTGATTTGCTCCATTAAGATCATAAATTGCATGGCTATTTTTCCTTCCCAGATGCATAACTTTATTTATTTGTATTAAGTCTCCTCTGCCATTTAGTTGCCCATTTTTCTAATTTATGCAAATCCCTTTGAAGGGAAAGTACATCATTATCTGTTTTAATTACCTTGCACAACTTGGTGTCATCAGCAAAAATGGAGGCAATACTTTCCAATCCTACTTCTAAGTCATTAATAAATATGTTAAAAAGACGAGGACCTAATACTGAACCCCACTTACCACATTAGTCCAATCCAAATATGTTCCATTTACAACAACCCTTTGCTTCCTATCTTTTAGCCAGCTCTCAATCCATGAGCAGATATTTACTGCAATTCCTGTATCCCCTAGTTTCCTCAATAGTCTCCCATGTGGCACTGTATCTCAAGCCTTTGCAAAATCCAAAAAGACTACATCCACTGAGTTGCCTTGATCCAAGTTCCTACCAACCTCCTCATCGAAACTAATTAGGTTTGTTTAACATGACCTATCCTTCATAAATTCATGTTGTCTCCTACTTATAATCTTGTTTAAATAGACATGTTCTTGTATACTATCCATTATTAACCCTTCTAAAAGCTTTCCCACTACAGAATTGAGGCTTACAGGTGTATAATTTCCTGGACTCGCTCTTGCTCCCTTCTTAAATATAGGTATCACCTTTGCCTTTCACCGGTTATCTGGTAGAGACCCTGTGTTGAGTGAATCTTGACAAATTAGATATAATGGCTATTACAGAGCCCAGTTCCATCAGTACCCTAGGATGTATTCCATCAGGACCTGGGGCTTTATTAACATTTATTTGCTCAACCTCTTTTGGATTTCTTCCTGTGTTAACAAATTATTAGGTGAAAGTAGTGTATCCCTGTTTTGTTGCAGTGGCCCAACCACTGGTACCTCCCTTGTATATACAGAAGAAAATAACCTATTTAGCTCATCTGCCTTTTCCTGGTCACTAATTGTCAGATAGCCTGTTTCACATTGTAATGTTCCTATAGCTTCCTGCCTGGCCTTCTTCCCATTAATATATTTTAAAAATAATTTAGGGTTAGTCTTACTCTCCTTTGCAACTAACTTTTCATTTTCGATTTAAGCCAGTCTAATAGCCCTTTTGCAAGCTTTGTTGACTTCCTTGTACTTACGTAAAGCAGTCTTTGTGCCCTCTTGTTTGTATAATGTACTCCTCATCTTCATCTTTGAGTCATTGTTAAGTCACATGGGTTGTGATTTACCCATTCTGTGAGTGTGTGTGTGTGTCTGTGAGTGAATGAGTGTGAGTGTCTGTGTGAGTGAGTGTAAGTGTGGGAGTGAGTGTCTGTGAGTAAGTATGTGAATAAGTGTAAGTCTGTGAGTGTCTGTGTGTAAGTGTGTAAGTGTGTGAATGATTGTGTGAGTGAGTGTGTGCAAGTCTGTGTGTGAGTGAGTGTGTATGAGTGTGAGTGAATGTGTATAAATCTGTAAGTAAGTGTCTGTGAGTGTGTGTGTAAGTCTGCATGTGTCTGAGTGTGAGAGAGTGTGTGTGTCTGTGATTGTGTGTCTGTGATTGTGTGTGTGAGTGAGTGTGTGTAAATCTACATGTGTCTGTGACTGAGTGTGAGAGTGTGTGTGTGTCTGTGAGTGTGAGAGTGTGTGTCTGTGAGTGTGAGAGTGTGTGTCTGTGAGTGTGAGTGTCTGTGATTGTGTGTGTCTGTGAGTGAGGGTCTGTGAGTGAATGTGTGTCTGAGTGTTTGTCTGTGAGAGAGTGTCTGTGAGTGTGTGTTTGAATGAGTGTGAGTGAGTCTGTGAGTGTGTGTCTGTGAGTGAGTGTAAGGCTGTATGTGTCTGTGAGGGAGTGAGTGTGTGTCTGTGAGTGTCTGTAAATCTGTGAGTGTGTTTGTGTGTGCGCTTTTGCCGCCCGGGGCTGCCCTTGAGTTTGACAGGGGGGCTTCGCCACTGGTACTATGTGCTTTTGCATAGTTGTTCCTGATAAAGTATAAAAGAGAGCAGCTTTGCAACCATTTATAGCTTTTTTTGTTTCAAAGAGTAGGTGAGTCTCACAAAGTCCTTATATAGTTACACAGTAGATGATGTTGAAAACAGCACAAACTACAAAGTCTAATATTTTAGATCCCTGCTAATATGTTTACATTATTTGATTCAGGAAAGTGAAAACAACAACATTTGTTTAAACATTATCAGTTATCTCATCTGAAGAAAAATAAATTCCTTCCAAAACTGACATCCTATTCTCTGGACTTATATCCTATCTATTCCTTGTTAACTGTCATAATGGCTTTTCCATATAAATTTGAAGCTAATCCTGTTTTAAAGTTATCTCTACAAAATGTGATCAGAACCTTCTTTAGTAGTGAGTCCCATGCCTTAATCTTTTACCTCCTTATATTAACCTTATTGTAAGTACAATTTTTTAGACATAATTTTAACAGATGGTTCCTATATATAAATATGAGCAGTTCAACACTGTTTGTTTTTAAGTGAAGTGACATAGCAACAATGTATATTCTATATTCATAGTCCAAAATCTATTAAAATACAGTATAATTTTACTTAAAACGCATCCAATGAAAACAGAAATTGCCATAACATTCTTAACAAGAAGCCAGATAGCTCTAAATTGCCTCGCAAAGAGAGATACGAATTACCAGCATTAAATGTAAACTTGGCTGAACATGGCATCTTCCACCTTCCTAGAAGTTTATATAATTTAGCTATACAATAGATGAATGTACCACAACTCATAGGATAGTGTTATAGAAGAAATTACCTAGCCAGAGAAAACCCTTGGTTTCAGAGTAACCATAAGCTTTTTTAGATTAATGGTGTGTTTTTCAGCAACTGTCTTGTGCTTGTGAGGGGAGTTTTTAAATTACTCCTGTGAGTAATATTTACAGTATGCTCTTAAGAACTAAACCTAATAACTTGGGGCACCATTAAATTCGGCTTGAAATTTGGAGAAGTTACAGAGCGATAAAATTAGACAAGCCCGCAACATACGTGGCCGACATCCAAATCTGTAAAACATGCTTCCACACATTCCATTTGCTGCTGTGAACATGATCAATTTGTCAAACCCATGGTTACGGGTTTAGTAAAAGAGATCGTCATAACTACGTCACTAAAAAAATAGAGATTAGATTTCAATCACTTACAGGTTTGAAATACGAGTTGCGATGAGGCCGGCATTCCAGAAATAATGCAATATGAAATAATCAACAAATATAATATTCTAGTCCATGCGAGTTCTATTATATGTATTAACACACTGATTGCTGGGATCGATATAACACAGAAATTAAACATAGAATAAAATATTTTTTATTGAAGATTTGAGGGCTTGAAAGTATTGTGCTATTAATACCCTACATCACTTTCTGTTTCATTTAAAATACAGTATTGCGTTTATATTTGCTTTTGCAGTTCTATGGACAGGAATTTAACCCCCTTGCGGGCTCTCTCTAGCACTTGTAGTGTTTCTGGTTCCATTTGCCGTTTACAGGCTTGAACGCCAGTGCATCTTTGGGGAATCGTTGCAATTTAATAGCTGTGAAGATCTGAGGGTAGGGGCTATAAAATCCCAGGCCCACCTGCTATAGACTACAGGTTAACTACGCACAAGGACCGTGGGGTTCTTGGAATCTCGGCACCAGCACCCTGATATCTGGCTTCTGTATCAGTCAGAGTCTCTCCATCAGGAATCAGCGCTTCCAGGATTCTCAGTAACCTTCCTGTGGTAGTGATCTGGACAGGATACTTGCAGGGTGGAGATAGGTCCTGTATCGCAGCCACCAGGAGCAAAATAAGAGACACACGATTTCTATATGTTTCCAGAAGTGAACTGATTCATTTTGAAAAGTCAAACAATATTTATAGTAGTTAGATAAAGAGGGGGTGTACACAATGTAACAATGAAAGGGTGTGAAAGACAATTACAGGAGATGACCCCACATGGGGTTTAGCAGTACCTTGATACACATCCTGCTGTCTCTGTGTCCGAGTGGTCCAGACTTTAGATGGAGTAGATGGCAGATGGGATTAACTTAATTTGCTAACAATGGGCCAGAGCAGATTACAATACAATGGAGTGGCTGGAGCCAAGCCGTCTGTCCTTTAGTGGGCTAAGATCCAGGAACTTGACAAAGTGGTCCTTGACATTACTCCCCCCTTCCAGACAGCAGTTCTGCAGCTATGATCCTTAACGGATGATAGTCTTTAACTGCCGTGCCCTAGCCCAAGTCCAAGTCCCCATCCAAAGAAAAAAGGTTGCCCAAGTGGCCACTGCATAAGTCCCAGTGCATGTCCTCCCTCTGGAGGGGGTAGGAGATTTGCCTGGTGTAGGGGTGGTTGCCCGTCCTTCAGGAAAGTGTCCACAGTCTCTAACCCCAATTTCTGCAGGGTCTTTGGCACATAGTCCATTTGTACAGTCCTTCCAGGGGCTAGGAGCCACTTCTCAGCCACCCTCCCCCCTTTTCCTGCACATCTGGGATCCCAATCCTCAGGGTCCCAGGTAGCAACACAGCTCCACCCCAGCTCCTTTTCCTTCAATAACCTACCCCAAATTGCAGGCATCAATCTTGGGGATACATCCAAGGTCTTGGGAACTACAATCTCATCCAGGGGCATACTGCTACCCCTTGGACACAGTCAGGTAGTGGCTCTGGGGTATCCCATCTAGGGAGCAGCTCAGGTGGGGGTAAAAAGCACTTCCCCAATGGCAAAATCTCCTCAGGATCAGTTGTCAAGGTAGGGTTGGGGAAAAACAGAGCAGGACTCAGTCTCTGTATGGAGGCCCTTTCCTGGCTGAGGCTCCCCCGGGGTAACAAACTTTGCTGGGGTCAGTAGCTCCTTAGGGTGAGTATCCTCCAGGGCTGGTAAGGTTGGGATTACCTCTGCAGCTAAGGTACGCTGTGTCAGGTCATCTTGAACCATGGGCCGCTTGCCCATATCATTTAACTCTGCCTGGACTGGAACAATCCCTGTCAGTCCTGCTGGATATCTGCAGGTTTTGGTAGTGGAGCCTCAACTTGCTTCTTCCTCAGGGTCTCAGGGCCAGTGCCCTCACCTGAACACCCACACTTATCTGGATCCACCTGGTCCATGCTGGGCAAGAGCTTCAGGGTCTTGGGGATGCCCCCTCTCCTGATAGCCTTATGCCCTGATCTGGCATCACACTCTCCATGACTGTCAGCCTTGGTGCCTGGACAACACCATCTGTGGTACAGGACAGGTAATAGTCCATGGGATGTTGGGTAGACTCTCGGGGCTTGCACCCTCCTCTGCCAATGTTCAGTCTCCAGCTCCTCACCCCTTGGCTAGCAACGGGAACTTTCCTGGTTGTTGGCCATCTCCCAGTGGCTGGTGCTGCTTTACAATGCTCCCCGGTCTTGTATCTACCAGGGTGTGGACTGTTCTCCTGGCCTCCCTATACTGGTTAGTTCCCTGCTGCCCCCTGATTTCCCCTGATCTGTAGCGGTCAGATCTCCAGGTACCTTCTAGTTTCCTTCTTTCACCTTATAGGGGTGTAGCCAACAGTCCATTTCCTCTGGCAGTGTATCCTCTGCTAGCTCAACTGGGGAAGCATGGGGTAACTCCAAGTACTTGAGCCAGATCCCACCTGGGCCCACCTCCTCAAGCAATTCCCATACTCTTTTTGCAACTCCATTTCTTTATGGATCAACAGTTTGAGCTACTTTTCCTCTTCTGTCCCTGGGTCTATTTCCATGTCCTTTTGGCGTTGTGCAATAGGATTTCCCAGCACTCTGCGGTTCAAAGGACACACTTTGGATCTCCCTGCGGCACATCTGGGAGCACTTCCACCAGTTCAAGCCTGTAGAAGGAGGGCCCTTGTGATGCATGAGTTTGAAGCATTAAATCCACATACTCATGTTCCAAGTCAAGCTATAACCACACATGGTCCTTAAGCCATTCTGCTAGCTTCTCACCCGGCTGGAGCCCGAGGGAAGCCATCCGCTGATTTAGAATAACTGTCCAACTATTCTCGTCTGTGCTTCCCCGACAAGCCGCCGAAAATAATGGACTTAAAAACTTCATTGCTCACCATATCCCATCCTTGTTGCTGGTACTTCCACCAAGATCCCAGCTCTGCCAACAAGCTGTGACGATCCAAGGGTAGGGGCTATACAAGCCCTGGACCTCCTGCTATAGACTACAGGTGAACTACCCACAAGGACCGTGGGTTTCTTGGAAATCTTGGCACCAGCACCCTGATATCTGGCTTCTGTATCAGTCAGAGTCTCTCCATCAGGAATCAGCACTTCCAGGAGTCTCAGTAACTTACCTGTGGTAGTGATCAGGACAGGTTACATGCAGGATGGAGATAGGTCATGTATCGCATACCAGGAGCAAAATAAGAGACACACAATTTCTATATGTCTCCAGAAGTGAACTGATTCATTTTGAAATGTAAAACAATATTTATAGCAGTTAGATACAGAGGGGGTGTACACAATGTAATAATGAGAGGGTATAGCAGACAATTACAGGAGATGACCCCACATGGGGTCTAGCAGTACCTTGATAGCTGGCACCTTAGAACAATAGGGTTACCTTCTAATAAACATCCTGCTGTCTCTGTGTCCGAGTGGTCCAGACCTTAGATAGAGTACATAGCAGATGGGATTAACTTAATTTGCTAACAATGGGCCAGAGCAAATTACAATATAATGGAGTGGCTGTAGCCAAGCCGTCCATCTTTTAATGGGCTAAGATCCAGGAAATGGAAAAAGGGGTCCTTGACAATAGCAATTTGTGATAGTTACATTTACGGGCTTGACTAATCAAAGGCATAGCTGGGACGGAGTTCAGATTTTGACGGCCCATAGGGTTTTTCCGCCTGTAACCCACAGATCATTTGTGGTAAGCTAAAAGAGGCCAATTTAATAGCAGTATCTTTTGCAGGCTACCTTACGGGCTATGATTTCTAAAATCTTAGAAATTTAATAGGGCTTTTGGTATATTATAGTATGAACTATCACATTTTTATTTCTGCTGATTTACTTCTATTGAAAGACAATATTACTTGGTGCAACTGATTTCAGCCAGACTATCAAAGCAATAGTTTCATTAATTCAAAATTAATGTGTAAAATGCATATCAATTTAAATGTTTTTTACTTTCCATAAACAGTTTTGTTTTATTAAGAACAGTTCTTTAAACAAGCATTCTATAAATTTGGTTGTCTGAATATTTAGCAGTTTTCAATAATTAACCTGGCTACTTTATCCTTTTTTAGTTTTCTATTAGGTTTACAAAAGTTAGATCCTCCATTTAGCAATGTGTTTTGAGCTGGTCTAATCTGACATTGATTGCACATGCTTGCTTGAAGATCAACAGATCCTGGCCCAACCCCATCATACAGATGTGTGTTTGCTTCATTATAAACTAATGCTATTTTCAAACTGTAATGCTTCAGGCTTTCTGTTGGTACCAAAGGAGCAAAATCACAGCCTCACATATTTATCCTACTAATTAGCTGCATGGAAAATAAGGAGAGGCAGAATTAATTTAGCGTGAATAAAGCAAGCTGGAAAGTGTCAAGACAGGCAGAATAAATGCATTTCTACTGCTAATGACAGACTGCTTCTGTTATTAATATACACATAATTATATTATGCTTCTCATTTAAGGCAACAGACACAGTCTGCTGTTAAAACCAATTTCTTGTAAAAGAGCTTTTTCTTTTTTAGTCTCCTATTTTATTTGCCATAAAAGGTGCATTGTATTTTCTAGTTATGTGGGACCAATCTTATAAATTAATGTCATTCTACCAATTGAGCAGCACTTATAGAATACCACTAGTCAGTAAAAATAAGCTAAAGCTTTGCTTTTATTGACCTATTAGAATCCTATTATGTAAAAAAAAAAAAGCTTGATAATAGCAGTAAAAATGCAATGGAAGTGGTGGAAGTTAATTTTGATATGCTACTTGTGCCTTAATGTTTAGGCTGATAAGACGGCTCTATAACTCACTCATAGGCAGTTGAGGGAGTGCTTAAGGCCCAAGGAACACTTTCTGCTCATTTTGCAGTGCCAGTAATTTTTTTCTTTCTTGTGGATCAGAAGTATCATTGACTAACATGTTGTAGCATGTCTTACGAGACATGGCCCCTGAGAGGCTAGGACACTACGCTGCACATCAAGCCCTACAGACTCTGGGCCTCATTCTAATCATAGCCGCAAAATGGCGGCAACTCTGCAACTTCTTGCGATGGGGCTACAGCCCCTCGCAGCCCTATGTCTACGTTGGTATTCTAATGGATGGTCCCTCTTACTGTCGATCGCAAACCATGCAATCGGCCGTAAGCCATAGCGGGCTTGAACAGGATTGCGGCAACCAACATTAACTCCCCCATGCTGTGGGGTCCCAATAAACAATTAACCCCTGCCGCAGGGGGACTATGAGAACCCCCCAGGCACCTAACATCAATCCCATCATGAGCCCCTAATTGACCCCATCACTTATGGGGGTCTATACAGACCCACATAAGCCTCTATGTAACCCCATCACTCCTGGGGCTCTATACAGAGGCCCATGAGCCCCTAATTAATCCCGTCACTCATGGGGGTCAATATAGACCCCCATGAGACTAAAATTACCCCCTCAGTCCAATAGGGGTCTATATAGACCCTAATAGGACACTATTAATCCCTATAATAACCCTGTAAGTGCCTCCAGGACCCTCATGACTAAGTCTAATCACTACACTACACTATTAACCCTAACCATAACCCATTAGCCATAACTAAACCCATTAACCCTCACTGTACCCCTTTAACCCTAACTATGCCTGTTTACCCCATCTAGTCCTATTTAACCCATTTTAGGCATATTTAACCACTCATGACACTAAATACAAACACTACACTACCCCCCCAATAAACTACTCAATCTAAATACCCCCTTCTAACTAATGAACTCCCGTCTACCCTAACCTATTAACCCCTATCTACCTACCACCTACCCTAACATATTAACACCTACACTACATACCTAACCCCCTATTAAGCCCCCATCCCACTAATTACAAAAAATACAAAATAAATAACATCCAGAAAATAAAAAAAGCTAAGTTACACAAAATAAAAAAAAATAAGATACACAAAATAAAAAAGAGCACCGTTACAAAAAATACAAAAAATAACTACTCACCTAAAAATAAAATACAAGCACAAATAAACATCACATTACAATACATCAAAACCCACACCCAACTAAAAAATACAGTTCAAATATACCCCTAAGTACATACTTTTAATCCCTAACTAGATACATAAATAAATACCCTAACTACATACTATTACCCCCTATCTGCATACATGAATGCCCTAACTACATACATTAAAACCCCAAAATCTTACCTAGCATAGAATAAATAAGACCACTTACGTTGCCCAAATGCCCCTTCAGTGACAACAAGTTTCCTGCCACAGGTCGCACCCCTAGAAAAAAATGAACCATAAAATTAGTATAGGAATAAACACAACATAACACCTAAACTTTCTAAATATTAAACGTACCTTTCCGCGATTTCCCTGTCCTTCTAGGGTTAAATAGGACTACATGGGGTTAAATAGGCACAATTAGGGTTAGAAGGGGACAATTGGGGTTAATGGAGTTTAGTTAGGGCTAATGGGTTTATGGGGTGTGGGTAGGGTTAATACTGTAGTGTAGTGATAAGACTTGGTCTCATGAGGGTCCCGATGGGGACCCCAGCATTGGGGGGGCTAATGTTAGGTGCCGCGGGGGTTCTTACGGTACCCCTGAGGCTTGGGTTAACCATTTGTGTGCCACGGGCCTTTTAAGGACCCGCAGCAGGGGATTTTCAATTTTTAAATGCTGCAGGGGTCCCAATTGGGACCCCTACAGCAAGGGGTTAATGTGGGGACACTGCAGGGGTCCCAATCAGGACCCCTGCATTATAGAATAAATGTGGGGACACTGCAGAGGTCCTGATTGGGACCCCTGCATTATAGGGTTAATATAGGGACACTGTAGGGTTCACATCGGGACCCCTGCAGCAAGGGGGGCTTGATTGGGAGCCGTGGGGAGGCTAGATAAGGGCTTAACTCCTTGCAGTAAGTAAGCTGCGGCTCGATTTGAGCCATTTCTGGGCTTGACGGGAGGGTGATCGTAGAATTAGAACCGGGATTTGGGTTTTCTTGAGGCCGAAACTCTTATGGCCACGTAAGGTTGAAGGCTTTGATGGCAGTAAGCTATGATTGCTCTCACAAGGGATCGCAGTACAACGGCCAAAAGCTGCTGGAGGCCGCCATTAGAATAGCTAACTAGCTTGCGGCGGCCTCTTGCGGCTACTTTTTCCCAAATCATAGGATTAGAATGAGGCCGTGTGTAAGAAAAATGCAGTGGGCAGATCCATACAAGGACTATTTGCATGTTTTAGGCAGTAAAACAGAGCTATTAATTGCTTCTTATTAAAAAAGTATATAGAAGTACATAAATACATAGGTGTATTATGTACCTAGTAAAATCCAGAAACCTTCCGTATCTCTTTAATAAAATTAATTTAAGTTTTTGTTACTGTTTACACATAAACAAAAGGAAAAAAATAATTCCAATTATAGCACACCAATTATAACAATACATTTACTACTATTGCAAAAAAATGTATTGATGGAAACTGAAAACGTATTAAAATCTAAATCTAAAATAAAAGTAAAACTTGATTATAGTGGTGGAGTGGCCAAGTTATCTATTTCATTTGATCATCCTATGTAGGTAGTTAATTGACCAGCTATCTATTGAAAAAGTGCTACTGCGCAAATAAAGGGCTTTACTATAAAGTACTTTATAATTGTGCTTAACCTATAAAAAAGTGAAACAAAAAAGATTAATACAGTACACTCTCAGTTATCCGGGACACACAGGGATTGGTAGATGCCGGATAAATGTAGTTTCTGGTTGATTGAGAGTTACTAATAAAAGAGGCCTAGATTAGCTGCACATAGGATGCTCTGCTAAGTATATTTCTCAGTGAGGGCTGTTCTAGCAGCAGCAGCTTTCACTCCTCACTTACACACAGGTATGTTTGGCTGGAGGGTGCTGAACCTGAGGAATGTAACAACAACACTGCACCGTATCAGTCACTCATGTCTGTCTGCTTCAAGATAAAACAAAATACAGTGGGTGAAATCTAGGTGCCTGTAAGCATTTTGTGGCATGACAACCTGGCTGCTGGCATTTGTTGAGCCCTGTAAAATTTAATTTTTATTTTAAGTACAGTATTCAAGTTTTTTTCTGGTTGCTTGAGTTCTGGTTAACTGAGAGTCTACTGTATATAGCATTTGAATCATGAGCATGCTACATTAACTCTGCAGAAGTTTAACAAACAATACTAAATAATAATACATAGATTTTTTTTTCAATTATAAGCAGAGAGGAAAATACATTTTTAGATCTGAAAATAAACAAAGGTATAAATGGAAAAAATTGCACCTTTATGAATTATATGGCAACCAACACCTTACTGAGAGCTGAAACCCATCACCAAAATCTTTTTTTGAAATGCATTATGGTAAAACAGTCTTCTGGATTAAAATACATTGTAGTAACTAGTGATGTCGCGAACATCAAATTTTGGGTTCGCGAACAGCGAACGCGAACTTCATCAAATGTTCGCGAACAGGCGAACATCGGCGAACCGCCATAGACTTCAATGGGCAGGCGAATTTCGAAACCCAAGGGGACTATTTCTGGCCACAATAGTGATGGGAAAGTTGTTTCAAGGGGACTAACACCTGGACTGTGGCATGCCGGAGGGGGATCCATGGCAAAACTCCCACGGAAAATTACATAGTTGATGCAGAGTCTGGTTTTAAGCCATAAAGGGCATAAATCACCTAACATTCCTAAATTGTTTGGAATAACATGCTTTAAAACATCAGGTATGATGTTGTATCGATCAGGTAGTGTAAGGGTTACACCCGCTTCAAAGTAACAGACCAATCTCCCCGTTTAATGCACCGCAAACAGTCCCTTTGCACAAGGTTGGATACCAAGCTAGCCATGTCCCGTTCCTTGTCCTCACTGATGTCATTGAAGGTCTCTTCCTCCACCCAGCCACCAAGGGTCCCTGAAAGGTGACAACAAGCCCCTGGGACGCCTGCTGTGTTTGGTCTTCCACCTCCTCAAAGCCACCTTCCTCCTCTGACTCCTCTTCTTCAGACTCCCAGAGTCTGGGGGCTTCCACTGCCCAGCATGGAATATTATACACAGGTCAGAGTCTGGGGGCTTCCACTGCACAGCATCGAATATTATACACAGGTCAGAGTCTGGGGGCTTCCACTGCCCAGCATGGAATATTATACACAGGCAGAGTCTGGGGGCTTCCACTGCACAGCATGGAATATTATACACAGGTCAGAGTCTGGGGGCTTCCACTGCCCAGCATGGAATATTATACACAGGTCAGAGTCTGGGGGCTTCCACTGCACAGCATGGATTTTTGGAAGCGGGAGATGGAAAAAGATGCTTGGTCGGTCCTCCCACTTCAAATTTGGGGCACTGCGCGTGCAATCTAAGGTGCCACCAGATATGAGTGTCACTGTGCACTGGCAAAAGTTGGCAGAGTAGGTGCAATAGGCTTCACACACATGCCTGTAGGCAGGCAATTGCTATTCAATCTATTACAGTCAAAAAAGTGTTGTTTTATGTCACTGTACACTACGGTTGCACCAAATATGACGTATCACTGTGCACTGGCAAAAGTTGGCAGAGTAGATGCAATAGGCTTCACAGACACGCCTGTAGGCAGGCAATTGCTATTCAATCTATTACAGTCAAAAAAGTGTTGTTTTATGTCACTGTACACTACGGTTGCACCAGATATGACGTATCACTGTGCACTGGCAAAAGTTGGCAGAGTAGATGCAATAGGCTTCACACACACGCCTGTAGGCAGGCAACTGATATTCAATCTATTACAGTCAAAAAAGTGTTGTTTTATTTCACTGAGCACAATATAAGTTGTTAGGTGTTAGCCTGTCACACACACAAGCTGGCAGGCAGGCATATGCAATTAGATTACACAGAAAAAATATATAAAATAAAATAAATGATGTTCTAGCCCTAAAAAGGGCTTTTTGGGTTGATGTCCTTCAGATGGAAGGCTCTGGAAGGGAGTGTATGCTGCTGATTGGCTGGAATGTGTCTGCTGACTGTGAGGTGCAGGGTCAAAGTTTCCTCAATGATAAAAAATAGGGGGCGAACCCAAAAGCGCATGTGTTCGCCGTTCGATGCGAACGCGAACATGCAAAATTCGCTGCGAATAGTCCGCCGGCGAACTGTTCGGGACATCACTAGTAGTAACTAATGTGAATTTGATATCCAAGCAAAAAACTTACAGAGATGATAAGGATAAATATTTTAAAAAATCATATAAAAGGTCATAGCAAACCTCAAGATAGATTGTACTTCAAGATTTTCCACAAAAAAAAGAATAAAAACAATTAAATTTTGATACATACAGTTATCAGTGTA
Source organism: Discoglossus pictus (assembly GCA_027410445.1). NCBI lineage: Eukaryota > Metazoa > Chordata > Amphibia > Anura > Alytidae > Discoglossus > Discoglossus pictus. The sequence goes on along the minus strand of CM050168.1, from coordinate 193,681,745 downwards.
ATGAAATACAAAATCACTTCTATAAATATAAAGAATTGGAGCAGGTTCTTAGTGAGTATCCTAGTACTACTAGCCATAGAGGTAAACGCCTGAAAGATAATTTTATCTCATTGTCACAATCTTCTACTTCAGTTGGACTAGGTAAGAACCTGGTTTAAACTGATCCAGCAGAATCGTGCGGTCCTTGTACACCTCTGATAGCAGAAGATGGACCAAACACAGGAACCACGCCCAGGAGCTTGTTTCCACAGACAAGGATCTCAGGGATACCATATAATCCCTTAGAATTAGGATTAATTCACAGACTGACACTTACACTTTGTTTATGTAAGTACAGACACCACTGTCATGCCTTTATTAATTGTCATATTTTATACAATTTTCTGGCACGCAGGCTGGCCAATCCCTGGACATCTGATGAGCTCAGGGCTTTAATCTCATACTGGTGATTATATATAGGTGGAAATGAGTGAGTTATCACCAGACAACAACACTGCTACATAATAATAGGCTACCCCTGCCCACTGGGAAACCTCGCACATCTGATGAGCTCAGGCACCTAAACTCATCCTGGTGATTGTTTTAATGCTAACCCTTTGCTATAATCCTGAAGTGTGTTTACACGGATTATCTATGAGACTACGGTCTTGGGCGTTTGGCTGATGCAATAGCCTGCAGAATATCTAATATGTTTTTTTTTACAACACTTCCTATAACATGAAACATAATACATAAACCAACATACATACAGTATAACTGTGTAATCATACTTTAAACATAAGCACTAAGAAATATATAATCATAATAATAAAAACAGGGTAACTGGCCAGTCAGGCCCAGGCCATAGTGTAAAACAGTCCAGTCAGGCCCTGGGGATGACACTCATATCTTGTGCTTGCAGTATACAATATGTCAGAAAAAGTCACATCAGTTTAGACAAATATTTATGCTGTACAAAATGAACTAGAAATACCAGTGGTAAAATATATTAAGAAATACCACAATGGATATTTGAGTGTCATAAGTTTTAAAAGCATATTATTTATCTACAGGCAAATACTTTAGATAATATTATGGTTAATAAAAAAAAATACAAGATATAAAAATATAAAAATATAGATGAAAGAATGGTTTCTTTTAAAACACTATATATATCAGCGATTAATACATAACGATAGTTAATGAACTTCTAAGAAAATTAACTATAGTTAATACAAATTGTTGTGGAATCAATGGACTACAAATGGACTATTTTGGAGTTAATGAAATTAATAATAATTATCAGCAATGGATAAGTTGTTAATAAAAAAACATTATTAGTAACTCACTGTTGTAAGACATGCACAAATTATTGTTACTGCTCTTAAAAGTGAAATAATAAAAAGAGAATGCTAGGAAATAGCTCTAGATATGAAAAGACATAGGCTGAACCCGGATTCCGTTCATATATTTTAATTGATCAGAAATTGTTTTATAGAAAATGTTATACTTCCTTTCTTTTTTAATAATGTATGAAATTACTATGTAATTTAAATAACAATCTCGCCCATGGTATAGCTCATAGCTTTATTGAGGTACATAAGCCCGGTCACCATCAGCACCACTTAGCAATCCTGAAGGGTACCAGGGAAACATACACACCATTAATCTACTCTAACCCATCAGGGAGGGCCGCAAAAACACATGGAGGCTGTGCAGAGGCATGTGGAGCAACTGCTAACTCACCTCCATCTCCGCTCCGCCCATCCTGGAAAGTCCCACGCCATTGCTGGTGGCCATGTTCCAAGATGTATACCCATTATCATTTGGTGACCTCCCATTAAGTGTTTTGCTATCAATCAATTCACATAATCACCTGTCATATTGTTATAAGGCCTTCAGGGGAATGTTGATACTCCACAGTATCACAAATTGGACATTGCATGTGTATTAACCCTTTATTATTATATATGATATATCATGATATTATTACTATTATTATTGTTATTATATGTATTAACTAGCACTCAATAATTTACTGATATAGGAATATGACACAAATGTGATGTATGTGGATGTCCCAAAATCCCAACCACTGAAAACAAACTGGCACGGTGGGAACGGTATAACAAAGCTTTATTTCATACACGAGCATAATCAGAAATGGACATTAATATCATGTGCATTAATATCATGCGTATGGTGTGGGCAGATCCCTGGAGAGCAAGAGGATATTTTTGGAAAAAAGGGGATACTTAAAGGGGGTAATGTCATAGACTAGAATAAGCATGTTGCCTAGCACCTACCAAGGTCACATGTGGTCACTACACCACTGACACCAGAATCTGATGAAAAAAAGGATCATCAGAAATCACTCCATTTAATTGAAGAAACCATTAATGTGCATATCACTTACAACTTGTATATATCTGCTCAATTAAACATATGCTAAAACCTCTGGACTGTGTAATCCAATTTCACACATATACAGCCTTATTAAGTTGTCATTGAAGGAATGTCTACCTGAGAGGCACTGTGCAAACTTTAAACCTCATACATTTCCTTCACAATGCTTACAGATGCAGAAGATGCCTTCATGCACCTGAATTGTACCTAAAACAAAACAAAAACGTAACACTTACAAAATAAGGCCTTAAAAAAGATAGGGACTGTAGCATCTCTTCTTAACAGCATTCCTCAGTGACCATCAATTGCTGAAATGTTAGACAGAACCCTACGTGTCCACAGAGAAGAGGGTCATGGACCATGTGATGGGAGGTAGCCATCTGCATACAAAACATCACCATCACATTGGCCAAGATCCAATACTCTGTAGTCAGGCTAGATTATGTTAACATTTGGACCAATAAATTGTCACTAAGGAGTGATGTTGAGAAGGCCCAAACATATGCACAGCCCCCAGGTCCTCCTCCGCCTAGCCACAGGGCCCCAATCCCCCGTGGCGGGCCGATGTCTCCTTGGAGGTGGTGGTGGGGGGGGGGGGCAGGGGGAGGAATCCCCTTGGAGGCAGCAGCAATAACAGTGGTGGTGATGTTGGTTTTGGTGGCCTTTGCAGAGGCATGGGGGAAAGAGAGGGGCGGCCGGGTAGGCAGGGGAGGCCTCTGGGGTGGAGGAGGCAAGGCTGGGAACCATAGCGCTGCGCAAGGTGTCTGTAGTCAGCATCTTCGCCAGTGCAGCCTGACTTGGTGGTGGGGATGGAGGTCCCTGGGCCGTGGCCTGGTGAGGAGGTGGGGGTGGCCCAGTGGGGAGTGTCTGGGGCCCGGCTGGAGCCTCACTCCATGGGGGTGGTGGTGTCATTGTTGGGTCTGGTGGTGGTGGTGGCAGACAGTCTCTGGCACTGCTTAGGGGAGGAGGAGAGGGGGTTCAGCCCCGCTGGTCCCTCCAGTAGGAGGGCCCTGGCGATAAGCTTAGTCTCTGGAGGAGGGGGACAGTGGGGTCAAATGGTGGTGGTGTGGCTGATTGTCCTGCTGGTGACCCCACTAGCCAGATGATATCCTCCTCTTTACTCCTTACCCTGTGCCGGTTCCTGCTGGGCGGGGGTTCGCTCCTCGCTCCCGATGGAGCCAACACCCCCCCCCCCCCCCTCTGGCTAGCCACTGGTCCCAGGACTCCTTGATGGTAAAAGAGAGAAATGAAAGGTATATGTTGTCAGTATGATGAATAATACATTGTTTTGTGTTCATTCCTATCTGACATCTAGGCTTGAACCTGGATGATTCTCCTAATTGCAACTCAGGTTAGCTATAATTTGCTAGATGTGCTCTATTCTTTTTTTCTTGATCTTGATTATTCTTGGCTGCTAACGCTCTCTGGCTGTGGTCTGTAACTGCATACGCTGCCTTGGGCAAACCAATACATGGACTCTCTATCGGTTGAGTACTGTTGTGCCCATAAATGATAGGGATTTGTCAGCTTCATGTATTTAATGATGCATCCATCTATCCCTTATTGATTCCATAGAGTTGACATGTCAGTGTCCTTGTTGGTCATCATGTACATATGTTGTGTGTGTGATGTACATGTGGTGGCATATTGGTGTTTGTGATGCTCACCTGACATGGAGGCTGGGTCATACTGGGCCACCAGGCCTGAAGCGCCAGCAGCAGGCACCTGGCTGAGAAGGTCCCTGGACATCCTCACCCACTCGTTGTAGCACACAGTCACTTGGGGCCACCACTTGGTGCTGCAGCTTGCTTCTCCTCCTTGGCCATCATCCCCCTCACCTTGGCCCTGATGTCATCAAAACGGACCTCTCATCCTTTTGCGCTGTGCCCACTGCTGTTAGCTCAGTCGCTACCTACTTCCATGCCTGGGTCCTAGGCCCTGGCCTGACTTCCCTCCCAAGGATCACGGGGCGGCAATGGATGGACCAAGAAGGACCACATTCTCCTGGTGCATGTAATTGTGGTCCCTGTGTTTGCCCTTAGCCTCTTGCCCTCCCGACTGTGGACCGGGATCCTGAGCTCTCTCATCTGTCCCGGAGACCTTTCTCTCCCCCAAACTATTTAATGTATGTGTATTGCTAGTATGTGTAATCTGTAAATATGTGTTATCAAGGATTAAGTATAAATTTGTAATTAGATGAATTGAAATAAACAAAACTGCAATATACTGATCTCAGAACTTGCCTACTGTCTCACTCCAACGCTGGGAATTGCCTGATACTTCGGAAGAAAATACAACACAGTCAACGCATGGGTTTGTGGAACGCAACTTTATAATCTGTCAATCATCTGCGGATAGACGTCTTTCTATTGGCTGAGAGGCCTGTGTCGCACTCAGTTATACTGTCATTGGATTGTAACAGCGGATCGCATCTCACCAGTAAATTAACTTTGCAGCCGCTGGAGGGATTTAAGGGCTTGAGCCATCAGCCCATAACTTGTGCCCTTGCTCAATTCAATAACGCCGGAATCGGAGACGATCGCAAGCCCGCAACAGGCTCGCAGACATACAGCATGTATACCGCCAAATCCAGGCTTGGAATTGAATCAGGTTCTTTGTATCCTAACTTTTACTGCAAAGTTAACAAATGACTAGGCCTGAAAGTCTTCTTTTGATACAAAGACAGCTTTTAATACTACATAAAGGCAGTATTTGAACATAGATCTGAATGAATTTACATTTAATGGAACACTACAATAGTAAAATAAGTTAGGGCCCTTTAAAAGTCAAAATTTCCTCCAGTATAATGAAAGACAAATTGGCCCAATTATGTGGCACTGAGATATTACCTAATGCTAGTTTCCATCATTTAGCCTCTACAGATACTTTCCTCCCATCCCTCAGAGTATGTCACTGCATGAGCTTGGGATGACAGCAAACTGACAATCTTTATATTGTAGCTTGTACTCTACAATCTATCTTCCATCCTCTCCTACACTGAAACTACACTCACTAAGTTCACAAACAACCTGCTCACTGCCAAATCTAAGACACTTCTATTTGCAAACTCTTCATTCACTAGGCCCTTGCCTAGAGTCACATCTTGCGTCTCCCTACTAACCAGTGTCATGACATGTCATGGCCTACCACTATCTTAAAATCCACATTTCCAAAACCGAGTTATTAATAAGTCTTCCATCCTCCTCCACCTATGCACTTGAAATTACTCTATAGACAACTCAAAAGTTATTCCAACATGTCAAGTACGCTGTTTATGTGTCACACTTGACCCAGATATTTTCCACCAAATCTCATTACTCACTAAATCCTGCCTTTTCCACCTCCAGAATAGCTACAAAATGAAATGTATTTCTTGATTATACACCACACTACAAAGACTTTAATCCATGCTTTCATCATGTCCTGCTTGACCGCTGCAACTCCATGTTAATTGGCCTTCCACTAAATAGCCATTTCTTGCTTTCTTTTGACAGTCTTACATGGCTCCTTATCTTATTAAGGATACAATTCAGAATCCTAAGCCGAACTTATAAAGCCCTCAACTACACTGCATCTGCCGATATCTCAACTTTTGTCCTCAAAACACCCACCTTGCCCCCTCTCTGATCTGCCTATGATCTGTGCCTTTCTTCCCCTATTACAACCTCCTCCCCTGCCTGCCTACAAGACTTCTGAAGAGTAATCCCTACTCATTAGGACTTCGAAATCAAAGTTGTATAGATACTAGGGATATGAGTTACTGACTGATAAACATATATCATGTACATAATATTCTATACAATGAAACATATTAACAAGGCACTTCTGTATTAATGAGATTAATAACATTGCATATAGTAAACTAGACTTGTCTACAGAACACAGTTTCTGTAACTCTGATCTACATATAATGCTGTCTAAAATATTACAAATACTTATTTATTTTTCTTTAAAACCCTTTATCACTTTTAAGTTTTGAAAAGTATGTATATTGACAGGCAGTTCTGAACACCTTATGGAATTTAACTATCAAAACTATTAGAATGGCTAAAAAGCAAAGTGCAATTTATCATTTCTTCTTTATAGTACCTAAACTGAAATCCTTGCATTTTCTGATGTTAGACTCCCCATAGATAAGAAAACCAGACAAAGTAATTGTTATATGTCCAATCCCATATAAATAAAGTGCTTCAGCATCCAGAATCCATCCCAACGTAATTGTTTTGTGTCTGCCCTGTATCAACAGTGGAATAAGGAATATTGCTGATGCAGACTTCTTACAGTAAACAAACATAACTAATTGAGTGTCTTGTAGTATTTCTACCTTTCCCTTATATAGAAACAACATCCTTACCAAGAACATATTAATCTTTACCAAAAAAAAATAAAAAAATTGTAAACAAGCACTTAAAGGGACACAGGAAACCATTAGAAGCAGATCAGCAATTCTTTCATGCCAGAACTTTATTTAGTAATGAGCAGACCTCTTTCCTCTGTGATTAGCCTTTTATCAGATACACTGAACACAATTTATATTTTGCTTTTAAAAGAAGAAATATTTCATATAAATATTACAATAGTTACTTTTACATGAAAATTTTTAATTTTAAAACTATATAACCTTCATGGAAACCAACATGAAGTGTGTCCCTGTTTGAGACTTTAGAAATGTATGACAGTGTGTGTATTAATGCTAAGTGGCCAACAGAAACAAGCGCCCCAGGGAAGTTAAACATTTTAATCAATTTGTTATGACCCGAGAGAACCATTTAAAAAAGGAAAACATTGCTTTGAAACCCCCATAGAGCTCCTATAATGTTACCTGTGTCTAATAAGAGATAATCTTTTTTTGCTGATAGCAATATTTTGCAATATTGCTTAAAGAGCACTGAGATCATACAAATTTTGTATCAGATACTGACAGAGCTTTGAAAGTAAAGGCACAGTTTACTTAAAATCATGCCTTTGTCACCTCACCCACATATATTTGTGTTTGCATGGACTTCGGATGTTCCTTATATCCACCTTCCAGTATTCTGCATTAGTAATGAGCAGGGGTGTGTATAAGCTGTAATCAATAGGGTGTGACCAACAGCTCTGTCAGTTAGACCCTCCCATAGTTTTCAGAATAGTGGTGATTTTACTGTTGGAGGTTATTCTAGCCCCTGAGTATCCAGAGACAGATTGGAGAACAATGCTTTAACTGCTGTGCCCTTCAACATGCTGTCTCTTCCTTAATGATCCACAGACTCACCTTGCTGTGTATCTTATTTCCTTTTTTCCTGGAATACAGCAACTTTTGCTACAGATCACAAAACTAAAAGTAAATTAAATATATTTAACAGAATACAATGATTATATGTGCATTTACACAGTGCTATGTATTTATTGCCATTTGAGGATGTTTACAGTTGGATAGTGAGACTGTACTTAGAGATTCAGATAAAGTTGGGTAGGACACAGGTACATTGAGAAGAAAAAGAACAAGATGGCACAGTTCGAATGTATGTTATGGACAGAGACAATTATTCACATTAGAAAGTCCAATATGGGTGTTGCAATGAATGCATACACACACAAACTTGTCATTTATGTGTTCATAGATGTTGAGCTTATTAACATTTACACTTTAAACCTAAAATCTAAGCAATACTAAAGGCCATCCGCCATCAATTTTGTGTCCCATTAATTAGACTTATAGTATATAGTGCAGTAAAAGCTGATATTATTTATATGCTTCCTCAAGCCATAGATGTTTCACAGTTTCCTTAATTGACATTGTATTTGTTTTATTTTTATTGAAAGAAAGAGCCAAGTGAGAGGTAGGACGATGAAGGGTAAAGAGGGTAAAGGTCTTCCATTATTTTTCATTGTGGGGAAATTGTTTATACTTGTACCTAACCCCTGTATTGCACTGCGGAATATGTTGGCGTGTTATAAATAAAGGATAATAATAAGAGGAAATATGAGAGGTGGATTGGATAAACAAAAAAGGGCAGAGAGGGGTTATGAGTAGAAAGAGGAATGGGGCTGAAAGGGTTAAGGAGAGAGAGATGGATATGTGGAATATAGAGAAGGGTATTGGAATGAGAGCGATAGGGTGCTGCAGAAAGGGACCAGCTGCACCGACCAATTAATGGATCACACTTGTTAGATCCTCTCCTATCAGAGTTTCTGTGCTAGGGATTTCCTTGGAATGAAACTTGCTTCAGGATCTGTGGTGAGCAGGAAATCAGTTCTGGAATGTAGATTCAGGATTCATGAGAAGCTGGACTATAGGAAAGTGGTTAAAAATCTATTTTTCCCCTTGCAGAAACACAGTTGACACACACATATATATTTTCAAAACTGGTATTGCCCTTCATTGTAACACACAAAGACTTTACATGGAAACACACAATGGTCTCTGTAGTTCAAATAGTCTGGGTACAGAGTAACAAAATATAACGTAATTAATCTAGGAAGGCAAGTTAACCTAATCACTCAGCAAGAGGTCTTAAATGCTGAACTCCCCATTGTGTTAGCTTCACAATGTTAGTTTCACAATTTTAGCTAACACTAGTGATAGAACGTTTTGGGGAATAAAAATGTTGTGCATTTTTTAATTCACAGGGTCAGTAGTTTTGGACAATATCTAGTTTTATAGGTTTATGATGATGAACATGGGTAGATTAACAGTTTTAAGGTGGCTAGGAATATAATATAACTACATATCATTTTTACTTTTATGTATTTAATTTTTTTAAGAAGTGCTTAAAAGCTCTAGTATTCCCCTCTGCAGCTCATGAAGACAATATACTTGTAAGTGCATGGGATGACATGACCTGTATCATAATAAGCAGTCAGCGGCAACATGCTCTATCATGTTCTTAGAGAGAGGCCAATGACCTCTTGTGACATAATGCTAGTATACTTTAAAGATCTTACCTTTCTATATTTCTTTGTAGTGATTAACTCTGCCCCTTTTGCATAATTAGGGGAGAGACAACTTTAGCAGACTTCCTGCTGTATGCTCTGATGCTCTGATGATCTACACTAGAGCACACAGCAGAATGAGTGCTACAACTGTCCTATCCCTAATTATTCAATAGGTGAAGAGCTAGGCACCACAGAGCAGCGGGCAAAAACCTATAAAAGGTAAGAGCGTTAAAGTATAAGTACTAGCATTATAAAGTTTAAACATTATAAATGAAGTATTCTTATGCATGTACTTTTATTTTAACAGTGTTTATTTTTACAGTTCAGAAAGTCCTGTAAGCCCATGAGATTTAACCAAGAAGGAAACTGAAATTGTTAGTTTTCTGATTCAAGGAAGCTGTCCTGTCATCAGAGAATGGAACTTCTGAAGAATTAAATTCTAGTCATATTCCTGGTCATCACTGATTTTACCTTGAAAGCAATCAACACTGAACATTTTACACAGTTATATATTATTCCATAAACTCAGGTAGATCCAACATATACCTATATAGCCAGGAACAAGGAGAGCTAATGCACAAATTAAAGTGACATTATCAACAAAATGACTTAAGTGTGAAACTTGATGAAAACTATTTAGCTACATTAATAAAAATGTGTTTTTGCATTTTATTGTAATTGTGCTCTGAAGTCTAGTGTTTATATTATTCAGTGTCAGTCAAACCATGCAGGAGATCTACAGAGTTTCTTAGAGCACCTAGCTTTAGCAGTCGTGAAATCAAATGATTAATGAACTCCTGTATTTAAAATGTACTCTTTCAAAGGACTACACTTTAAAATTGGCATTTTTTTTTGTGTAAAAAAAAATAATAACAGTCCTAATGTATGATCTTGTATTTGCAGCGGAATCTACAATTTTAGTTTCACTTGATTTAGGGATCTATTCCATGGCTCCCATAAGTGAAGTTCACTCATTAAAAAAAACTACCAAGCTATCACATCACACATGTAAATCTAACCTCTGAGAAATGCCATCCGAGTGGTCGAAATGTCCCTAATATCTTAAAGAACCACAAAAATTTCAAAATGTGTTCTGCTTTATTAAATAGAAGGTGAAAAAGCACTTGAAAAAGTGCTTTCCTTTTTAAAATTACATTTGAATTAATTTTAGTGTGTTAAATATATCGCACCAAAGTATTGCATAGAGAAGATGGCTCAAGGTGTCTATACCTGTGTAACGTATTAGGGGTGCTACCAGGGATTAAAAAATGACAATTATATCGAAAAAGTGAAAAAGCACAAGGAATCCCTTTTATTTGGTGCACACCCTAGAACCTAATCTCCTATATGGAGAGTAACACTTTAAAACTTAGTCTTTAATTTTATCCAAATAAAACAATGATCAATTCTTAAAAACTTAAAACACAGACACCATGCTGTTATTATATATATTGGACTCTAGATAGTATTGTGACATAGGACACTATTTTCACATTAAATGGGATATCGCTGAATTCAATTAAAATCTGTGAGGTAATGTACCAAAATGCACCAAAGTGCTAAGTGGTAATGTGATAAGGGATCCAAAAAAGGGCAACATTTATAAAGTGGCTAGTGATAAAGTGCTTCCAAAAATAGATTGGCCAAATCTCATGTGCTAATGAATATGTTTATATAAAGTGCTAAGTTCCTCAATACCTTCAGTGTGAATATTTGAAATAGAATTCAAAGAACAAATTGAAATAGGGAGTCCTATTATATAAATGGCCTTTGTATATGAATAAATTCGGACTTACATAAGTAAATCGCGTCACTAAGGAGTACCTGAATAATAGACTATTATGAATTAAATATTTCCCCTAAAAATAAACTCCATTCATTATCCTCAGTATTATCTCATTTGTACACTATATCTTACTAAAATGGTGTCAGATAGTGGACATATGGAAGGAAAATTTGCAAAATAGAGGGGTCTAGTGTCTATTCCTTCAGTTAGTTAGTTCCTACTTGCGCAACACTGCCTAGACGCTATCTGATGAGGTAATCGTCGTGTGTCGAGTAAACCTAGTGTGGCGTCTAACGCGACGCACGTTTCTATTTTATTTCATCAGGGGTTAAATATAAATCGACAGAAAGGTGAGTATAGGTTCTGGTGGGTATAAGTCACTCATGGACATCAATACCCAGCTAGATATGAGACAGTATCTTCTGCTAGTAAGTTTATAGATGAAGTTCAATCTAATACAATAAACAGTTTTTAACCCTTAGGTCCGACAAGGCTCAAACTCTATATTCAGGGCTTATATAAAGGATTATTAAAAAATGTACCTAAATACTAAGTGGTATTGTCAATTGAGAACATGATTTTAGGGGGACAAAAGGATACACTTTTTAAAACTAACTAATAGTATAGTCCATAACCTTTAAACTGGATAGTGGACCAGCATCAAATTAAAACTTAACTTTTATTGGTATGTTTAAAAATATGGTTGTACTTTTTTAGACATAGTTTTTTTTTTGTTTTTTTTTGTGAGTTTTATATTTTTATTTAAAAAAAGACGATTAAAACGATATACACAACAAGCTACAGTGGCGTTCTGGGAATAAATGCCTGAAAATATGATGTCAATGGGCTCAGTAATTGGAAATTAAACCTTGCTCAAGTTCAGTGAACAGCTCGGACATAACCCTATATTGTGGGTGAGAGACTATAAGGTACAGAGATTCCACCTTGTACCAGAGAGTTTATACAATAGGCTTCTTGCAATGATCAGAAATATCATATCATAAATTACCTTATTTCTAATCTTGTCACTTTCAATGGGGACATTTCCATGAAAATCACACTTTTACTTTTATCAGAGGGTCATATTTCCAACCATATACACAAATTAATTCATCCCAAACTTGTGTTAACCACTGTCAACCGACAACAGGCTTGAGGTTTAAGGAAAGGAACATATATCACTCAAAAAACATTCTTCAGTAAATTATTAAAATTACAGGATTTCCCTGAATCCCTACAATCCAAATGCAAGACCCAAAGCTGTTTGGCAGTTTTAAGGGTCAGCCAATTCTCCTCTAATTACTATGGGTAAATTTGAGATTGACCATGAGTCTCTATGCTCAACTCTACTAAATCCAAAAGCTAATTCAAGTTCAAGGACACTGCCGAAACAGAAATCCACTAAGGCCTTCGTAGAAGCCTTAACACGTGATTCCCCCTCAATACTTGCTACCTCATATGAGCCCAGGTATGCATTTGGATTCCCCCATCAATACCTGAGGCCCTCTGGCCCCCTTTTACCCACCTATTGTGCTGTGGGTTGATGGGTCCATTAACTCCAAGGGGGAACCATTTGCCTTTTATACTATTTTTATTGCTTCTGATTGGTAGAAAGAGTTAACATTCTCTTCTCTGATTGGCTGTTTCTATAGTTCAGTCATTCTGATTAGTTAGACTTTTAATCAAATCAGAAATAGGGAGGGAGTAATTCAAATATTCATTTGAGATTGGCTGAAATATGACACAATATTGGGCCCATCAGAATAAAAATAATATCTAATGAGAGGCTGCCTTCAGAAAGTCATTAGTAGGCAGGGAGCTCCTTAAAGGAAGAGGTTCTTTATTTATTATTTTTTAGGTGGAGGCTCATTCCACAGGCATGATGAGGATTGAGGGTCTTCAATCAAAGTTAGAAGAGAACCAACTTCTTCTAACAACATGAATGTGCTTGCTTTAATAGGAGTTGAAAAGTACCAGGGCATCAATGATAGTCGCTGGCGGGTTGTCAGGGGGAGGGTACGTATAATTTGCCCCCTCCCCCCATATATGTTTTTTATTTTTTTATTACGTTAGTAAAATATGGAGGTTACATGTCAATGAATTAGCGTTTAGAGGTCCGATATGTGAAACGGCAAAATAAAAAATAATCAAAATGAATGCAGATACTGCTCTAGTCTATGTGGGTGGCCTGATATGTATTAACTCATTGATTCCCGAGATTGATAGAACCACGAATGGAAACATAAAAAAAATATTTTTGATTGGAGATTAGCTTGAGACTGGTGTGTAATTCATTTTAATTTCATCACTTTCCCCGTCATTTACAGTGCATTATTGATTTTTTATTTGCAGTTACAGTGCTATGGACATGTCTTTAACCCCTTAGCGAGTCCACTCTAGTACTCGTAGGATTTTCTTCTACATTTGCCATTTAAGGGTGTGAAAACATTTGCGAGCTTGCGGAATTGTAGCAATTAAATAGCGATTTGCGATTTTAGAGATTGTAACTCTTGCGGACGTGAATGATCAAAGGGGTGTAAGTTCCAGTTGTAACAATCGCAGGGATTTTCAGCCCTTAACCCGTAGACCGTTTGCGGATTGCAAAAAGACACCAATTGAATAGCAAATTAGCTTACGAGCTCCATAAGAGAGCCTGTAATTTACAATTGCTCAATTTAATGAGGCACATAGTGTGGATATGGAGATTATTGAGATTCAGACTCAGAGTCTCCTATGGGAACATTTTAGGCAGGCTCCAATCACACATTAGAGCTAAATGCTATGTGCAAACCCCCCTGGGTTGGGGATCAATACGTTTTATGGGATTCTTTTTTGCAGGAGCCATAGAATAGCTCCACAAATTTGTTTTTCAAAACTCCCACAGCTATGAATCAATCTTACAGGAGCAATCACTAGAGCTTATATTTCCTTAGATGGGAGGAGAGTTTGAATGTCAATGCAGTATTTTCAACATAATTAAAATAAGTCTCATTAGTTGACAAGGACACAATTTCCTAAGAAGTATCAGACAGAATCACTTAGAAATGTAATTAATTTAATCATGTAGTATAAAAATGCATATACAAATTAAATATAGAAAATAAGAATGGACTACAGTGGTCCTTTAAACCAAAGATGTTATTCTCACTCCCCTATTTTTTAAACATAGCAGCATGTTATGTCTTTCATACAAATTCACGCAGTTTAAAAAAGATTGCTCTATGGGAGAGGGGTTAGGATTTTAAAATGGATTGCTGTAGGGGAGAGATGTTAGGCATAGGGTTGGGATTAGGCATAGGGTTAGAGATTAGGCATAGGGTTAGGTATAGGGTTTGGGTTAGGCATATGGTTGGGGGTTAGGATTAGATATAAGGTAAGGGTTAGGCATAGGGTTAAGCTTCAGTTAGGGTACTGCCATTACATGTTTTATTTGTAATGTGTAGATTGCAAACACTACATTCTTACCACTAAATGGTGCTGTGGCATAGCGACCTCCTTCCCAATAACTCCTATTTAAGATCACATTTTTTACTCTAAAATTACCTGATTTGTTAATATACTTATCCACAGTAACCTGAAATCTCTTAAGTAGCACTTTTGGAATCTTCATTGGAATACACCTAAAAAGATATAGTACTTTTGGTAATTTTGACCGCTGATACCCTGCCATCCAGGACAGATTCAACTTGTGCCAAGAATCTAGCACTGCTCTTATATCCTTATGCAATTATTCCTAAATATATTATGACAGCATGTTGAAAATTCAGTAACAAGATGTGTAAAATGGTTAGACAACCAATCAAAGTCAACATTTGCTTTACGTTGGCCTGTTGTTATACCGTCTATATTGATCATCAATACCTGTGTCTTACTATGATTAATTTTATAGTAGGAAATAGACCCATATTGCTAAATTATCTTTAATAGATATTCTACTGAAGTTACTGGTTCTGAAGTTGTAATAATTACATCATCCGCAAGTAATGTTATTTTTGGATTCACTTTTCCCATAGCAACTCCCTTAATATTAATATTGCATCTTATTTTTTCAGCGAACGGCTCCATAACTAAAGCAAAAATAAGTGGAGACAATGGACATCCTTGTCTAGAGCCGTTATGGATATAGAAGCTATCTGTTTTAAACCCTGGTTCACATTCAAAGGCATAATTATTGGAATATAGTGCCATAATGGCCTTGTCTCCAAGGCCAAATTTTCGCAGGGTCATTTCCAAAAACTCCCAATTCAAACCATCAATAGCCTTTTCTCTTTAGCTAATGCTAAAAAATAAATATTTTTTACTTTGCAAAAGTCCAAGATGTCAAACAATTTTCTTGTGTTTTCCAGGCCTTGGCGCTCTTTTAACAACCCTGATTGATCATAGCTAACTAGACCTTTCATTACTAGCATAAAGTTTAATATCAATATTTAGAAGAGAAATCTCAACTTTTCCTTCTTTATGGATGGTAACAATTACAGCCTGAAGTGATTCAGCAGGGGCTGAGCCTGATAATCTGATTTAGTTAAAGCTATTCAATAGATGTGGGCTCAATATCTTCAAATAACACTGGAAAACAAAAAACGGAAGTCCGTCCGGACCTGGGGACTTATTTAATTTGAAAGCACTAATAGCTTCTTCTACTTCTACAAAGGAAATTTGATCCTCCAATTTGTCACATTGTAGGGCTGAGATTTTAGGCAGTTGGACAGAGTCCAAAAACTCAGATATTATTTTTTTAGTAGGATTAATTACATCTCCACTAGCCTCCAAACTGTACTGATCTTTATAGTAGTCTAAGAAAACCCTTCCAATTTGTTCCGGAAGCCTATGGGGTTTCCCCTTTTGATCTAACATTCTTAGAACTACTATTATTTCTAAATTGGTTCGCAAAAAAGTTGGTAATATTTTTGCTGTGCTATCCAGATATTCTTATCAATTTTTATTTGTTGAATTTCTCTTATTGATTTCTGTATAGTCAAAATTTCCAGGGAAGTATCTTTATTAGGTGCCAATTTATTGAGATTATTAGCCTTATTTAATAGAATATATAAGTCTCTCAAGGATTTCCCTCTTTCCTTACTTTTCTTGGATGCTAATGAGATCAAATTACAGCTTAAGTAAGGTTTAAGGGAGTTCCAGAATGTAACTTTAGAAATGACAGAATCTTCATTGAACTCTATATACTCTTCAATAGTCTTGGAGATATAGTCCCTATCCGTGGACGATTTAAATAAGGACTGGTCTAACCTGAACCTTTTTGATCTTGTCTTATTCCAAGGCTTACTAATATACATGGTAACACTAGCATGATCTGAATCTCCTAAAAGGGCCTATATCAACTTTTTCGACCCTATTTATAACCTCTTGGTCTACCAAACAATAGTCTATCCTTGTGTATGGCGCATGGAGAAAAGGATATAATCTCTCACTCCAGGATGGAATGTCCGCCATGCGTCAAACAACTTAAATCTTGCCAAAGAAGTCTGGAACCTACGCGAAACAACCATAAGTTCTCTACTCGGATTTGCTATTTTCTCCGATTTCCTATCCACTTCAATGTCCAACACCATATTCATATGCCCAGCAATTATCAATATTCCCTTTCTTATCTTATTTATAATTTCTAGCATTCTATTTAAGAACCGGTTTTGATTTTGGTTAGGAGCATACAAATTTGCTATTGTATAATCAGATCATGCTTTGTCTAGGAATCTAATATTATGTAATTTATATCATGAGCACTTTATTTGCACTTATGCAATCACAAAAGGTGATAATACATTTAGTTTAGAGTAGGTTAGTTCTTAAACACAGGTTAGGGGGGTAATTGGTGGATCCCCAGTTCCACCATCAGGAATAGTTTATTTAGCATTTTTTCACTTTTAAATTTTATTTCTTAGTGTATTTAGACTAGTATAAAAGGAGTAAATGGTGGGCTCCGCTACCACCAAATTTAGATCAGGTGATTTACTATAAAATTTGTCAATTGGTGTTTAAAGTATTGTACAGATAATAAGATACTGAGATAATGCATATAACCAGTGATTGTCCTTGCCCTACTTTTTAAAGGTTTTTCGAATATGCATTGTAGATTGATTCAAACTGTCTAACTAAATTTACTCATTCTGCTATATCCTACTCAATGCTAGTACTAATACTCTATATATTATTATCTTTTCCTTTTACACACCTATTTAAAAAATCATATCACCTTATGCCTTTATAATTACAACTGCACACTCCATAGTTTAAAAACACTCCCACCCACAATCTACAGTACAGCTCACAGACCCCTCCAATTGATTAAACAAATTGCATTCACGTTGCCATTTTGTATTTGTCACCCTCTTGTATCACACCTAAACCCTTAGATTGTAAGTTTGTGAGTTTTCAATTGTGTGTCAGTGTCTTGGAAACAAGCACTATGTACATTTGATTATATGCTCAAAAACAGGGCCCTCCATTCTTTAAGGTGTTAAGTTTGTTTTTTGCCATGTACTAACCCCCTGTACAGCGCTACGGAATATGTTGGCGTGATATAAATAAAGATAATAATAATAATAATTTAAATGTTCCAGTTAAGACACATGTCAGCACTGACAGGCAAATGGATGAAAAGGGATTTTGACCCAACCAAAGGCCAATACAATAAATTAAATAGAAAAAAGATCACAAAAGAAAGGGGATCTTTCTATCCCCTGTGCAGATCCTCTCTTATTTAACAACAGGAGTTTACCCAACTGCACATAAGGTCTAACATGAGGTCTAACTTATACCCAGTGTTAGTTAAGAAGACATATAGTATGTTAATATATTGTTATTGACCTAGTTAGTTAATTCAAAAGAGTTTAGGACCAGTTAGGTTCTTTGCTTAAACGCCAAGCACCAATTTCAAGTCCTCCTCTTGTCCAGAGAAAAGTTGCTGTATGGGAAGTGCCTGTGCACACGCAAAAGAAGATCACATATATTAGAGCCAATGGCCCCTCTATTCAGCATCTCTTTTTATCATATATTGGTTGCTTTTGGAATATTTTAACTTATTAGGGTTTTTGTTTGATTTTTGTTAGTGTTCCTGTGTGCACTCAGGCTCCCTCTCAACAAGCCCCCTGCAACACTTGGACTCTTAACTGTTATTCAGGAGATCAGCTGATCCCCCACTCGGCATACTTGCTCCTGGGATCTCCACTCTGGCTCTCAGCTATTGTGATAGATAATTACACCAATGTGGGTAAAATGAAATGTGCAGTCCCTAAGGTCCCACAATGTAGGAATATGAATGTAGAACAGTCCCGCCAGGCCCACAATATCCTATAATATAGAAAAAATGTGTATGCAGTCTCACAGGTCCCACAAGGGCCCACAATGTAATCCCACCAATATGTCAGCCAAAAAACTCCAAACCTTTACGTACGTATTTTTTCACAGGCCAATACTCTCTTCAGTTGAGGACTCTGTCCCTGTACACCTGCGAGGAAAGAGGTCACAGCATTTTTCCGGTTGTTGTCATGCTTAGTGCTCAGTTACCCACTTACAGCGGGTGCTGCATTACTCTGGGGGGAGTCCTTCTAGGAGGGCTCTTGGGAGCGTTTAGGAGTTTCAAGGGAGAAAGCCTCCCATCTGCAGGACTAGACACTTTTGCAGCCTTATGAAATTGCGATTCTGTAAATTTAAAAGGGCTCTATTGAAGCACACAGCATATTTTTTTTACAGAAGTTTTTAGTTAGTGAACTTCTATCCAAAAGCAAGGTCTTCACTAACTAAAAACTTCTGTAAATAAAATATGCTCTGTGGTTAAATAGAGCCCTTTTAAATTTACTGAATCGCAATTTAATAAGGCTGTTGGTGTCCACACGTCCTCCCCATGGTATGCCTCAATGGAGTAACATCGCTTCACAGAGATAGCGCTAACACGACTGTTGACTGTTGACTGTCCTGGGCGAAATTTGATGCAAAAAGATAAAGATATTTTAAGTGGTAAAATTAGCTGATATCAGCCTTCAAGTTTCCCAAGTACATGGCAAGAAAGTTAAACTTACAGATAAGAGAATGTCTTAAAAGACAACAAAGAATATAGCTAGGGCTAAATATAATAGTATACAATTCACAAGTTGCTTTTATTTTTTCAACTTACTGAACAATATCTTGCTCAAAATTAATTCTAAAAAGTAGCAAACTGGATATTTGGGACTTGCTCATTCAAAGACAATACAAATGCTTGCAGGATAATCAATTGGACATTTGAGTGGTTGTGGTACATTTTCACAGTGTATTTCCATCCTCTTGATGAATTTGAATCAATCACTAGATCATTTAAATGTCTGTCAATGTTCAGGTTACAGACAAATGACCTCCTGAAGCTGCTCCTGTTGAATCGCCTAGTTCTGCCCTGAATAAAATGATTGATAAGAGAATACCCCAGCTAACCTATAAATCAGTTTGTAATTAGGTGGAGTACTCACAAGGGGGATTCTGAAGGAAATTGAAAAGGACAACAAGGGATGTGAAAATAAATCACAGTAACTAATCCTGGTAATTATACAACTGTAGCCGTAAACTGGCAAAAGAGAAGTGTTGTATAACCTTTTTTTTGTGCCAGATGAGAATATTTTTTCGTGCTGTCTTTAAAACCTGAAAAAATTGCTTTGCTCTGTATAGCCTGGTGGTGAGTTTATTGAATTAAGTAAAATTATTATTAAAGTGTTGCATGTTTGTCCCAAATATGCCAAAAATAAGGAAGCAGTGTCTAAATGTTCCCCCCTACTGCTTCTATACACAGAAATGAGCTAAGTAAAGGAACAATGTAAGCAGCAGGTATCTTGTTCATCACATGATCAAGAAATGTTGCTTGTAAACTTCCAGATACCTCTCACCTCCAAAAGTCACATTCACAAGTTAATTTCCATTTCAATTTCTTACTCTTCTCTTTTTCTTTCTCGCATCTCCAATCTCAAGACTCAAGTATCAAATATTTCTACTCGGCCATACTCCCCAAAAAAGTGTTACTCAAACCTGTTTACAGGGTTTTACACGATATTTGGTGCTTGGTTAGTTCATGTGGAAGTGCATTGATTCCCCAAGGAGAATATTGAGAGTAAATGGAAAGTATATTCTAGGTTGCTAAATGTATATCATCGTCAAGGACAGGAATATGAACAGGTCAGACACCAACCTAGTTTCTAAAATAAACCTTTCCAGATGTAATTTTGTCTCATCTGATTAAATATTGATATACCTTTCCAATTATATAAATATGGAGGCTAAAAAAAGTAACCATCAGTGTGTTGTTTTTTATCTTGGGAATGCATAGGTTTTTATCTGCAAATGTGTAGTTCAAACATTTTCCACTTTGAAGCCCATTGTTACCACTTTTTACAAATGAAATGGGAGATGGGCAGATCTTTGGTGTAAGTAAAGTGCAGCACGTCAGCATTTACTGAAAGGTTAATAGGCAATACCTTTCAAATTTGCTAAACTCACATCCCTACACACATCAAATCTCTTGCAAATGGGTCTAGAAAATTGTATCGGTACAGTCATTGTAACCACAATTTCATCACTGTGCTAAAAATGCACTCTGTGATTGCAGCAATGAATGAAACAGCTTATGCTATGTGAAGTTTAAAATGTTGGTTAGGGATTTTCTCCTTCAGGCGCAGGACCCTTTCAATCTTTATCAGCACAGGGCTCCGGCCTAAAGGTCCAGAGAGTCCTTAATAGGAGTTATAGCATGCACAGGAGCCCTAGGCCAGCTTGTTATATGCAAGGGAGACTGTTACCAAGACATTCCCAAACCCCATCTCAATGGCACATCTGGACATTGCAATGATTTTAGAGGGTAGAAGAGCAGAATCAAAGTAGCCAAATCAAAACCAAAAAGGGGGACCATTGATATATGTAACTAAGTAAAGTTCTTAATTCAGTATGATTCTGTCACTAAGCTCCCTGTCTAGGTAGACTCCTGCCATTGCTGTGTTTATTGTCTTGACAATAGTGCTGAAGGAGTGCACTTCAAATCTGCACTGACCCAGAGGTAGGTGATACAATAGTGAAACAATCTGGATGTATTGTTTACAAATTAAAGCAATCTGAAATAAACAATACTGAGCATGTGCAGACCATATGGAATAACTAGCACAATAAGCAAAGTTACTCCCTGGAGTCTGTACATGCAATGGTAGAGCTAGAGAATGGAGGGCCCTGGTACAAAGAAAAATGTTTTTGGATCCCCCTCTGGGGGTTGTAAAATATGTTTTGCACTGTGCCCACCGTAACCAAATCACCCAGACAGCTTCTCATAACTGCCCCGAAGACCTCTTCCTTTTTCCCATAACGGCAAACCTTCCCAAGACCCCTACCCATTGCTGCTCCACCCCTTTCCAATATATATATATATATATATATATCACCCCCCACACAGCACTCACCCCTCTTAGCATCCATCCCCACCCAGTCCTTGTCAGCTGCCTTCCCCTATCAGCATCCATCCCCGCACAGCACCCATCCCTATCTCCTTCCTCCCTCACATAATCCATCCCCCATGTACTTTGCGCCCACTTTGTAGCCCTTGCTACCTTACCTTCTTCCCTGAAACACATTCCCAGTGTCCTGAACTGCTCCGCACTGCCACCTCTTGGAGCTCAGTAAAAATGCTCATGTACACACCAAATTATGACTGGGGGAGGGGGCTGTTGTGCAGCCAGGGAGACACAGGGGGCCCAGGTGAGAAACAGAACAGGGGTGGGGGGGGTCCAGGGAGGCTGTTATATGGGCCAGGATGGGAGAAAAAAATTAAATGCAACAAAAATGACACAGCACTGGGTCCCCCTGAGGAAAGCCCTGGTGCACCCTGATCCATCCCTGTGTACATGTTCGGTCTTGTGACATGGAAAAATACTGCAGAACCCTCCGGTGGTAGTTGAGAGTTATTGGCAACCATCAACCATAAGAAGGAGCTAAGAGACAATTATTAGTAGGAGAATCGAAAAGGCTAATAGCATGCTAAAGTTGAATTCTTTAGTGTAGGTTTTCTGTAAGAAAATATACTTGTACATTACTTGCTATCACATATAGTTTTCAATTATACCACATTTGGAGCCTTCTCTATGTCACTTTAGGTCAGAGCTAGGGATTAACTTTTGGCCTTTTAACTAGGCAGCATGCACACTGCAGCTACTGTTTTCAAACAAAGTACCGGTACTGCAAACCTTTGCTAGCCTTCTCTTTGATTCTCCTTACTGACCATTGCTTGTTTTGTAGATTGTTTGCATGTGCTCCCTGATATTGTTTCAGTATATGTGACTTTTCCCAGCTTGCAAACTGCCATGAATACTTGAAACATGCCTACCTTGATCTCAGCCATAATCCAGCCTCAATACCAATTTGAGGCCCAGACCACCTCTCATGCCTATTATCCTCTTCACCAGATTTTTAGCTTAAATAAAAAAAACAATGGTTTCATTTTGATTGGGCTAGGGTCTGTGTTAACTGGGGAATTATTTCTAGGAGCACATTAATCCTGATTATAGCTACATGGAAGAACTCGATTATGACTGTGACCACCCAGCAGGATTTTTCATTTGGACCTAGTAGTTTCTGCCACAGGTGAAGCCCCACTTACAGTCCCTTGTGCAGTCTCCAAACTGCATACTGAACCTAAGATTGCACCAAAATGGTGATATTCATGGCTATCAAGGGTTTATGAATCAGTACTTTATCTAAGCAATGGTACTTGTGTGTCACTGACCACATGAAAGTAGTCTACTTAATCTTTTTCTTCACAAATAATGTACTAACCCAGGCTTTCCATTTCTGGGAGATGGGTTCAGCTATCACTAACAATTGGGACAAGTTCAGTAACACTTTTCTGAGAGCCATTAATGTCCTAGGACAAATGTTCTTTCTCTGCTCTGTTATTTCTGAGAGACTGAGCTGACATGAACTGACCTCTTCACAGAGAATCAAGACCTACAGTAATAGCCTTATTCATCAAAATAGATTTCAGGCACATCAACCTCCATTGTAAGGTGAACAATTATCACTTTGTCCATCTGTGCTCAGTCAAGCTGAAAAATACAAAATCTTTGAAGCAAACAGGGTACTCAAACTATTCTGTAAATATTCTCCAAAAGCTAATGTGAACAATGTTTACTGCTCTTTCCATCTGAGCTGAGAAAATACTCCCTATATAACCAAGCATATATAGATTCTAGAGCAGTAGGGTATTTAATTACAAAGGCCATTACCACAAAGCATATGGATTCTATCAGGATCATGCCATCTGTTCAAGTGTTTTCAAACTATTGGGTGCTGTAACCCTCACTTTGGAAATTTACTGTAATGCTGGTCTGAAGGAACCCAGTATCAGGAACAAGTACCTTATGATAGACTGGGCTGAAAAAACCCAGTACAGACAAGGGCCAGAGACAGTAAATTTAAGTCCAGTCCAGGGTCAAAAGGCAGGCAGATATCTTTCATAATAAGTGTCCAAACCGGAGGTCACGGGTGGGCAGCCAACAGACGGAATTCAGAAAACATAGACAAAGGGGTCAGGAGGCCAGAATGGTCACAACAGTATTGAGGAGCACCAAGCAGAATTGGCAAGCAGAGCAGCTGAGCACATGTATTCTTCTGTTACTGTCTTATATAGGCCCAGTGTTACACTTCCTATTTATTTTACAAAAAACAATTAGCGGACTGGGTCAGTTCAGCAACCAGAATAGAGTCAATGCTAGCAACATCTGTGCCAGAACAACCATTCGTGAATAGCCAGAGAGGTCAGCTGGAAATCTAGGACCATGATACATACTATGTATGTCTAGGAACTGCAATACTCAATTAATTCTTTCCCAAACCAGTGTAGCTGCACCTTTAATGGTGCATGTTGATTTATCATAAGGATTTATGTATCATCATTAAGCCCCTCGATCTGAGCCATCCAGGATCATCTCTGGTATTCTTGAACTATTATGTAAAGCACTACATGGCTGGAGTGAAGTGTATCATTGTAGGGCAGCAAAACCAGGACACCTGAGACTGACATTTTCATAGTCAATATTGTAGCAGAAAGTGTCCATCTATAAAAAAAAAAAAAAGCATTGGTCCGAGTCATTTATACCTCCGTCAGGAACTGTGTAGTTTTTAGTACTATTTGGATTTCCTAGATTTGACCACTGCCTCTTACTCCATTTATTCTTTCTATGATCCAGACCTTGTTGTTTGCCTCCTATGCTTGTTATTCAAATGGATGTGAGGTTGCCTCCAGAGACCCAACTAGCTACTTTCCCAGCACCTGCTTCTAGAGTGCCATTTCACAAAATTTAAATGGAGGGTCCAACATTTGACGGTGCACTGCTAAAGTTGCATAATTTAATATTGGGCTGTATTAACCTGCTTGTGACATCTGCCCACCGTCTCACCTTCTTTGGCTACCAATCAGAGGTGTGGGGACTGGGAGGGGGATGGGTGGTAAGCCCTCAGATTATATTAATAGGAGACACACAAAATACCAAAATTAAACTTAATTATGCATTGCCAGAGGGTACCACTAGAGTGAGCCAGCACTATGGAGTAGTATGTCTCTCCCAGGAAAGCTTTGGCCCAGCAGAAAGAGTATTTGCACAAAGGTACACAAAATGTGTTAATTATAAATGGCTGGTATACTTTTTCTGTCATGTATTTTTGCACCACAACCCCTGACGTTTATATTTGTTTATTTATTTACTCTCTCAGTTGATTCATATCCTTCATACTATTTTTTTCTTTATTATGTTTTTTCTAGTATTCACTTTTCCCCATCTCACTTTCTGCTGCCGCTCTCAGCCTTCTGCCCCTTGCTCTTTACTTACTACTTTTCCTCCTTTTTACTCTAGTACCTGCGTGAGTGCTGCTGCCTTTGGTTTCCACCAATCCTACATCATTGGGTCTGTAGAGCTACTGGGATCCTAACCTTACATGTAGGTTAATTATTCAACCATTACAATTGATACCCGCCACTTTTGTTGTAAATTGTAGAGCCAGGTGCAAGGGGCTATCTTAGATTCAAAGAAATTATAAATTCAATCCATTTTTACGTGTGTACATATGATACGTTAAAATGGGACAGACTTGCTATGATTTTAAAGCTCTGTTTTTACTGCCTAAAATCAAGCAAATATTATCTGCTTGGGTCTAAGTAATCAGAGACAATCCCTAGCAACATTCTGCAATATGCTTCTGAGACATGCTCCCTAATAGGATAGGGCACATCCTGCTCAAGAATATAAGGCACTAGAGAATTGCCGTCAAAAAATGACGGCAATGAAATTATGAGGTAGCTAATGCTGTTTGGTGTATAATAATGAAATATATAATACATTAATAAATGAATATACTTTACCTATTTTGAAGCATTGTGTTGAAGAGCTGTCAATCTGTTTTGATGTTGCTGCAGCATTAGTGGTGTGGAGCTGCTGTGTAAGCGTGCTGAATGTGTGCAGTGTAATAGTGTGCGTGCGCGAGACCAAACCGTTAGCGTAGTTGTGTACTTCCGCATTGTCGTAAAATGGCGGGTAATGTGTGCTATGCGTCTTTGAGGAATATCCTTAGGTCTTTTGTGGTGTTTTGTGAGTTTCTTGTGGTGTTTTGCGTGTTTAGAGTGCTGTAGCCTCGTTTTCGTTTTGTTCGGCTGCCATTTTTTCTCTTGCTTGGAGAATTTTTTAGTGTCAAAACTCTTTTATTTTGAGTTAAATTAAGGTGTAAGTTGCTTTTTTGAGGTCCTGGATGCTCCCTTGTTGTAGGTAAGCTTTTTATGTATGTGCTGTGTGTATTTATTGTGGTTTTTTTTTCTTGTTCGCGGGTTGCGGGCGATTTTTGCGAGGTCGTAATGAGTGGTAACGCGTCTTGTATGTTGTTTGCGTTGCGAAGTAAAGTTTGCAAGGGTCGCAGTTGCTGTGTGGTGTTTTTTGCGTTACAACGTAAAGTTTGCAAGGGTCGCAGTTGCTGGCGAGCCCGCAATCGTTAGCAGCGACTCGTACGCTCACAACTATATATGTGATTATTGAAAATCTTAACTTCAAGGATGCTTGAATGAAGTGTTTGGCTAGAAAGATTTTAATTAAATGTAATTTTACTTTCAAGTGTTATATTTAGCAAAAAGAATCAAACACATTTTACAGAATAGAAGATTTGGGGGATTTAGGCCTCAATTTATTCCATGTGTTCATTAACATAACTGAAAAACTTCCTTCGTAACTCTAGGAGCTTTTCTTCCCTTGGTTATGGAGCTATGGCTCCTGTCAAAAAAGATCCAGCAAAACTAACTGACTTGCACTAAGGAGTGTTTTGACCTTGCGTTCTAGCCTTAATGTGTGCTTGCAGCCTGCTTATAGGAGTCTGAAGCTCAGTGCTCTCCATAGAAATGATGAGGAATGGTACCCACTACGTGAACACACTACATTAGCCCTGCATCCTCCCTGACCCCTATCTACCTATCTAAACCGATTCACATGCCAAGTACAGTCTTAAATAATAAAATCTAATGACCCGCTACTCCTATGAGATTGTTTAATGTTCAAATCAAGTTTTTTTTAAAACATATAACGTAATAAAACATATCTTATAAAATATGTGGGGGATCTCATTTAATTGATATTGCACAGCATTTTTTGCATCTTTACTTGAACCTATGACCAAAACATTATCAATGCAGCTATTAGACTGTTCTATTGAAAAATACACTGGTTTAAGATTGCTGCCTTAGCAAACATTGTTAAAAAGGCAGATGTTTCAGTTGGTACCTGTTAGTATGAGGTTGTTTTTCCTGCTACAACACTAAGCTACAATGAGTCATTAATCCAGTTACATAAAAATATTATTGTGGACAGAAAGGTAGAAATGTAACTAGAAATGCATGGTGGGATCATATATATAGATGTCGTAATTGTGAGTTTGTATGTAATGCTTGCAAAGTTCTGGGCTTGCGCATGCGCAATGAGTGCAATATAGAGGGGGGGGAGAGGCTTGCAATGAGTGGCAAAGGCGCACAATGCGGGGCTTGCGATGAGCGTCGAAAGCACTCATCGCAAGGCTCGCAATATAGGGGGGGAGACGCTCGCAATGAAGTGACACAGAGGAGGGAGGGGGGAAAGAGACACAGGGAAGGGAGAAGGGGGAAAGAGACACAGGGATGAGAAATGGGGGAGAGGGGGGAAAAAAGACACATGAGGGAGTGGGGGAAAGAGACACAGGGGTTCGAGAGGGGGGAAAGAGACACAGGGGAGTGAGAGCGGGGCAAAGAGACTCAGGGGAGGGAGAGCGGGGCAAAGAAACACAGGGGGGAGAGTGGTGAAAGAGACACAGGGATGGATAGTGGTGAAAGACACAGGGGTAAGAAATGGGGAGAGGGGGGAAAGAGACACAGGAGTGTGGGGAGAGCAACAAGGGAGGGAGAGCGGGGCAAAGAGACACAGGGGGAGGGGGAGAGACACACGCAATGGACAGGGGGAAAGGAGACATGGGAAGGAGTAGGGGGAAAGAGACACATGGGGAAAGAGATACAGGGGAGGGGGGAAGAGACCTAGGGGAGGGAGAGCAGGGGAAAGAGACATAGGGGAGGGAGAGGGGGAAAGAGACACAAGGGTGAGAAATGGGGAGAGGAGGGGAAAGAGACAAGGGAGGGAGTGGGGAAAAGAGACACAGGGGTGAGAGGGGGGAAAATGATACAGTAGGGAGAGCTGGGCAAAGAGACACAGGGGAGGGAGTGTGGGGAGAGACACAGGAGAGGGAGAGGGGGCAAAGAGACACAGGGGAGGCAGAGGGGGAAGAGACACTGGAGGGGGAGGGGAATAACAGGCACAGGGGAGGGGGGAAGAGACACAGGGGAGGGAAAGCGGGGCAAAGAGACACAGGGGAGGGAGTGGGAGAGATACAGGGGAGGGAGAGCGGGGAATAAACATGGGAGGGAGAGGGGGGGGAAAAGAGACACAGGGGAGGGGGGTGTCACAAGGGAGGGAGGGGGGAAAGACATAGGGGAGGTAGGGGGGAGAGACACAAGGTAGGGAGAGGGAGGGAAGAGACACAGGGGAGGGAGGGGGAAAGAGACACAATGGAAGTAGAGGGGGAAAGAGACATGGGGTGAGAAATGGGGGAGAGGAGGAAAAAGAGACACAGGAGGGAGTGGGGGGAAAGAGAGACAGGGTAAAAGAAGCGGGGGGAAGACACAGGGGAGGGAGAGCGGGCCAAAGAGACACAGGGGAGTGAGGGGGAGAAAGAGACACAGAGGAGGGAGAGGGGAGGAAAGTGACAAACAACAGATAGTACATAAAAAGGCAGAAAACACAATGTATAACACTATATTATGCAGTCATTTTTGACGAGCAAGTCGCTAGTATTCTTTATAAAAATCACAGTCATGCCACAATTGCAATCAGCTCTAGTTCTCACACATTGAGTCTAAAGCATCTGATCACTTCATTGAAAGTTAAAAAGAAAATCAGTCTGGTCTTCTGCCTTTAATAATTAAATTCTGTAGTATGCAGAGATATCCTTCTTTGTAATGTTATATCATTTTAGTAAATATCACAGTTGGTGACAATATGTATTCTAAAATTAATTCAACATCATATGCATTGGGAATATTGCTTTATGAATACATAAACACTCTGTTAATGTAAGAGCACTAGTTATAGAGTTATTTCAAACATTTGTTTCAACAAATATAATTCCACTCTAGTATGTAACAGAACATTTAAGATCAAATCTAGTTCTAACAAGTAATGCACTTAAACTGATTTTCCTGCTGCAAGGCACATTTATTCTCTATTCTGAGATTGCCATAGATTTCTTCTTGCCTAGGTTTGAGTGATCTGTCTTAGTAAAGCATAGCCTTGCTAAGAGAATACACTTGTGTTGATGTATCTCAAACCTTGAGCTATGCTGCAAACGGGAGACATACATTGATCATTCAATGTCTGTACCATAATGATAAGTGACAGCAATCAAAGCCAGTATACCAAGGTGAATAATTAAAATGGCTTCTAAAAGGGCTTATTGGTTGAAATACAACCTCTCTCAAGGGGGTAGAAAGATACAATTTGGCTACAAACCTTGGCCTATAAGGAAACTAAGGTAAGTGATGGGAGGTTTATTTTCTTTGTATAGTTTACCTTATTTGCATAAAAACCAAAGTGTTCCTGATTTTATGGATGAGGAACAGATTGGATTAGCATGCTCCCTGTAAGTAAATCTAGTAAAATAAGAAAAAGAAAACATGGACAACTGATCACCAGATTCAATTACGTACTATATAAGCACATATGTGCATTAACAAAGAAATATATTAAAAGTAGCGGCTTGCCCGTCAAAAAATGACGGCAATAAAATTGTAAGGCTGGGAATGCTGTTTGGCACACAATGTAAGGTTTTTGGTCGTCTGTGCCCCTTTGGCGCACATTGCAAGCCCTGTGCTGAGTGCCTTTGGTGCTCATTGTGAGGCTTGCAATGAGCGCCTTTGGCGCTCATTGTGAACCTCTCCCCTAGTGTACTTTTGCTCCATTGAGCATCCTCTGTGCTCATTGTGAGCCCTGCGCTGAGTGCCTTTGGTGCTCATTGTGAGCCTCTTACCTTGTGTACTTTTGCTCCTCTGAGCACCCCCTGCGCTCATTGTGAGCCCTGCGCTAAGCGTCTTTGGCGCTCATTGCGAGCCTCACTGCCTTTGTAATTTTGGTGGTGTGAGCACCTTTGGCGCTCATTGCAAGGGCTGCACTGAGCGCCTTTGGTGCTCAATGTGAGGCTTGCAATGAGTGCCTTTGGCGCTCATTGCGAACCTCTCCCCTAGTGTACTTTTGCTCCACTGAGCATCCTCTGTGCTCATTGTGAGCCCTGCGCTGAGTGCCTTTGGTGCTCATTGTGAGCCTCTTACCTTGTGTACTTTTGCTCCTCTGAGCACCCCCTGCGCTCATTGAGAGCCCTGCGCTAAGCGTCTTTGGCGCTCATTGCGAGCCTCACTGTCTGTGTAATTTTGGTGGTGTGAGCACCTTTGGCACTCATTGCAAGGGCTGCGCTGAGCGCCTTTGGTGCTCATTGTGAGGCTTGCAATGAGCGCCTTTGGCGCTCATTGTGAACCTCTCCCCTAGTGTACTTTTGCTCCACTGAGCATCCTCTGTGCTCATCGTGAGCCCTGCGCTGAGTGCCTTTGGTGCTCATTGTGAGCCTCTTACCTTGTGTACTTTTGCTCCTCTGAGCACCCACTGCGCTCATTGTGAGCCCTGCGCTAAGCGTCTTTGGCGCTCATTGCGAGCCTCACTGCCTGTGTAATTTTGGTGGTGTGAGCACCTTTGACGCTCATTGCAAGGGCTGCGCTGAGCGCCTTTGGTGCTCTATGTGAGGCTTGCAATGAGCGCCTTTGGCGCTCATTGGGAACCTCTCCCCTAGTGTACTTTTGCTCCACCGAGCATCCTCTGTGCTCATTGTGAGCCCTGCGCTGAGTGCCTTTGGTGCTCATTGTGAGCCTCTTACCTTGTGTACTTTTGCTCCTCTGAGCACCCCCTGCGCTCATTGAGAGCCTTTGGCGCTCATTGCGAACCTCTCCCCTAGTGTACTTTTGCTCCACTGAGCATCCTCTGTGCTCATTGTGAGCCCTGCGCTGAGTGCCTTTGGTGCTCATTGTGAGCCTCTTACCTTGTGTACTTTTGCTCCTCTGAGCACCCCCTGCGCTCATTGAGAGCCCTGCGCTAAGCGTCTTTGGCGCTCATTGCGAGCCTCACTGTCTGTGTAATTTTGGTGGTGTGAGCACCTTTGGCGCTCATTGCAAGGGCTGCGCTGAGCGCCTTTGGTGCTCATTGTGAGGCTTGCAATGAGCGCCTTTGGCGCTCATTGTGAACCTCTCCCCTAGTGTACTTTTGCTCCACTGAGCATCCTCTGTGCTCATCGTGAGCCCTGCGCTGAGTGCCTTTGGTGCTCATTGTGAGCCTCTTACCTTGTGTACTTTTGCTCCTCTGAGCACCCACTGCGCTCATTGTGAGCCCTGCGCTAAGCGTCTTTGGCGCTCATTGCGAGCCTCACTGCCTGTGTAATTTTGGTGGTGTGAGCACCTTTGACGCTCATTGCAAGGGCTGCGCTGAGCGCCTTTGGTGCTCTATGTGAGGCTTGCAATGAGCGCCTTTGGCGCTCATTGGGAACCTCTCCCCTAGTGTACTTTTGCTCCACCGAGCATCCTCTGTGCTCATTGTGAGCCCTGCGCTGAGTGCCTTTGGTGCTCATTGTGAGCCTCTTACCTTGTGTACTTTTGCTCCTCTGAGCACCCCCTGCGCTCATTGAGAGCCTTTGGCGCTCATTGTGAACCTCTCCCCTAGTGTACTTTTGCTCCACTGAGCATCCTCTGTGCTCATCGTGAGCCCTGCGCTGAGTGCCTTTGGTGCTCATTGTGAGCCTCTTACCTTGTGTACTTTTGCTCCTCTGAGCACCCACTGCGCTCATTGTGAGCCCTGCGCTAAGCATCTTTGGCGCTCATTGCGAGCCTCTCCGCCTGTGTAATTTTGGTGGTGTGAGCACCTTTGACGCTCATTGCAAGGGCTGCGCTGAGCGCCTTTGGTGCTCAATGTGAGGCTTGCAATGAGCGCCTTTGGCGCTCATTGTGAACCTCTCCCCTAGTGTACTTTTGCTCCACCGAGCATCCTCTGTGCTCATTGTGAGCCCTGTGCTGAGTGCCTTTGGTGCTAATTGTGAGCCTCTTACCTTGTGTACTTTTGCACCTCTGAGCACCCCCTGCGCTCATTGTGAGCTCTGCGCTAAGCGTCTTTGGCGCTCATTGCGAGCCTCACTGCCTGTGTAATTTTGGTGGTGTGAGCACCTTTGGCGCTCATTGCAAGGGCTGCGCTGAGCTCCTTTGGTGCTCAATGTGAGGCTTGCAATGAGCGCCTTTGGCGCTCATTGTGAACCTCTCCCCTAGTGTACTTTTGCTCCACCGAGCATCCTCTCTGCTCATTGTGAGCCCTGCGCTGAGTGCCTTTGGTGCTCATTGTGAGCCTCTTACCTTGTGTACTTTTGCACCTCTGAGCACCCCCTGCGCTCATTGTGAGCCCTGCGCTAAGCGTCTTTGGCGCTCATTGCGAGCCTCACTGCCTGTGTAATTTTGGTGGTGTGAGCACCTTTGGCGCTCATTGCAAGGGCTGCGCTGAGCGCCTTTGGTGCTCATTGTGAGGCTTGCAATGAGCGCCTTTGGCGCTCATTGGGAACCTCTCCCCTAGTGTACTTTTGCTCCACCGAGCATCCTCTGTGCTCATTGTGAGCCCTGCGCTGAGTGCCTTTGGTGCTCATTGTGAGCCTCTTACCTTGTGTACTTTTGCACCTCTGAGCACCCCCTGCGCTCATTGTGAGCCCTGCGCTAAGCGTCTTTGGCGCTCATTGCGAGCCTCACTGCCTGTGTAATTTTGGTGGTGTGAGCACCTTTGGCGCTCATTGCAAGGGCTACGCTGAGCGCCTTTGGTGCTCATTGTGAGGCTTGCAATGAGCGCCTTTGGCGCTCATTGGGAACCTCTCCCCTAGTGTACTTTTGCTCCACTGAGCATCCTCTGTGCTTATTGTGAGCCCCGCGCCGAGTGCCTTCGGCGCTCATTGCGAGCCTCTCCGCCTGTGTAATTTTGGTGGTGTGAGCACCTTTGGCGCTCATTGCAAGGTCTGCGCTGATTGCCTTTGGCGCTCATTGTGAGCCTCTCGCCTTGTGTACTTTTGCTCCTCTGAGCACACTCTGCGCTCATTGTGAGCCCCGCGTTGAGCGTCTTTGGCGCTCATTACGAGCCTCTCCGCCTGTGTAATTTTGGTGGTGTGAGCACCTTTGGCGCTCATTGCAAGGGCTGCGCTGATCGCCTTTGGCGCTCATTGTGAGCCTCTCCCCTTGTGTACTTTTGCTTCTCTGAGCACCCTCGGGGCTCATTGTGAGCCCCGTGCTTTTTTTTCTATAAATATATTTTTTTATAATAATTAATTAATTAATTAAAGAAAAAATTAATATACTTTACCTTTTTGAAATGACTATATCCAGGAATCAATATGCTGAAAAGCTAACAATCGCCGTTGTTTTTCCTGCAGCATACAATGTACATTTGGACTGTTGGTGATCTGAGGAGAAAGTGTCAGCAATGTGGCAAGTGGTATTTTAGATTCGTAATGTTATTAGTTGTAAGGTAGTGTTGTAAAATGGCGTCGAGTGTGTATGTGTTAGGTGGGTCTCGAGCATTTTCCGTCCTTCCTAATAGTGTATTTTGTACGTCGTACCTTCCTGGCTAAAAGTCATATGTGCCTGGCAGTGTTGCATGTTTATGGTTGGTGTAGCCTCGTTTTCGTTTTTTGTCGGCGGCCATTTTTTCGAGTGCCGAAACTCTGCAAATTTGACTTAAATTTGCACGCAACCTAACTCCCAGACGTCCTGGCTGTCCCCCCGTGCTGTGTGTAATGTTTTTGTTATGTTTTTTTTGTGTGCTTTTCCCGCGGGTCATAGGTATGATGCTTAATGCGCCTACGGCGCTCATCTCCACCAGCGCAGTGAGTGCCTTTGGCGCTTCCTGCCAAAGATGTGCAGGGTCTTAGGGATGAGCGCCTATGGTGCTCATCTCCACCAGCGCAGTGAGCACCTTCGGCGCTCCCTGCCTAAGTCATACGGGGTCGTGGGGATGATCGCCTATGGCACTCATCTCTACCAGAGCAAGGAGCGCCTTTGGCGCTCCTTGCCAGCAACTGCGACCCTCGATTGCCAGGGTCACAGTTGCAAGCATTAGCAACAACTCGTATTGCTGAGAACTATATATGTGATGGTTTATAGTATAGGCCAGAAACTATAACAGATTGTAATCTG
Organism: Discoglossus pictus; assembly: GCA_027410445.1. Lineage (NCBI taxonomy): Eukaryota > Metazoa > Chordata > Amphibia > Anura > Alytidae > Discoglossus > Discoglossus pictus. Next base: position 193,647,831 of record CM050168.1, on the reverse strand, counting down.
TAAGAAAATGTGGCCCTAATTCACAATTCCCAAACCTATAGCACCCTACCTTCACACTTCCTTATTCCCATATGCAATATGACTTCCTTTGACCCTTTAACTGTGGATGAAGTTTCTAGTCTTCTATAAATGTCTTGTCTTACAACTTCACAACTAATCTCTTCCCTCTCTACCACACTTATCCCAGTTCTCACATATCTATTCCAGCTTTCCTTAAACAATTGCAAATTACCACCACAACATAATTACACTCATTCGTAAGAAACCATTATCTGATCAAGCTTTTACATCTATCATCTTATCTCTCTTGCCTTAGCTTCTAAACTGCCTGAGTGTGTTGCTTATAATTGCCTTACCCAATGTATTTCCTCCAACTCCCTCCTTTACCCCTTCCAATCCGGCGTCTGTCTCCAACACTCCGTAGAGACAACTCTCACAAAAGCCAATAGCCCACTATCAAGTCAAACGGTAAATAGTTCCTTTTTCATCCAAACTTGACGCTCCCATGGCATCCGTGACACTGCTCTTTCATTGGTCACATCTTATGTAGAAAATGGAACAATTTAGTGTCTTCTTCTAATGCTTCTTTTCTTTGCCTTGGCCTCTAACTTTTGGTGTACCCCAAGGTACAGTCTTATGTCCCCTCCTTTTTTCCATCTTTCCATCCTCCCTTGGTACCCTAATGAAATCTTTTAGATTTCAGTACCATCTATATGCAGATGATACTCACATATATACCTCTCGGCAACACAACTATCTCCCTCTCATCTAGCTCAAGTTGCCAATTGCATTTCTAGCATATGTTCCTGGATGTCTGCCCATCATCTCAAACTCAACATGTCAAAGACTGAACTCCTAATCTTCCCACCCTCTTCAACTCCTCACATTTCTCTCACTGTTGACAATACCATCATCATTCACACCTCCAAGGCCCATTGTCTTAGGGTTCTACTGGACCCTGCCCTCTCTTTAGTTCCTCACATTCAATCAATCACAACATTTTCTAATTTTCACCTAAAAAAACACCTCTAAAATACTTCACTATCTTACCAAAGACACAGTTCAAATTGTAATTCACTCACTCATCTTATCTCGCCTCAACTACTGCAACTTATCTGCCATACTCAACGCGTAGTGTCTGCAGCACCTCTCTGTCAGTCACTCCACTGGCTTCCCATTGCCTCCAGAATAAAATTTTAAATCATGACCTTAACGTATAAAGCTCTCAACAATAATGTACCCTGTTATTTCTCTGCGCTCATTTCAAAATACTCTCTGAAGTGCCCTCTTCATTCTGCTAACAACCGTCTTCTATCCACCTCACATCACGTCGTCTCACTCCAGCCTTCAAGACTTTTCTTGTGCTACCCCTTTGTTCCTTTTTCTTTGGAACTCCTTGCTCCACTAGACTATCCTCCAGCCTTGAATTTTTTTAAACCGCACTAAAACGCTTGTTTTAAAGGGCCGGTTAATTTAGCACAACTTTGAGCACTGTTTTTAATTTGTACTTAACCCCTGTACAGCCTTATGGAATATGCTGACACATTACAAATAAAGGATAATAATAATAAGAAAACCAGAATCACAGAACACCACTTTTATTGTTAGTAGTCCACTTCCGTGTGTATTTTGAGGAGTCTGGAACTACACTGAACTGAAGTGCATCTGAGAGTGGACTGATACTCTAATATGTTACTGATTTTTAACTATTAAGAAGGACTACTTTTTTTGATAAACCCTTTGGTTCCGGCTATGCTATTAAAAAGAGTGTGTGATTTATTTTTCTATGCAAATAATGTAATTCATGATTTTTTGTTAAATGTGTTTACCATTTATTTATATTGTAATAATGGAAGCATATAAACACTTATTTACTGTAGTAGAAACTATTTGTCTGGCAAGCTATTGGCTTCAAAAATGTCCTGCTAATTTCCTATTTCTATTCATGGATTGTGCCAACAAGTGAGTTTTTTCTTTCCACATTTGTGACTTGAAAAAGCTCATATATACAGTGAGGGGAAAAAAGTATTTGATCCCCTACTGATTTTGAACATTTGTCCACTGACAAAGAAATGACCAGTCTATAATTTTTATGGTAGGTGTATTTTAACAGTGAGAGACCGAATAACAAAAAAACAAGAAAAATGCATGTCAAAAAAGTTATAAATAGATTTGCAGGTCACTAAGGGAAATAAGTATTTGATCCCCTATCAATCTGGCTCCCAGGTGTCTTTTATACAGGTAACGAGCTGAGATTAGGAGCACTCTTTTAAAGTTAGTGCTCCTAATCTCAGTTTGTTACTTGTGTAAAATACACCTGTCCATAAAAGCAATCAGATTCCAAACTCTCCATCATGGCCAAGACCAAAGAGCTGTCCAAGGATGTCAGGGACAGGATTCTAGACCTACACAAGGCTGGAATGGGCTACAAGACTATCGCCAAGCAGCTTGGTGAGAAGGTGACAACAGTTGGTGCGATTATTCGTAAACGGAAGAAACACAAAATAACTGCCAGTCTCCCTCGTTCTGATGCTCCATGCAAGATCTCACCTCGTGGAGTTTCAATGATCATGAGAACAGCGAGGAATCAGCCCAAAACTACACGGGAGGATCTTGTTAATGATCTCAAGGCAGCTGGGACCATAGTCACCAAGAAAACAATTGGTAACACACTACGCTGTGAAGGACTGAAATCCTGCAGCGCCCGCAAGGTCCCCCTGCTCAAGAAAGCACATGTACAGGCCCGTCTGAAGTCTTCCAATGAACATCTGAATGATTCAGAGGAGAACTGGGTGAAAGTGTTGTGGTCAGATGAGACCAAAATCGAGCACTTTGTCATCAACTCAACTCGCTGTGTTTGGAGGAGGAATGCTGCCTGTAACCCCAAGAACATCATCCCCACCATCAAACATGGAGGTGGAAACATTATGCTTTGGGGGTGTTTTTCTTCTAAGGGGACAGGACAGCTGCACCGCATCAAAGGGACGATGGACGGGGCCATGTACCTTCAAATCTTGGGTGAGAACCTCCTTCCCTCAGCCAGGGCATTGAAAATGGGTCGTGGATGGGTATTATAGCATGGCAATGACCCGAAACACACAGCCAAGGCAACAAAGGAGTTGCTCAAGAAGAAGCACATTAAGGTCCTGGAGTGGCCTAGACACTCTCCGGACCTTAATCCCATAGAAAATCTGTGGAGGGAGCTAAAGGTTCGAGTTGCCAAACATCAGCCTCAAAACCTTAATGACCTAGAGAGGATCTACAAACAGGAGTGGGACAAAATCCCTCCTGAGATGTGTGCAAACCTGGTGGCCAACTAATTTTTCCCTCATTGACCTGAAAACAATTTATAACTTTAAACTATCAAAATGTATTTTTGTTATTCTGTCTATCGCGGTTAAAATACACCAACCATTAAAATTATAGACTGATCATTTCTTTTTCAGTGGACAAACTTTCAAAATCAGCAGGGGATCAAATGCTTTTTTCCCCCACTGTAAAAACAAAGCTATTGCCTGAGCTTGAAGAAATCAGTTTATGAAACAGAAAGCATCCCCTTTTACATATTTTTAAAGAGTATGGTTGGGAGTAAAAAAGTCATAACAAGCCTCTATCTACTGCGGCTCATCGCAACTTCAGTGATATCATGATATAATAATACCCAAAGTATTATAATGAGCACCAGAGATACATGACAATTGACTATGAGCCTGATTCAATTGAGCCTTCGCTCGATCCGGTAGCCCGTAAGAGAGGCTGAAAATCTCTGCGTAACTTACAGCCCATCTAAACCTTTGATCTGTCAAGTCCGCAGCCCCAAATCCTAAGGGTAACAGAGAAGACTCGAAAGTAAACCCCCATGATGCAGGGGTCCCAATTGAAACCCCTGCAGGGTCCCCACGTTAATCCCATGATGCAGGGGTCTCAATCGGGAACCCCGCAGGGCCCCAAATTAACTCCTTGCTGCAGGGTCTCAATCAATTCAAATGTTTAAATACCCTGCCTCTGGTATTTAAAGGACCCACAGCACACAAATAGTTAACCCCTGCCACGGGGGTACTGTAAGTACCTCAGCGGCACCTAACTTAAACCCCCCTATGCTGCGGGGTCCCCATCGGGACCCCCGCATGGTCCCTACATTAACCCTTGCTGCAGGGGTGCAGATCTGGACTCCCGCAGCATTTTAAATTCAAATAAAGGACCTGCGGCACACAAATAGTTAACCCCGCGGCACCTAACATTAACCCCCCTATGCTGCGGGGTCCCCATCGGGACCCCTGCAGGGTTCCTAAATGAACCCTTGCTGCGGGGGTCCCAATCGGGACCCCTGCAGCATTTAAAATACAAATTTCCTGCCTCACGGGTCCTTAAAGGACCCGCACTACAATTGTAATTAACCCCTGCCTAAAATTAACCCCATCAGTCCCTTAAGGGACTGTATAATTATCCCTGACATTAACTAAGTCTAAGCACTACCCTACACTACACTATTATCCACCCCGATAAACTAATAAATCTAAATTAACCCCCCTCTAAGTAATTAACCCCCTTAAGTAATTAGCCCTATTTAACCCTCACCATACCTAATTAACACTATCACTAACCACGTAGACCCAGTTATGCCTATCTAGTCCTAATGGGCAGCGAGATGCGGCCTTGTTCAATTGAATAGCACCGACATTGTAGCACAGTGCAAGCCCGCAACACACCCGCAGACATACAGCCTATATCGATCAAGTTGCGGGCTTGCAATTGAATGTGGCCCTATGTCTTTATTTACTAATGCTTCCACTTTTCTTTGTAGTTTTAACTACTGGCAGTGATTATTATTAGCTAAGAAGCAAGCACTAATTTTCCTTTCCTATGGTTTTGGTCTATTGTTTCTATGATGATGTGGCGAATACAGTAGCTATGAATTTGTTGCTAATGCTATATATTACTCGGCTTTGGTCGCCTTATCAGGAGATTATTATTATTATTATTATTGTTTATTTGTAGCACGCCAACATATTCCATAGAACTTTACATGGGTTACGATCAAGGCAAAAAACAATAGCAATATTAACTTTCCAAATTGCTTTCTCCGAAGCACCATGCAAGCTTGAAAACTCACAAACTTACAATCTAAAGGGTTTGGGTGAGGTACAGGAGAGTGAAAATTAAATTGTGCAAGTTAAGGTGGAAGGTGACAAGCTTCTTTAAATAGAGATAATAGACAATTTGTGAAGTTTAACATAAACTTATGTTTTATTAATTTCACTGTATGTAGTCAGTCTTACAATTACCCATGTCACTGTTATTTACAATGTCTTGAAACAAACAGTTAAAAAATTTGGAATAAAACTGCGTTTTCAGTCTTATATGTCTCAATAATACTATTAGGTATATAATTGTGCCTCTCTCTTTTCCTTCTTTATTTACGTAAAATAGGACAGGAAAAGCTGCAATGTGTTAAACAGAGCACAACCACTCTCCTTATAACTCCTGTACTGGAAATTACTAATTTAGAACAATGCTCAGAGCCCTGGGGTAGAACAATTACCATATTTAAATTGTAGAGGATAAGTGTTTGAAACGGAGGAGATCTGCACGGTCAGGAAAGCTATTGCATCAGAGTGCCTAGAAAAACTGATATAATGAAGAATTAATAGCCAGCAAGAAAATGTGTTCTAAAGGGACTCTTTAATGTTTTTAAATAAAAACAAAAGTTTAACAAATGTAAACTCACTCTAAATCTACATGGTCCTAATGCTAGTCCCAAATTCTTCTGTGTTTCATGTTCTCAGTAGAGTCCTCAATTGGTTTGCATTGTATCATGGAGAACAATATCCTGGGATGTACATTTGATTAAGACTGATAGTCTTCTCATGGGATTATTACTGTAATTGAGAACTAGCAACAAATTAGTCCGCAATTGAACCCTGAACATCTAGGATGAGATTACAACATAATAAAAGGGTATTTTGGTTTCTTTTAGTACTTTGGTTACTTTTTAAGATAATTATATTGATACCATGGAGCGTTATGGATTGCCATGAATCTACATTTTAGCTGACATTAAACATAATTAACTTATCAGCATAAGTGTAGTTTTGTATAATCAAAAAAAAAAAGTTTTGTATAATACCACACATTTAACTATATAGCTGGTTAGCTATACAGCTATACTTCATTGACTAGAGACTTATTATAGATTTAGGGTTCAGCACTTCTCCTAGGCAGAAGAGATTTGGCTTGTTCTTGGGGGCCGATTACGCTTGTGGATAGCTACGAGGGATAAAAAAGACCGCAATCTCAGTTAACCAAGCTTACCAGGTTAACTGCAGCCAGATGTGCTATGTTAACTCAAATTTCATATAAACTTAACTTTGTCCACACAATGAAGAAACTCACTGCTTTACTGTTACACACTAATTGCCTCATCCTAATTGGATTTGGCCAATTGAATAGGGCTATATATAAGCACAGAGCAATTTTTTTTACCTAAACACGAAAAACACACACAAAAACGCATTCCTAAAAAAAATACACTCACACACCGCACGGGGGTACAGCCAGGACGTCTGGAAGTGAGGTTGCATGCAAATTCAACCCTAGTTTCCCAAGTTTCGGCACTTGAAAATTGTCTAAGCGCAAACAAAATGGTGGGCAAAAAAAAACAAAAAAACAAGGCTCCATGACCCTGGGCCGCGCAAATCACTGCCAGCTGCGTACAACTTTGACAAACCCCCACATTAAGAGACCCCCACAATGTCCCGATATTAACACTTGCAGTGGGGGTCACAATCATGTCCCCCACTGCATTTAATAGGTCTAAATTCCCTGCCGTGGGTCCTAAAGGGCCCGTGGCACACAAACAGTTAAGCCCGGCATCTAAAATTAGCCCCCAATGCTGGGGGTCACAATTGAGACCCATGGAGGGTTCCCACATTAACCCCACATTATCCCTCGCAGTAGGGGTGCCTGATCTTACGCAATCGGGGACCCCTGCTGCAAACAAAATTCTAATTTCCCACCTTGCGGGTACTTAAAGGACCGTAAGGGTCCTTAAAGAACCCGTGCTAAATAAAAATTGGGGGTCAATACAGACCCCATAATCCCTTAATTAATCATATCACTCATGGGGGTCAATACAGACCCCCATAATCCATTATTTAGCCTTGTCACCTATGGGGGTCAATACAGACCCCCATGAGCCACTAATTAACCCCATCAGTCCAACAGGGGTCTATATAGACCCCTATAGGACACTAATTAAGCCATGTAATACCACTATAAGTGCCATGAGGCTCATCCAGGACCCTCATAACACAAAGTGTGAGCACTACACTATTAACCCTAACTATACCCCATTTACCCAACCCTGGGCCTATTTCATCCTAACAGTACACATTTAACCCTAACCCTAATTGGGCCTTTTTAACCCTAACTGGACCTATTTAACCGCATCTAAAAGCCATCAAAAGCCTCTATTTAACCCCGTCAGTCCCATGAGGATATATAAAAACCCTCATGGGCCAGTTAGAACCCTAACATTAACCCCATAAGTGCCATGAGGGTCCTCAAGGACCCTCATGACACTAAGTACAAACACTACACTGCGCTATAACCACGCAATAAACCCAAACTAACACCCTCTACCCTAACCTATTAACACCTACACTACCTACCTACCCCCTAATACCCCCCAACCCATTGATTACAGAAAACAATAAAACCTAAGTCACAGAAAATAAAAAAGCGACATTACAGAAAATAAAAAAAATAAAGAAACAAAAATAAAGAAAGCGAAATAAAAAAATAAAATAAAATACATACATACCCCCTATCTAAAATACATAACCCGTATCTGAAATACATACATACCCCCCTATCTAAAATACATACCCGCTATCTAAAATACATACCCCCCTACCTAAAATACATACCCCCTATCTAACATACATTAAATCCTATCTACATGCACAAACCCTAAATCTAACCTAAAATAGAATACTTAAGACCACTTACCTTTGCAGATGTCCCTTCAGATCGCCACCCTAGGGAAAAAAAATTGTACAAAATAGTACATAGTAAAAATAAACATTCTAAATATTCAACTCACCTTTCCAGAATGTCCCCCTCCTCCATATTTTCTTCTCCGACACGGCCCCTGTTAAAAAAAAACAAGAAACATTGGATTACTACAATATATACACGCACAAAACAACATAGAATAAACATAATATACATTCAACTTACCTTGGCGCGATGTCTCTGTCCTCTTCCGCCACGGCTGAGCCTTGGAAGAATCTGCACTCTAAAAAAAAAAAAAAAAAAAACGAACAATGCTACGCACTCACAGAGCTCCCTGATGCTAATGAGGCCGCTAGAGACGTCTCCGCATTTTTTTTGACAATGTAGCCTTCTGATTGGCTGAAAACGCTGTCAATTAAATTTCAGCCAATCATAAGGCGCCAAGGTGTGAGCCAATCAGAATGGTATACACCCCCATATCCCATTCTGATTGGTTTAAAAAAGATTGACAGGTACATTAGCGAATCAGAAGGCTCTATTGCCCTCAGTCAATCACAATGGGATACGCCCCCGCCCCATGTAGCTTTTTTTATTTTATGTGACTTAGGTTTTATTATTTTCTATGACTTAGGTTTTATTATTTTTTGTAATTAATGGTTTATTGGGGGTGGGATAGTGCAGTGTAGTGTTTGTTCTTAGTGTCATGAGGACTCTCATGGCACTTATGGGGTTAATGTTAACCTTCTAACTGTCCCATGAGGGTCTTTATATACCCTTATGGGTCTCATTGGGTTAAATAGATCCCCATAAGAGACCGGGTTAAATAGGCTTACAGAGGGTTACATAGGCCCAGTTAGGGTTACATAGGTACTGTTAAATGCGTAATGTTAGGAGTAAATAGGGGTAAATGGGATATAGTTAGAGTTTATAGTCTAGTACTTACACTTTGTGTCATAAGGGTCCAGGATGTGTCCTATAGGGGTCTTTATAGTTGTGGCACCCAGTACTCTCACCTTGTGTGTCAAACAGCATTTCAACACTTTTTTATTTCCCTGTCATTTTTGACGGGCAAGTCGTAGTCACATATAATAGTTGTCATACTGCATGATGTCGTCACGCTTTGCGAGGTGCATACGACTTAGGCGATGAGCGCCAAATACGGTCATCGATGCAAGGCGAGCCATTAAATCGTAGCACTTAGCCGATGCAAACCTCGCAAATCGAGGTGAGTCTTTAAAATCCGAAACGCGGGACTTAGAAAAAGAAAGATACGAGACGCAAACATTTACGAGAGTAGCGGCCGAAAAACACACTAAATACACCCCAAAAAATTCCCAAAACATCACAGACAGCACGAAAATAGCCTAAGCGAGAAAAAAATGTCTGCCGAAGAAAATGAAAACGAGGCTACACGACCCTGGACAACACTGCAAACCGCATAGCACTTTACACATCACACTACGACCTACAAGATACACTATTACAAAAGCCGGAAAATGCTCACGAGACACGTACCACATTAATAACATTACAACTATACAATGCAGCTTTACACTCGCGCACGCTGTCTATTTACAATGCACAGTTCAAACATTCAGTACACTTTATATGCAGGGCACTAACACTCACAATATATATTCTATGCAGACGCAAAATACAAACAGATGTTTAGCTCTTAATTAATTAATGGAATAAATCATTATTTATTACTTAACTACATATACATAGAAATATATCTCTCTCACAGAGGACCAAAAAGTACACGACAGGAGAGGCTCGCAATGAGCGCTGAAGGCGCATATTGCGAGGCATGTGATGAGCGCCGAAGGTCCTGCGGTCCGCAAAGAGCGCCAAAGGCGCTCATTGCGAAGCATGCAATGAGGGCCGAAGGTCCTCACAGTACAAAACGGTTTGAATTAGGTCTTAAACAGCATTCCCATGGCTTCAAATGATATTGCCCAGTCATTTTTGACAGGCAAGTCGCTAGTTGAATATAAAAGTGAGAAATGTAAAGGCTGTGTTTATTTCTTTTTCTGTCTAAAAATATTTTGTTCAATATAATACAATATATATCCATTTCCAGGGGTGGAAATTTCCAACGTGCCTAAAATTTGTGCTGCTGGTTCCTAAACATTTTTCCAAAATATAATGAATCTCCCTCCAGGTTCCTAGAAAAATATTACCTATATACAGCCTTATTAAATTGTGATTCGGCCAATTGAAAAGGGCTCTATATAAGCACATAGCATATTTTTTTACAGAAGATTTTAGTTAGTGAAGATCTTGCTTTTGGATAGAAGTTCACGAACTAAAAACGTCTTTAAAAAAAAAATTGCTATTTGCTTAAATAGAGCCCTAGAGCTAGAGAATGTGATATAACCTTATAATATAGGAGACATTTTATAAAGTTTGACTATTTGTACAAATTAATTGTCTATAAACATGAATGCGCATTGTTTTCGACATTTAAAGACTTTTGTTTATTTGGGATAGTAAGTTAGAAATATGTATTTCAATTGAATATTTATTACAACTTTTATTAATCATTTGCAGCCTTATTAAATTCCAGCCTCGTAGATAAGAGGCTTCAACTTAAATCCTACGTACTGCAAATTTCTCAGAGTTACGACGCTATTAAATTAGCCCTGCTGCGAGCAACGTGTGAGCTACGCAGCAGGGCCGTTCATATCAACACGCAGAAAATGTACATGAGTAATGACAGCCTGCGAGATGATCTTGCAGGCTCCCACACCTCATCAACTGCTGCGGGGGTCCTAAATGGGATCTTTGCGGCAGTCCCACACATAAGCCCTCCCGTGGGGGGTACTCCAACTACCCCCCGGTACCTAAAATGAACCCCCCTCTATGCGGGGGTCCCCATCGGGACTCCTGAAGTGTCCCGACATTAACCCCTTGCTGCAGGGGTCCATAGGGACCCCCGCAGCCCCCCCCCCCCACATTAACGCCTTGCAGCGGGGGTCTCCGATCGCCACCGATCAGGCCCCCGCTGCATTTAAAACTTTTAAATTCCCCGCCGCGGCTCCTTAAAGGGCCTGCGGCACACTATTAGCAATGCCGGGCGCGGGACCTAAAATTAACCCCTCTCTATGCTGGGGGTCATTAATTATTAAAAAATTTAAATGTCCCGTCTCGCGGGTCCTTAAAGGACCGTAAATGTCCTGAAAGGACTCGCGCTGAAAAATATTAACCCCGGCCAACTAAAATTAACCCCATAACTCATGGGGGTCAATACAGACCCCCATAAGCACTTACCGTATATACTCGAGTATGAGCCGAGTTTTTCAGACTTTTTTTTAAGGCTAAAAAGGGCCCCCCTTGGTTTATACTCACTCACTCCCCCCCCGTGTCTGTGTAACCCCCCCTTGTCTCTCTCCCCCGTGTCTCTCTAACCCCCCCTTGTGTCTCTCTACCCCCCGTGTCTCTCTAACCCCCCCATGTCTCTCTAACACCCCTATGTCTTTTTCCCTCCCACTTCCTCATCCTCAACCTCACCCTCATTCTAACCCCCCCTCATACTACCCCTCTAAATACCCATCCCCCCTCCCCTCTCTCCCCTCACTTACCTGCTCCGGCCTCCGCTCCTTCCGGGTCTGGTATATGCTAATGACGTGGTTCGCATGTGACGTCAAATGCGCGCCACATCAAGACCCGGAAGGAGCGGAGGCCGGAGCAGGTAAGTGAGGGGAGGGTAATTAGAGGGGTAGTATGAGGGGGGGTTAGAATGAGGAGGGGGGCTTTTCATGAGGGGGGTTGAGGATGAGGAGGGAGGTTGAGGAGGGAGGCTTAGGAGGGGGTTGAGAAAGGAGGGATTGAGGTTGAGGAGGGAGGTTGAGAAGGGGGTTGAGGATGGGGAGTTAAGGAGGGAGGTTGAGGATGAGGAGGGGGGCTGAGGATGAGGAGGGGGCCTGAGAATGAGGAGGGGGCTGAGGATGAAGAGGGATGCTGAGGATGAGGAGGGGGGCTGAGGATGAGGAGGGAGGTTGAGGATGAGGAGGGAGGTTGAGGATGAGGAGGGAGGTTGAGGATGAGGAGGGAGGTTGAGGATGAGGAAGGGGGTTGAGGAGGGAGGTTGAGGATGAGGAGGGGGGTTGAGGAGGGAGGTTGAGGATGAGGAGGGGGGTTGAGGAGGGAGGTTGAGGAGGGGGGTTGAGTGGGCGTTGAGGATGGGGGAGTTGAGGTTGAGGGAGGTTTAGAATGGGGGGTTGAGTATGGGGGGTCGAGTAGGGAGGTTGAGGAGGGGGTTGAGGATGAGGAGGGAGGTTGAGGAGGGGGTTGAAGATGAGAAGAGGGCTTGAGGTTGAGGAGGGAGGTTGAAGATGGGGTTGAGGATGAGGAGGGGTTTGAGGTTGAGGAGGGAGGTTGAGGAGGGGGTTTAGGATGGGGGTTGAGGATGAGGAGGGGGGATGAGGATGAGGAGGGGGGTTGAGGTTGAGGAGGGAGGTTGAGGTTGAGGAGGGGTTTGAGGTTGAGAAGGGGGTTGAGAATGGGGGGGTTGAGGATGAGGAGGGGGGCCTGAGGATGAGGAAGGGGCCAAGGTTGAGGAGGGGGGCTGAGGATGATGAGGGGGGATGAGGAGGGATGTTGAGGATGAGGAGAGGGGTTGAGGAGGGAGGTTGAGGAGGGAGGTTGAGGAGGGAGGATGAGGAGGGGGTTGAGGAGGGGGGTTGAGGTAAAGGGAGGTTGAGGATGGGGGTGTGTGGATGGGGGGGGTGTGGATGGGGGGTTGAGGTGGGAGGTTGAGGAGGGGGTTGAGGATGAGGAGGGAGGTTGAGGAGGGGGTTGAGGATGAGGAGGGTGCTTGAGGTTGAGGAGCGAGGTTGAGGATGGGGGGGTAGAGGATGGGGGGGTTGAGATTGAGGTTGAGGATGGAGGATAAGGGGTTGAGAAGGAGGAGGTTGAGGATGGGGGGGTTGAGGTTGAGGAGGGGGTTGAGGATGAGGGTTGGATGATGGGGGGTGTTGAGGATGGGGGGGGTTGAGGTTGAGGAGGGAGGTTGAGGAGGGGGTTGAGGAAGAGGAGGGGGTTGAGGATAGGCGGGTTGAGGTTGAGGAGGGGGTTGAGGAGGGGGCCTGAGGATGAGGAGGGGGCCTGAGGATGAGGAGGGGGGCTGAGGATGAGGAGGGAGGTTGAGGATGAGGAGGGGTGTTGAGGAGGGAGGTTGAGGAGGGTGGATGAGGAGGGGGTTGAGGAGGGGGGTTGAGGAGGGGGTTGAGGATGGGGGGGTTGAGGGAGGTTGAGGATGGGGGGGTTGAGGTTGAGGGAGGTTGAGGATGTAGGGGGTTGAGGATGGGGGGGTTGAGGATGAGGGGTTTGAGGTTGAGGAGGGAGGTTGAGAAGGGGGTTGAGGATGAGGAGGAAGGTTGAGGAGCGGGTTGAGAATGAGGAGGGGGCTTGAGGTTGAGGAGCGAGGTTGAGGATGGGGGGTTGAGGATGGGGGGGTTGAGGTTGAGGAGGGAAATTGAGGAGGGGGTTGAGGATGAGGAGGGGAGTTGAGGATGGGGGGGTTGAGGATGAGGATAAGGGGTTGAGAAGGAGGGGGTTGAGGATGGGGGGGTTGAGGTTGAGGAGGGGGTTGAGGATGAGGAGGGGGTTGAGGATGAGGAGGGGGCCTGAGGATGAGGAGGGGGCCTGAGAATGAGGAGGGGGGCTGAGGTTGAGGAGGGGGGCAGAGGTTGAGGAGGGGGGCTGAGGATGAGGAGGGGGCTGAGGATGATGAGGGGGCTGAGGATGTGGAGAAAGGTTGAGGAAGAGGAGGGGTGTTGAGGAAGGAGGTTGAGGAGGGAGGATGAGGAGGGGGGTTGAGGAGGGGGGTTGAGGATGGGGGGTTGAGGTTGAGGTAGGTTGAGGATGGGGGGTTGAGGATGGAGGGGTTGAGGATGGGGGGTTGAGGTTGAGGAGGGAGGTTGAGGAGGGGGTTGAGGATGAGGAGGGAGGTTGAGGAGGGGGTTGAGGATGAGGAGGGGGCTTGAGGTTGATGAGTAAGGTTGAGGATGGGGGGTTGAGGATGGGGGGTTGATGATGGGGGGGTTGATGATGGGGGGGTTGAGGTTGAGGAGGGAGGTTGAGGATGGGGGGGTTGAGATTGAGGTTGAGGAGGGAGGATAAGGGGTTGAGAAGGAGGGGTTTGAGGATGGGGGGTTGAGGTTGAGGAGGGGGTTGAGGATGAGAAAGGGGCCTGAGGATGCGGATGGGGCCTGAGGATGAGGAGGGGGGTTGAGGATGAGGAGGGGGGTTGAGGATGAGGAGGGAGGTTGAGGATGAGGAGGGGTGTTGAGGAGGGAGGTTGAAGAGGGAGGTTGAGGAGGGGGTTGAGGATGGGGGGTTGAGGATGAGGGAGGTTGAGGATGGGGGGGTTGAGGTTGAGAGAGGTTGAGGATGTAGGGGGTTGAGGATGGGGGGGTTGAGGATGGGGGGGATGAGGTTGAGGAGGGAGGTTGAGAAGGGGGTTGAAGATGAGGAGGGAGGTTGAGGAGGGGGTTGAGGATGAGGAGGGGGCTTGAGGTTGAGGAGCGAGGTTGAGGATGGGGGTTGAGGATGGGGGGTTGAGGTTGAGGAGGGGGTTGAGGATGAGGAGGGGGGTTGAGGATGGGGGGTTGAGGATGAGGATAAGGGGTTGAGGATGAGGATAAGGGGTTGAGAAGGAAGGGGGGTGAGGATGGGGGCCTGAGGTTGAGGAGGGGGTTGAGTATGAGGAGGGGGTTGAGGATGAGGAGGGGGCCTGAGGATGAGGAGGGGGCCTGAGGATGAGGAGGGGGCCTGAGGATGAGGAGGGAGGCTGAGGATGAGGAGGGGGGCTGAGGTTGAGGAGGGGGGCTGAGGATGAGGAGGGGGGCTGAGGATGAGGAGGGGGGTTGAGGAGGGGGGTTGAGGATGGGGGGGTTGAGGATGGGGGGGTTGAGGTTGAGGGAGGTTGAGGATGGGGGGGTTGAGTTTGAGGGAGGTTGAGGATGGGGGGGTTGAGGATTGAGGGGTTGAGGATGGGGGGGGTTGAGGTTGAGGAGGGAGGTTGAGGAGGGGGTTGAGGATGAGGAGGGAGGTTAAGGAGGGGGTTGAGGATGAGGAGGGGGCTTGAGGTTGAGGAGCGAGGTTGAGGATGGGGGGTTGAGGATGGGGGGATTGAGGATGTGGGGGTTGAGGTTGAGGAGGAAGGTTGAGGAGGGGGTTGAGGATGAGAAGGGGGGTTGAGGTTGAGGAGGGGGTTGAGGATGAGAAGGGGGGTTGAGGTTGAGGAGGGGGTTGAGGATGGGGGGTTGAGGTTGAGGTAGGTTGAGGATGGGGGGGTTGGGGATGGAGGGGTTGAGGATGGGGGGTTGAGGTTGAGGAGGGAGGTTGAGGAGGGGGTTGAGGATGAGGAGGGAGGTTGAGGAGGGGGTTGAGGATGAGGGGGGGGCTTGAGGTTGAGGAGTAAGGTTGAGGATGGGGGGTTGATGATGGGGGGGTTGAGGATGGGGGGTTGATGATGGGGGGGTTGATGATGGGGGGGTTGAGGTTGAGGAGGGAGGTTGAGGATGGGGGGGTTGAGATTGAGGTTGAGGAGGGAGGATAAGGGGTTGAGAAGGAGGGGGTTGAGGATGGGGGGTGTAGGTTGAGGAGGGGGTTGAGGATGAGGAGGGGGCCTGAGGATGAGGATGGGGCCTGAGGATGAGGAGGGGGGTTGAGGATGAGGAGGGGGGTTGAGGATGAGGAGGGAGGTTGAGGATGAGGAGGGGTGTTGAGGAGGGAGGTTGAAGAGGGAGGTTGAGGAGGGGGTTGAGGATGGGGGGTTGAAGTTGAGGGAGGTTGAGGATGGGGGGGTTGAGGTTGAGGAAGGTTGAGGATGTAGGGGGTTGAGGATGGGGGAGTTGAGGATGGGGGGATGAGGTTGAGGAGGGAGGTTGAGAAGGGGGTTGAAGATGAGGAGGGAGGTTGAGGAGGGGGTTGAGGATGAGGAGGGTGCTTGAGGTTGAGGAGCGAGGTTGAGGATGGGGGGTTGAGGATGGGGGGGTTGAGGATGGGGGGTTGAGGTTGAGGAGGGGGTTGAGGATGAGGAGGGGGGTTGAGGATGGGGGGTTGAGGATGAGGATAAGGGGTTGAGAAGGAGGGGGTTGAGGAGGGGGCCTGAGGTTGAGGAGGGGGTTGAGGATGAGGAGGGGGTTGAGGATGAGGAGGGGGCCTGAGGATGAGGAGGGGGCCTGAGGATGAGGAGGGAGGCTGAGGATGAGGAGGGGGGCTGAGGTTGAGGAGGGGGGCTGAGGATGAGGAGGGGGGCTTAGGATGAGGAGGGCGGCTGAGGATGAGGAGGGGGGCTGAGGATGAGGAGGGAGGTTGAGGAGGGAGGTTGAGGAGGGAGGATGAGGAGGGGGGTTGAGGATGGGGGGGTTGAGGATGGGGGGGTTGAGGTTGAGGGAGGTTGAGGATGGGGGGGTTGAGGATGGAGGGGTTGAGGATGGGGGGATGAGGTTGAGGAGGGAGGTTGAGGAGGGGGTTGAGGATGAGGAGGGAGGTTGAGGAGGGGGTTGAGGATGAGGAGGGGGCTTGAGGTTGAGGAGCGAGGTTGAGGATGGGGGGTTGAGGATGGGGGGGTTGAGGATGGGGGGGTTGAGGTTGAGGAGGGAGGTTGAGGAGGGGGTTGAGGATGAGGAGGGAGGTTGAGGTTGAGGAGGGGGTTGAGGATGAGAAGGGGGGTTGAGGTTGATGAGGGGGTTGAGGATGGGGGGTTGAGGATGTATCTAAAATACATCCCCCTATTTATCCAATATACAATAAATCCTAACTACATACAGAAACCCTAATTCTAAGCTAAAATAAAATAATTAAGACCACTTACCTTTGTAGATGTCCCTTCACATCACCAACCTAGGGGAAAAACAAACAAAAAAAATTGTGCAACACATTAACATAAAATAAATAAACATTATACACATTCTAAATATTCTACTCACCTTTCCAGCATGTCCCCGTCCTTCTTCTTTTCGTCTTCTCTGGCGCGGGCCCCTGTTAAAAAAAACACATTACATTAATACAACATATAGACACAAAAACAAGTAAAATAAATGTAATATACATTCAACTTACCTCCCCGCGATGACCCCGGCCTCCTCCTCTTCTACCCCGGCTGGGCCCTGGAACAATCTGCGCTTGAATAAAAAAAAAAAACTAACGGAGGTCCGCAGTCGCAGACCTCCCCAACGCTAATGAGCCTCCTAGAGCCTTTTCCGGAAGTAAATTGGCAATGGCGGTTTCTGCTTGGCTGAAAACGCTGTCTATCAAATTTCAGCCAGTCAGAAGGCGTCAATGTGTGAGCCAATCAGGATGGGATACACCCCAAAATCCCAACCTGATTGGTTTAAATAAAGATTGACAGGTGCCTTAGCCAATCACAAGGCGCAGATGCCTTCAGCCAATCACAATGGGATACACCCACACGGAGTGATTGCCTGAAGGCATTTGCACCTTCTGATTGGCTGGTGTCAATGTCAATCAGTATTACAGCCAATGAGAAGGCACAGATGTCTTCAGCCAATCACCCTGTGGGGGTGTATCCCATTTTGGTTGGCTGATGGCAATAAAACCTTCTGATTGGTTTAAATAAAGCTTGACAGGTGCATTATCCAATCAGAGTGGGATTCTGGTGTGTATCCCTTTCTTATTGGCTCATACGTTAATGCCTTCTGATTGGCTGAAATTTGATAGACAGCGTTTTCAGCCAATTAGAAGGCGCCATTGCCTATTTCCTTCCAGAAAAGGCTCTAAGAGGCTCATTAGCGTTGTGAACATCTGCGAGTGCAGACCTCCTTTAGTTTTTTTATTTTTTGAGCGGGGATTGTTCCAGGATCCAGCCGAGGCAGAAGAGGAGGAGGCCGGGGACATCACGGGCAGGTAAGTTGAATGTACAGTGGATATAAAAAGTATACACACCCCTGTTAAAATGTCAGGTTTCTGTGCTGTAAAAAAATGAGACAAAGATAAATAATTTCAGAACTTTTTCCACCTTTAATGTGGCCTATAAACTGTACAACTCAATTGAAAAACAAACTGAAATAAAAATAAAATAATATGGTTGCATAAGTATGCACACCCTTAAACTAATACTTTGTTGAAGCACCTTTTGATTTTATTACAGCACTCAGTCTTTTTGGGTTCAAGTCTATTAGCATGGTACATTTTGACTTGGCAAGATTTGCCCACTCTTCTTTGCAAAAACACTCCAAATCTGTCAGATTGCGAGGGCATCTCCTGTGCACAGCCCTCTTCAGATCACCCCACAGATTTTCAATCGGATTCAGGTCTGGGCTCTGGCTGGGCCATTCCAAAACTTTAATCTTCTTCTGGTGAAGCCATTCCTTTGTTGATTTGGATGTATGCTTTGGGTCGATGTCATGCTGAAAGATGAAGTTCCTCTTCATGTTCAGCTTTCTAGCAGAAGTCTGAAGGTTTTGTGCCAATATTGAATGGTATTTGGAACTGTTCATAAATCCCTCTATCTTAACTAAGGCCCCAGTTCCAGCTGAAGAAAAACAGCCCCAAAGCATGATGCTGCCACCACCATGCTTCACTGTGGGTATGGTGTTCTTTTGGTGATGTGCAGTGTTGTTTTTACGCCAAGCATATCTTTTGGAATTATGGCCAAAAAGTTCAACCTTGGTTTCATCAGACCATAACACCTTTTCCCACATGCTTTTGGGAGACTTCAGATGTGTTTTTGCAAAATGTAGCCTGCTTGGATGTTTTTCTTCGTAAGAAAAGGCTTTCGTCTTGACACTCTACCCCATAGCCCAGACATATGAAGAATACGGGAAATTGTTGTCACATGTACCACACAGCCAGTACTTGCCAGATATTCCTGCAGCTCCTTTAATGTTGCTGTAGGCCTCTTGGTACCCTCCTAGACTAGTTTTCTTCTCGTCTTTTCATCAATTTTGGAGGGAGCTCCAGTTCTTGGTAATGTCACTGTTGTGCCATATTTTCTCCACTTGATGATGACTGTCTTCACTGTGTTCCATGGTATATCTAATGCCTTGGAAATTATTTTGTACCCTTCTCCTGACTGATACCTTTTAACAATGAGATCCCTCTGATGCTTTGGAAGCTCTCTGTGGACCATGGCTTTTGCTGTGGGATGTGACTAAGAAAATTTCAGGAAAGACCAACTAGAGCAGCTGAACTATATTTGGGGTTAATCAGAAGCACTTTAAATGATGGCAGGTGTATGCTGACTCCTATTTAACGCGATTTGGAATGTGATTGCTTAGTTCTGAACACAGCTACATCCCCAGTTATAAGAGGGTGTGCAGACTTATGCAACCACATTATTTGTCTTTTTTTTCCCTCCACCTAAAAGATTTCAGTTTGTTTTTCAATTGGATTGTACAGTTTATAGGTCACATTAAAGGTGGAAAAAGTTCTGAAATCATTTATCTTTGTCTAATTTTTTTACAGCATAGAAACCTGACATTTTAACAGGGGTGTGTAGACTTTTTATATCCACTGTATATTTATATGTTTATTTTATTTCATTTTGTGTCTATATGTTGTACTAATTTAATGTGTTTTTTTTAACAAGGGCCGCGCTGGAGAAGAAAAGAAGAAGGACGGGGACATGCTGGAAAGGTGAGTAGAATATTTAGAATGTTTATAATGTTTATTTATTTTATGTTAATGTGTTGCACTATTTTTTTGTTTGTTTTACGCCTAGGTTGGTGATTTGAAGGGACATCTGCAAAGGTAAGTGGTCTTCGTTATTTTATTTTAGCTTAGAATTAGGGTTTCTGTTAGTAGTTAGGATTTATTGTTTATATATTAGATAGATAGGGGGTATTGTATTTTATTTGTATTGTATGTATTGTAATGTATTGTATGTAATGTATTGCATGTATTGTATGTATGTCTTTCCCTTTCAGGTGTGTCTTTTTTTTCTGTAGTGGGGGGGGGGGTTGTAATGTATTTTTTTTATTTTCTGTAATGTTCCTTTTTTAATTTTTTGTGACAGGTATGTTTATTTTCTGTAAGGTAGGTTTTTTATTTTTTGTGACTTAGGTTTTTTTTCTATCATTAGAGTGGTGGGGTGGTTTATTAGGGGGTATGTAGGTAGTGTAGATAGGTAGTATAGGTGTTAATAGATTAGTGTAGAGGGGGGTTAGTTTAGATTTAATGGTTTATTGGGGGGTATAGTGCAGTGTAGTGTTTGTAGTTAGTGTCATGAGGGTCCTTGAGGACCGTCATGGCACTTATGTGGTTAATGTTAGGGTTGTAACAGCCCCATATGGGTCATAATATACCCTTATGGGACTGATGGGGTTAAATAGAGGCTTATGGGGGACTTTATTGACCCCTATGAGTTATATGGTTAATTAAAGGCTTATGGGGGTCTGTATTGACCCCTATGAATTATAGGGTTAATTTTTGGCTTATGGGGGTCTGTATTGACCTTCATGAGTTATAGGGTTAATTAAGGGCTTATGGGGGGGTCTGTATTGACCCCCATGAGTTATAGGGTTAATTAAAGTCTTATGGGGGGTCGGTATTTACCCCCATGAGTTATGGGGTTAATTTTAGTTGCCTTGGGTTAATATTTTTTAGTGCGAGTCCTTTCAGGACCTTTACGGTCATTTAAGGACGCGCGAGGCGGGAAATTAAAAAATTTAAATGCAGCGGGGTCACGATCGGTGCCGATCGGGGACCCCTGCTGCAAGAGGTTAATGTGGGGGGGGGGGGTTCTGCAGGGGTTACTATAGACCCCTGCAGCAAGGGGTTAATGTAAGGACACTTCGGGGGTTCCGATGGGGACCCCAAGGATATAGGAGTTAATTTAAGGTGCAGCGGCAGGGATTGTTAATAGTCTGCCGCAGGCTCTTTAAGGAGCTGCTGCAAGGGGTTAATGTGGGGACACTTCAGGGGTCCCGATGGGGCCCCCCAGCATAGAGGGGGGTTAATTTTAGGTGCCGCGGCCAGGATTGTTAATAGTGTGCCGTGGGCCCTTTAAGGAGCCGCAGCTGGGAATTTAAAACTTTTAGATGCAGCGGGGGCCTGATCGGTGCTGATCGGGGACCCCGGCTGCAATGGGTTAATGTGGGGGGCTGCAGGGGTCCCAATAGGGACCCCTGCAGCATGGGGATGTGTATAAGGAGCCGTGGGGAGCATCACACTGCTGTCTCGGGCTGCTCCGAGGCAGCACATATGTGGTTTAGGATCCCTGGCTGGCACTTTTGTGTGCTCGTAGGGATTCCTCCGAGGTGCGAGATTCACCTCATAGATTTAAGGCTGCGTGTGACTCCGTAGCTCTCTCTGAGCCTATTCTCGGACATTTTTTTTCGGAGTCATCTCGCAAAGCATGCTGCGAGGGATTCGGTCCTCGCAAACAGCAAAAAAATGCCTTTTGCGAGGACCGAGAGAACTACAAGGGCTAATTTAATAAGGTCCTTGGTTATTTAAAAAATTATCAGTTATTTCCTGCGGTTAGCAGCTTTTTTGTGAAATTCTCAGAGATAGGTCTATTGCTTTGGTAACCCTTTGTGATGGTTATATGATATATATATATTTCCAATTCATTATTTTTAATTTTGTAATGGACAGCTCGTTATGCATATCTGAGATACCCTGTTATTCTTCTTCATCTATTCCACGTCCAAAATCTCGTTCCCACTTTATCATGCAGGGGAGCTTGAGCAGTTGTGTGCTTTCATGTAATCAGCATGCAGAGATTAAGAGCTCGATTCAATTGAGCAAATCATAAGTTACTGGAGCCCGTAAGTGAGGCTTTAAGTTTTTTTGCTATTCAATTGGCGTCTTTTTGCAGGCTCAAAACGGTTTACAGGTTACGGCCTTGAAAACCTTGCGGTTGTTAAACCCGGAACTTACAGCCTCCTGAAGCCTTTGATCTTTCCCGTCCGCAAGAGTTACAATCGCTAAAAATCGCTATTCAATTGCTACAATTGCCCAAGCCCGCAAATGTTTTCACACCCATAAATGGCAAAAGTAGAAGAAAATCTGCTGGAGAGGACCCGCTAGGGGGTTTAACTCCTGTCCGTAGCACTGTAAATGCAAATAAAAAAACAATACTGCACTGTAAATGATGGGAAATGCGATGAAAGACATTAGAATTCATTGCACAACAGTCTCAAGCTTGCAAATCGGTAATAAATTTTTTTTTATGTCATTTCGGGGTTATATCAGGCCACCCATATGGACTAGAACAGTATTGACATTCATTTTTATTATTTTGTATTTTGAGGGTTTGCGTGTCCCCTGTCATATTGGACCCCCAAACCTAATTGATTAACATGTAACCACCATGTTTTACTACCGTAATGAGGTCTAATTTTCTATTGGCTGTTTCGAAATGGGTGGTTACAACCATGCTTAATTGATCATGTTCCCGCCCTGAACTGCTACATACGATTGCATGGTTTACGGTTTTGTCATTCAACCCTTAACTTGCGGTCTTGTTCAATTGAATAGCACCGGAATTGTAGCAGAGATCAAGCCCTGCAGACATACGGCCTACAGTATATACCGCAACATGCAGGCTTCAAATTAAACCGGGCTCTAAGTGTTTATGGTTTCTGTAATCACTAATATAGTTACTAAAGCTTGTGTAACGCTCCAGAAACTATTTGTACAGATCTCTGTACATGCCACGCATGCATAAAGCACAGCATCAGCTGCACTGCACAGGGGACAAAGGGAGGGAAAGGGACAGAGAGGAGGAAAAGGGGGAAAGAGACAGAAGGGGAAAGGGATACAAGGGAGGGAGGAGGCGAGAAAGAGACAGAGGGGGAAATAGACACATAGGATGGAGGAGGCAGGAAAGAGACAGACGGGTAAATAGACACATAGGATGGAGGAGGCAGGGAAGAGACACATGGGAAAGAGCGAAAGAGACAGAGGGGGAAAGGGACACAGGGGATAGGGGGAATGAGACAGATGGGGAAGGGGGAAAAGAGACAGAGGGGGAAATGGGAAAAGAGACATAGGAGTGAAGGGGGAAGAGACAGAGGAGTGAAGGGGGAAAGAGACAGAGGGGTGAAGTTGGATAGAGACAGAGGGGCAAAGGGGGAAAGAGACAGAAGGGGAGGGGGAAAGTGACCCAGGGGAAGGAGGGGGAGGATAGGGAAAAGGGGGGAAGATACATAGGGGAGGGAGGAGGGGGAAAGAGATACAGGGAAAAGAGACCTGGGGGGGTAGGAGGGGAGAAAGAGACAGAGGTGGAAAGGGACACAGGGGAGAGAGGAGGGTGAATGACACAGAGGGAAAGGGGGAAAGACACAGGGGAAAAGGGGGAAAGAGACAGAGGGAGAAAGGGACATGGGAGGTAGGAGGGGGATGAGAGACAGGGGAGGGAGAGGGGGTAGAGACACAGGGGAGGAAGAGGGAGGGGAAGAGACACAGGCGAGGGAGAGGGAGGGCAAGAGACACAGGGGAGGGAGAGGCAAGGGAAGAAACACAGGGGAGGGAGAGGGATGGGAAGCAACAACTGGGAGGGAGGGAAGGAAGAGACACGGGGGGGGGGGGAGAGGGCGGAGGGAAGAGACACAGGGGAGGGAGAGGGGGGAAATAAACACAGTGGAGGGAGAGGGGGTGGAAGAGACACAGGGGAGGGAGAGGGGGGAAAGAAACACAGGGGATGGAGAGGGGGTGGAAGAGACACAGGGGAGGAAGAGGGGGTGGAAGAGACACAGGGGAGGGAGAGGGGTGGGAAAGACACGGGGGGGAGACACAAATGTAATATTATACCGTCATTTATGATGGGTAAACGACTAGTCATTATATAATTTTTTGAAATCTCTCAGTGGTTGTATACATGCTGAGCAAAACAACAGATTTGTTTGTATCTGAAAAAACATGTGTTTCTTTGCTGCAAGTCTTGTAATTCTACTTTTATCTCTTCCTTATATAAATATCTTTGTATCATTCCAGACCAACTTGGATCAACTACATCAATATCATAGCATCGTACAACCGGCAATACGTGGTGAAGATTACCTTGCTACATACTCACTGTAAAAAAGCAGCCATTACTACCCATATCAACCTCTCGTACATCCTCCCTCTTGTGTTTTTCTGGAAACAAAGGCCCTTATTCAATTGCAAGTAAGTCTGCGGGCTTGACATTTGCAAACGTTACAGAGCAATTCAATTGATCAAGCCTGCAGCTACCTGGCTAAAAGCCTGAACAGTATAACATGCACCAATGAGTAGCATTTCAGGGCATGATCAATTAAGCAAGGCCGTAACTACTGATTTGGAAAAAGCCCAATACCAAATGAGTCCGTCATCATGACGTCAGTAAAACATGGATGTTAAAATTCAATCAATTAGCGTTTAGAAATCCGATATGCCATCAGACTTACAATCCGGCAATGTACAAAATAATAAAAATTAACAAAGAAAAATGTTCTAGTCCATGTAGGTGGGCTGATATGTATTAACTCCTTGATTCCTTGATTCCAGAGATTGATATAACACGGAAATGAAACATAAAAAATTGTTTGTTTGTTTTTAATGTCCTATCTGGTACTCGTAGGATTTTCTTCTACATTTGCCATTTACTGGTGTGAAAACATTTACGGCTTGAGGAATCGTAGCAATTGAATAGCGATTTGCGATTGTAACATTTATGGGCTTGATAGATCAAAGGATTAGATGGGTTGGTGTTACAATCGCAGGAATTTTCAGCCTGTATCCCGCAAATCGTTTGCAGGTTGCTTAAAGACGCCAATTGAATATGAAATTAGTTTACGGGCTACATTAACTTACAATTGCTCAATTCAATAGGGGCCAAAGTAAGTGAACTTGACAGGAACAAGCCCAATATGTTGATGTTGTGCCAAGAGAAGATCTCTATATGCATGTTAGTCCCAAATTCAGCAAATGCTCTCTCAATCATTTTGTACCCCTCTTACAGCATGTCCAGGAGGGGTAGAAGTTTGGGAAAGAAGTATACCCTATAATACACTTTTTGTATTGTTGCATACATTGAGCCCGATTCAATTGCAAGCCAGCATCGTTGCTGTATGTCTGCAGGCATGCTGCGGGCTCCCGCTCGTCTATGATTATGGTGCTATTCAATTGAAGGAGCCTGAAAGTTACAGGCCGAAAGCCGACTCCGTAAACCATGCACTGGTCTGTAGCAGTCAAAGGTGGGAATATGATCAATTAAGCAAGACCATAACCTCCCATTTCATAACAGCCAATAGAAAATGAGACTGCCATAATTACAGCAGTAAAACATGGAAGTTGCATGTCAATCAATTAGGTTTGGGGTCTGATATGCGATGGAACTTGCAACACCTCAAAATAAAAAATAATAAAAATGAATGCCAATACTGTTCTAGTCCATATGGACGGCCTGATATGTATTAACTCATTGATTCCTGAAATCTATATAACCCCGAAAGTAAACATAAAAATGTATTTTCTTTTACTGACGATTTGCGAGCTTGAGAATGTTGTGCAATTAATTCTAATGTCTTCATCGCTTTCCCCGTTATTTAAAGTGCAGTAGGGATTTTTTATTTGCATTTGCAGTGCTACGATCAGGTGTTTAACCCCCTTGCGGGTCTTCTCTAGCATTCATAGGATTTTCTTCTACATTTTTGTGTGTGTGAAAACATTTGCGGGCTTGGGGAATTGGTGCAACTGAATAGCGGTTTGCGATTTTAGCCACTGTTATTCTTGCGGAATAGAAAGATCAAAGGCTTTGGGAGTCTGTAAGTTCTGGGTTTAACCATCGCAGAGTTTGCAAACCTGTAACCCGGTATTTGTTTGGAGACCGCAAAAAGACTCCAATTGAATAGCAAATTAACTTACGGCCTCACTTATGGCCTAACAGTAACTTACGATTGCTCAATGTTTAAACACAATAGGGTAGCTTCAGAAAGCCATTCACAGAAGCTGCAATATTAATTTTCTTCATAGTAAAAAGATATCACAGCCTTCAGCAAAGCATAATGGCCTAATTCTTAGTGAATTATGGAGGAATGTGTTTTGCAAAAGTATTATTTAGCAATCAAAAGGATTATGGAGTTTAGAAAACCAGTTCAGTAGCCTTTTATGGTTTCAATTGTTCACACTTCTTTCTAGTTACTCAGCATTTTATGATGCATGTAGTTACTGTTTTTTTTTAAATAATATTTTACTATTATTATTAATGACTGTTGTCTACAAGCACAAAAAAGGTTATTACTATATAAACTTGTTTCACTCCATGTAGAAGTAATGATTTTGTGTCAATCCAAAATATTTTGAATTACCCTACTGCAGCAAGAATCTGTCATCCATGAAGGCTACATAACTTTATCACCCTTCTGTATTTTCTGAATTTATAGTCAATATTTAAATCATGCCAAACAGATGTCTCTTGGAGAAATACAGCATTTTCTGAGAAAGTGAGATTGATTGTGAACTTATAATATGGGATTGTTCTGAGCTCCTATCAAGCATTTGTACACAATCGATATTGAAAAAATATTACCAAAACCAAGAGAATAATTTATCCAAAAATCCCGGGGAAAATCAGGAACAGTGGAAATGCTCAGTGAAGATATATTGGGGAACAGGGTTGTTTACGATATAATATTGCTTTTACATTCACTTAATGTAAAAACTGGTTAATCTATATTGAAAAGGTATTGTGGATATAAAAAACAATACTGTAAATTTAAAAACCATAAAAGGTTCCATGTTATTACAGGTTCTCCATATTCAAAACAATTGGTAAGTTAAATATATAGAGCCTCATGCAATTGGGGGCTCGCAACTCGATTGCAGACAGCCGAATGTCTGCGATTGAGTCACGGGCTCCCGTTAGTCTCTGATTGCAATGCTATTAAATTCTCCAAGGCCGCAACTCACTGCCCGAGATCCGAAATCAGAAACCCTGGTTCCATAAGTAAGCAGAGCAGGGCTTGCGCGGGGCCGTAGCTACTGCTCAGACAGAGCCAATAATAAATGTGTTCCCGCAGGCTCCCTAAATTAAACCCTGCAGGGTCCCTACATTAACCATTACTGCGGGGGTTCCAGTCGGGACACCAGCAGCATTTGAAAATTTAACTCCCCTGCCTCTGGTCCTTAAAGGGCCCCCGGCACACAAATAGTTAACACAGGCCGCAAGGATACTGACTGTAAGTACCCCTGTGGCACATTACTTTAACCCCCCCCTATGCTGCAGGGTCCCTATTGGGACTACTGCAGGGCCCCTGTATTAACCCTTGCTGCAGGGGTCCCAATTGGGCCCCCCTCAGCATTTAAACATTTTAATTGCCCACCTTGCAGGTCCTTAAAGAACCTTAAAGGACCTGCGCTACAACTGTACTTAACCCCATCACTCATAAGCCTCTAATTAACCCCATCAATCACATAAGGCTCTACATAGACGCTTATGGGACAATAATTAACCCTGACATTAACACACTATAAGTGCCATAAGGGTCATCAAGGTCTAAGCACTACCCTACACTACACTATTAGCCACCCCAATAAACTAATACATCTAAATTAACCCCCCCTAGGTAATTAACACCACATCTAGGAAATTAACCCCCACCATATCTATTTAACCCTATTACTAACCACCTAACCCTATCTAGACCCAGTTATCCCTATCTAGTCCTATTTAACCCTAACTGTGCCTAATAACCCCTAACTATACCCAGTTACCCCTAAATGTACCCAATTATCCCTAACTATACCCAATTACCCCTAACTATACCCAATTACCCCCCAATTACGCCTAAGTGTACCCAATAAACCCCAACTGTATTAAAAAAAAAAGACACACTTGTGTGCTCATTCATAATACCCTAACATTTGGCAACTATTCTACTGGGGAAAATCCCAGATGCACAAAGTAGTTAAAAAATAACTTATTAATAGTTATTAATTTAAAAGGTATACACAAAAATATATGTATATAAATAATGAATATACATCGTTGACAAAATTACATAGTAAGTAAGGTTAAAAAAAAGGCTTTCAGTCCATCAAGTTCCACCTTTTAAGATCTCCTCTGATCTGCAATATGCTGATTAGTTATTAATAAGCTGTTAATTATTAATCAATTATTTAATTATTTATTTTTTATTTAATTTTTATTTTTAAATTAATCCATCCAGAGGAAGGCAAACAGAAAAAAACAAACAAGTGAGCAATTGTCTCAAAGGAAAAAAATAATTAAATTCCTTCCTGACCCCAGATACTGGTGATCGGATTTCTCCCTGGATCAATACACTCTCTCTAATTATCCAGGATAATGAATTCCCTTTTTAATTAGAAATAAATCCAGTCCCCTTTAAACGTTATCTATCGAATCCGCTGTCACCACCTCCTCCACAGATTACCCACCCTTACTGTGAAGAACCCTTTTCTTTTTTAAGGTGGAATCTTTTAACTTCTAACCTCAAAGGATGTCCTCTTGTCAGTTGAAAACCTCTTGGCACAAAAAGCTCCCTTGACTAATCTTTATACTGACCCTGGATGTATTTATATAAGGTAATCATATCTCCTCTTAGACACCTTTTTTTCTAGAGAAAATACGTTTAATTTGGTTAGTCTTTCTTCATAACTTAGCCCCTCCATTCCCCTTATTAGTTTTGATGGCCTCCTCTATACCTTTTCCAGCTCTAAAATGTCCTTTTTATGAAGTGGTGCCCAAAATTGTACTCCATATTCCAAATGAGGGCGTACTATGGATTTGTATAGTGGCAGAATTATATTTGCTTCCCTTGCTTCTATACCCTTCTTAATAATGCTAAAATTTAATTTGCCTTTGCAGCTGCTGCTTGACTTTGAGCACGGTTACCTAGGTGGTTGTCCACAAGCACTCCCAAATCCCTTTCAATATCTGATACCCCTAGATTTGCTCCATTAAGATTATAAATTGCAATGTTATTTTTCCTTCCCAGGTGCATAACTTTACATTTATTCATATTAAATCTCATGTGCCATTTAGCTGCCCATTTAGCTGCCCATTTCTCAATTTTGTGTAAATGCCTTTGGAGGGAAAGCACATCATATTTCACAGTATACCTGTTCTTTATACAGAGAAAATGTGTTGTAATATGTGAATTGGCAGAAAACATGACATAGTTGTAGGTCACAGATAGACAAATCAATGTATATTATAAAGTACACAGTATAAGTTCAGAATTTATATCATTGCATGATATCAGGCAGCATGGGCAACAAAATGTATAGTTGCAGGGAGTTGCTTACATTAAACTGTGGCCCTGATCTACCTCATTTGTAGTGGAGGTTCCAGGACCCACTAAGAGCACTGCTCTGTGAAATGAAAAAATCTGTACTGTCTGACAAATTAAACTAATTCCCCATACTTTGTGCTCTCCCTGGGCTATAATTTATTATGGCTGTCACAATTATGTTGCTATCATAGACTTTAAAAATGAGCTGATCCACTTATGCACACAATGTCTATATTGCAATTTCTGTTGTGAGCTACAAATCATTTAGTAATAATAGATAAGACATTTCTCATAAGCACAAGGCATATACGTTACAATAAAGATGTAATCATGTGATCGTAACAGCTCACATCTCCACAGCTGATGACGTAAGACGCTGTATTGGCAGCGTGTCTTGGACAGAGGACGTCCATGCTTCTTCAACGGACCATATCTGTGTGGGGCTGAGTTGTCCTATTTGAAGGATGAGCATGTGATCGTAGCATAATTAACTCTTTAATTCATCTATTGTAGGTAATCGGACCTTGATGCTGTTGCAAGGACGTACTAAGAATAAGGCAGAGAAAAAATATGAGCATAAAAGCAGATACAGATGACATGCATAAACAAATAAAGCACTGTATCAATGCAGTATAATTAATTAGTGTTAATTAATTGATGCAATAAAGTGATCGAATGGCCAGGTATTGTTAACCATGTATAGTGGTAAGTGTCCTGATTTTCTTTACTAAACTAATAAACTTGCAATGAAGTAATAAAGTGATATCTGATTACATTATTTTTGGCTCGTGTTTTTAATACTATAGAGGGGTTCATGCACATCTCTATCCTTAGAACAACAACAGGGAATGATAGTTTGGCAGGACAACAAGGACATTACATCTGGGATGGGAAATTATATTTATACCCCAGTCCTATTAGTTTTAATGTTGGGCAGAACTGTATGGGATTCTATGATCAATGATCACTTAATTTATAAGGACAAAGAATAAGATGACCTTGAGATTTTAGTGATTATTATGCAGTTAATTAAGTAGGAAAAGTTTCCATACCACTATTTAAAGGTAAGGGAAATTACACTTATAAGATATACAGTAATCTATATAGAATATATTCCAAAGTGATAGGTCACAGTAGGATTTATAATAAAATTAGATGAGGGATATCCGAAAAATAATGTGCCAAAATGCTGTTATTCAGGCAATAGTATAACTCAATGAACCAAATATAAGGCCGTGAACTGATCTTTCAAAGATAAGCAGAGAAATAATTTGCCTCATTTAGGCCTCCCGGCATAACTGTGTTTAGCATGGCAATCCATCTTGCTTCTCTTTTCAGTAATTCTAAATTGCCACTCCTTATTCCTAAGGATACTTTGTCTAGAGCCCAACGCTTAACAAGTGGTTTTATGTTTCTCTAAATCTTTTTTTATGTTGTTCAATTTCTCTCCCAATCTCTTTCTTAGTTCTCTTTTGGTTTTACCAATGTACCTCAGTTGGCAGGGGCATTCAAGGCAGTAAATTACCGCCTGTGTTACACAATTGTAGAAACCTTTGATTTCAATCTCTCTATTTTTTCGCTCAGTTATTTTCTTCAGTCATAAATTCACAGAATTTGCAGTGGCCACATGCGTGTGTGCCATCAGGTAATGTTCTTGATATTTTATTAAATTTAAAAAAAAAATGGCTTTTGACCAAGTGATCGCTTACATTTTTAGACCTTCTCCATCCAGTTTTGATCTTATCTTCCACTATTTCATTCAACAGTGTATCCGATTTGATGATATTAACATGTCTGTTAAAGATGTAATTGACCTTCTTCCAATCTTCGCTGTATGTACTGATAAATCTTATGGTGTCGTCAGTATTCTGACGTCTTTTCAGTACTAGAAGTTCCTGTCTGGGTGTGTGGAGCGCCTTTTTATAGGCCTTCTTAATTGATCTCTAGCTGTATCCTCTTGCTACTAATCTGGAACGTAATTCCATCACTTTGTTCTTGAAAGACTCCATGTCTGAGCAGTTTCCGTTTCTATTGGCAGTAAATTCTATGTTTAGGAAATATTATATAGCTCACACAACCTATTTTATGATCAATAGAGGTGTATAAGCTCTCTACGTCACTTGTGGCTGTGAGGAACCCAAGGTCATGTCATCCAATCTATTCAACACATCCATCGTATCTCTCACATATGATGGAAGGTCCCACACCACTATGTGTCTCAATTTAGTGTCCAGAAATTGGCTGGCCTTTTCACAAAGACTGCTATTACCAGATATAAAATCAGTCTTCCAGGTGGTCTTTACTTGTCTTTGTGTACCTTGGGTAAAATGTAGAATGTGGCCACTCAGGGTTTACTTGTCTTCAGGAATTTAGCTTCTTTCTCAGAGATTAACCCATCCATGCTCACATTCTTAATTAGTTGCTCATAAATCTCCATGAAACTATCTGTGGGATCGCCTAACACTGTTTATAACAGTTGGCATCTTTAAGCTGTTTGTGGGCTTTGTCCATGTACATTGTTACTGGCCATATCACAATGTTGCCCCCTTTTCTAAGGGCTTAATGATGACATTGTTTAACTCTCTAATCTCTTTTAATGCCCTATTCTCGGGTATAGTCAAGTTGTGTTTATGAGTGGTCTGTAAACTTTCCAATTCTTGTGTGACAAGGGGAAAAAGATAGGGAAAAAGATATGACCCGTGGCGCTTCTGCTTGTGTTGATCTCCTCTCTGATACCCCATCTCTGTCGGTCCCTTAGGTTTCTTTCTGGCGGTGGATCACATCTTGTGCCAGCAGGTCTCTGTCCGGGCGTGTTCTCTGTCTCCTGTCTAAAAAAAATTATAGTGCAGGTTCTAGGTTGGCTTCATTGCACCTCTCCTGAGATGTCTTCATCCGTTATTGATGATTCAAATTCAGACGAGGACACTGCTCTTTGTTTGTTGGGTTCTGACCTGACTTTGAAACTATTTCATAAATTACGTCTGTGTGTCCAATCAAAGACGTTGCCCTGCTCAAAGTCTAGAACATCTCTGTTGAACTTGTCTTGTTTTAATGTTATTATATCTTTTTTTGTCCAAGTCAGCTTGTACTTTCCTGTAAGCTTTTTTTAAACTCATCAAGGGGCTCAAATTGTTTCAGTTTTTTATTCAGTTTTGAAATTTCTATATCTAGATTTGATTTTACTTCCTTCTCATAAACAGAGAGTATAGCTAATAAATTCTCAGAACAACTGATCAAAACCTGTTCCCAGTGTTCTCTGTAGGAGTCAAAATTGAATGAAAAAGATGGAAACACCTTGATCCTCAGACCTCTTGGAATTAGATGTTTTGCCAGATATTTCTCATGGCATGTTTTGTTCCAAAATGAATGAAGCTGTTTCCTTCGTAAATTCATCATCACATACATCATCAATTGTACACTGATCAAATGCTCTATTTCTTCACACCTCCATAACTGTACCTAATTATCCCTAACTGCCCCCAATTACCCCTAACTGCACCCAATTACCCCCAACTGCACCCAATTACCCCCAACTGCACCCAATTACCCCCAACTACACCCAATTACCCCCAACTATACCCAATTACCCCCAACTATACCCAATTACCCCCAACTGTACCCAATTACCCCCAACTGTACCCAATTGCCCCCAACTACACCCAATTACCCCCAACTGTACCCAATAAACCATAAGTGTACCTAAATACCCCTAACTGTACCTAATAAACCCTACGTGTACCCAATAAATGCTAACTGCACACAATTACCCCTAACTACACCCAATTACCCCCAACTGCACTAAATTACCCCCAACTGTACCCAGTAAACCATAAGTGTACCTGAATACCCCTAACTGTACCCATTTACCCCTAACTGTACCCAATTACCCCTAACTGTAACCAATAAACCCTAACTGTACCCAATAAACCATAAGTGTACCTAAATACCCCTAACTGTACCCAATTACCCATAACTGAACCCAATTAGCCCTAACTGTACCCATTAAACCATAAGTGTTCCTAATTACCCCCAATGGTACCCAATCACCCCCAACTGTACCCAATTACCCCTAAGTGTACCCAATAAACCCTAAGTGTATCCAATAAACCTTAACTGTACCTAATTACCCCTAACGGTACCTAATTACCCCTAACGGTACCCAATAAACCTTAACTGTACCTAATTACCCCTAACTGTACCCAATTACCCTAACTGTACCCAATAAACCATAAGTGTACCTAAATACCCCTAACTGTACCCAATTACCCCTAATTGAACCCAAATAGCCCTAACTGTACCCAATAAACCATAAGTGTACCCAATTACCCCTAACTGTACCCAATTACCCCTAACTGTACCCAAGTACCCCTAAGTGTACCCAAGTACCCCTAAGTGTACTAAAGTACCCCTAAGTGTACCCAATAAACCCTAAGTGTACCCAAATAAACCCTAAGTATAACCAATAAACCTTAACTGTACCTAATTACTCCTAACTGTACCTAATTACCGCCAACTGGACCCAATTGTACCCAATAAACCCTAACTCTACCTAAATACCCCTAACTGTACCCAATAAAACTTAACTGTACCAAATTACCCCTAACTGTACCAAATTACCCCAAACTGTACCCAATAAATCCTAACTGTACGTAATTACCTCTGCCCTACCCTTTAGATTGTAAGTAGCGAGTTTCCAATCTTGTAGGGTGCTTTGGAAAAAAGCACTTCCTGCAAAGATTCTAAGCTCAAAACAGGGCCCTCCATTTTCAGTTTGTTAACATTGTAATCTTCCTTGTCCTTATCCCCTGTACATCGCTACGGAATATGTTGGCGCGATACAAATAAAGATTAATGATAATAAACCCTATCCTACCCTCTTAACCCCCCCTCTACCCTACCCAATAAACACTAAGTGTACCCAATTACCCCTAACTGTACCTAATTACATCTATCCTACTCTATTAACCCCTATACTACCCTATTAATCCCTATCCTATCCTATTAACCCCTATCCTATCCTATTAACCCCTATAGTACCCTATTAATTACAACCTGTATTAAAAAAAAGTGTTAATGAGTCCACTGACCTGGCCAAAATGCTCCTCCAGCGGTGACCCCCTATACCCTGGTCTTCACTCTTCTGGGCCAGGAAAGGCCCCTACATCCCGATGTCCTATAAAAAACAAAACACTATTAAAATAAAAAACGTACAACCTTTAACAAAGATAGGGTTAATGAGTCTGCTGACCTGGTCCTGATGGGGCCCCCTGCATCAGAGTGGGAGTTGGGAGCAGTGGGGACATTTAGGTGGAGCATACGAAAGGGCTTTTAAAGCCCTTGCGAGTCCTCCTTGGTACCCTTAACTTGTGGTTCGACTTTTGCCATTTGCGGCCTTGGAAGATGGGTTAGCGAGGCGGAAATGGAGCAATGGAATAGCAATTTGCGATTTTAGCCTTGCGAAAGTGAAAGATCAAAAGCTTGGAGGGCATTAACCTGTGATTTTAAAAATCGCTATGAATAGCAACTCTGAGCCTGTAACTCGATTGGAACCCGCAAGAAGTTGCTGATTGAATAGCAAATTAAGTTACGGGTTTCATTTCCGAGCACAGATCTCCCGAAAGCCTTAATTGAATGAGGCTCTTAGTATTTATTTAGTTGTGTTCATACAAAAGGGTTTCATTTGCTCAACCAATGACACTGAGCCTCATCCGATCCACTCAGCAGATTCACTCTCCAACTGTCATTTTCTCAGTTGCATTTACCTTAAGGACTGAGCAGAGGCTCAAAAATGCCACGGGTAATGACACTGGGCCTCTTACCATCCACTCAGCAGATTCACTCTCCAACAGCGAATTTCCCATTTTATTTACCTTTACAATTAGGCTATGATGCTAAAATATGTAGGAGTCAATAAGATCCTGTTGCAATAGTCCTGTTTTCTTTTTTCTGTCTGGTGAATGAGATGACTGGAGTCCTAGAAGATGATAAATGATTTAAGTAACATGTGCATGATCATACAGGAAGCCACAATCGTTATCTATGGTCATTACAGTAAAGACCAGTTACTGGGTTGATGTTGACTTGAACTCACTTGAGGGTTGTTGTCAACAATTTAAAGGGAATCTTTAGGCAATTATTTTAATGTTATATAAACATTTTAAGAAAGATGAATTAATTAATTTGATCCTCCTCAAAGTAATTTTCATACAAAAAGTTACACTTACATGTAAGTAAGTATCCCACAGAGTACCAGGATTTTAGTTTCAGGAACGTCCCCCATACTTCACTGCATTCTGTCAGCAAAGGACCCTCCCACAGGAGAGAGAATTCATAGTATCTGTAAAATTATCTTAAAGTGATTAAAAACACTACACCAACATGATTTGCACATTTACACAGCTCTTTAACATTCTATGCGAGTTAATGTATATTATAAATGATATCATGCCAATTTAGTGTTTTAGCAATTTCAAACACAGAACATGTCACTGCCAGCTTGCTGTCGAATAGTGTGTCACTGGTATTGTGAATTACCTTCCCCAGCTGGAGTATCAGTGCTGCAAGTCACCAGTGAGCAAAATGACTGTCTACAAAGAACACTGAGTAAAATGGGATGACAAACTGTTACTGTGGAAATCTCTTACTAGTAATTTAGTGTACATTTAGCTTAAATAGTATAGGACAATTACATTTAGGAGTATCAAATTAATACAATAAAGTAAATATTTTAAAGAAAACAAATTGTTTTGCCTAAAGATTCAATTTAAAAAACACTTGTTTTGTTGTACGTTTTGTGATTGCTTATTCCTGTTTTTGGTCCTGATCCTTGGCCCTGTAACAGGCCTGTAATAACTTGTAAATCTTAAATCGTTTTCAAGAGGGATTCAATCTTACAAATACATGTTGATCACATTAAAAATCCAACATTTATTTGCAGGGGTAGTCAAGCATTGCTCTGTACTTTGAAACTCTGGGTTTCATTGTTCTTTCTGTGATTGTGGTTTTGGTACTTCATTCTCCAGTGGCACGGCTGTCATAATTTTCCACAGAAGGAAGCTCTATTGTGTCAGCTCCACCTGGAGGGCCCACCATCAGCTGGCTTTGCAGGGTTTTTCCTACCGAGCAACCATTGTAGCGTTACTTAGTTTAAAGCTGGTGAGGTACAATCAGCCTCATTCAATTGCTATGATTTTGAGATCTGAGGAAGCAAGTGGAAATCGCAGGCAAATTCCCTATTCATTTGCCTCCATTTTGCGACCTTGGATCGGGTTCCGTGCGACGGCCCTGCGAAAATGTCCGTTGTGCAACTCGGAGCCTACACAAGTCTGAAGTCTTTGATCTGTCACTTTCGCAGTGCTGAAAACGCAAATACCTATTCAGATGCCAAATCCCTCCCACTTAGCAAATATATCCCAGCTCACCAAATCGCAAATGCAGGACAAGGTCCTACATGAGCTCAGGAGGACCCGCAAGGGCTTTAAAGGCCCTTATGTATGCTCCCCGATTGTCCCCACTGCACCTAACACCCTCCCCACATGCAAGGTCACCACATTAACCCCCCGCTGCGGGGGTCCTGATCCGGACCCCTGCAGTCTACCCACATTAACCCCATGCTGGGGGTCCCCATCGGGACCCCTGCAGTGTCCCCACATTAATCTTTGCAGTGGGGGTCCTGGAACCCTCACTGCATTTAAAAAGTTTAAATTCCCTGCCGCAGGTCCTTAAAGGGCCTGCAGCACACTAATAGTGAAGCCCAGCCATGCGGCACCTAACATTAATGCTCCAATACTGGGGGTCCCCGCTGCATTCAAAATTCAAATTTCCCGACTTGTGGGTCCTTAAAGGACAGTAAAGGTCCTTAAAGGACTTGCGCTAAATAAAAATTACCCTATCACTCATGAAGGTCTATGCAGACCCGCATAAGCCTCTATGTAACCCTATCACTCATGGGGCTCTATACGTGCCAGGAGGGTCCTCCAGGACCCTCAGGACACAAAGTCTAAGCACTGCACTACAATATTAACCCTAACTATACCACATTAACCCATACTAAACCCTGGTAACCCTATCTGGATCCAATAACCCTAACTGGGCCTATCTAGCCCTAACTGGGCCTATATAACCCTAACTGGGCCTATCTAACCCTAACCCTAACTGGGCCTATCTAACCCTAACTGGGCCTACATATCCCCCAATGTACCTAGTAAACTCCTATGCCATAAGCCCCCTCCTACCCTACCCTATTAACACCTACACTACCTACCCAACACTAATTACACAAACTAAAAAAAACACCTAATGACTGAAAATAAAAAAAAATTCCAAAAAATAATAAAACCTAAATTACAAAAAATAAAAAAAGCATACAGTACATAAGATAAAATATACATTACATAAAATTAACCCCTAGCTACATACATTAAACTCCTAACTATACATTGACCACCTAACTAAATACATTAATACCCTAATTATACATTAAACCCCTAATTACATACATTAAAAAAACATACATTTAACCTAAGATAGGATAAATAAGACCACTTACCTTGCCCAAATGTTCCTTCAGTGACAACGGTTTTCCTGCCACATGTCGCACCCCTAGGAAAAAATGAAACATAAAATTAGTACAAAATTAAACATAACAAAAAAATCTAAACATCCTAAATATTAAACTTACCTTTCCGTGATGTCCCTGTCCTTCTTGATGTCTTCTACTGGGCCCCCGGAAAAATATCTGCCGCTCTAAATATGTAAAAA
This sequence comes from Discoglossus pictus, assembly GCA_027410445.1. NCBI lineage: Eukaryota > Metazoa > Chordata > Amphibia > Anura > Alytidae > Discoglossus > Discoglossus pictus. Next base: position 193,609,858 of record CM050168.1, on the reverse strand, counting down.
AAAAAACGGAGCTCCTTCCTGTTCAGGTAAAAAAAATGGAAATGACACCTTCTGATTGGCTGAAAACGCTTTCAAATTTCAGCCAATTAGAATGCGCCAAAATGTGAGCCAATCGGAATGGGATATCCCCCTATATCCCATTCTTATTGATTGAAAAAAGATTGACAGGTCCATCAGCCAATAAGAAGGCACTACTGCCTTCAGCCAATCAGAATGGGATACACCCCACGGGGTATATCCCATTGTGATTGGGTGAAGGCATCTGCACCTTCGAATTGGCTGTTGTCACTGTCAAATTGCAGCCAATTACAAGGCGCAGATGCCTTCAGCCAATCAGAATGAGATATAGGGGTGTATCCCATTCTGATTGGTTGAAATTTGAAAGAAGGCACCATTTCCATTTTTTTTTATTGGAACTAGCACTACAAGTCTCATTTGCGGCAGGGAGCTCCTCCAGGGTGGAGCTCCGTTATTTTTTTTTATTTTTTTTCGAGAAGCAGATTTTTTTTCTCCAGGGACCCAGTTGGAGAAGACATCAAGAAGGGCGGGGACATCGCGGAAAGGTAAGTTTAATATTTAGAAGGTTTAGAATTTAGTGTTGTGTTTAATTTTCTACTAATTTTAGGTTTCTTTTTTTCCTAGGGCTGCGACCTGCGGCAGGAAAACCGTTGTCGCTTAAGGGGCATTTGGGCAAGGTAAGTGGGCTTATTTATCCTATGTTAGGTTAGATTTAGGGGTTAATGTATAGTTAGGGGGTTAATGTGTTTAGTTAGGGGGTTGATAGGGTGTTAATGTATGTAGTTGGGGGTTTAATGTATAGTGAGGGGGTTAATGGATTTGGTTAGGGGTTAATTTGTAGGTGTAAATTTATTTATTTAGGGGTTAATGTGTATGTAATGTATATGTTATCTTATGTACTGTATGCTTTTTTATTTCTTGTAATTTAGATTTTATTTCTTGTAAATTAGGTTTTGTTATTTTTTGTAAATTACTATTTTTTATTTTCAGTAATGTATTTTTTTTATTTTCAGTAATTAGGTTTTTTTTTTTTTTTGTGTGTAATTAGTGTTGGGTAGGTAGTGTAGGTGTTAATAGGGTAGGGTAGAAGGGGGTTTATATGATAGGGGGTTACTGGGTACATTGGGGGTTAAATAGTCCCAGTTAGGGTTAGATAGGCCCAGTTAGGGTTAATGGGGTTTAGTATGGGTTAATGGGGTATAGTTAGGGTTATACTTTGTGTCATGAGGGTCCCTCGTGGCACTTATAGTGTTATTATAGGGGTTAATTAGAGTCCTATAGGGGTCTATATAGACCCCTATTGGACTGATGGGGTTAAATAGAGGCTTATGGGGATCTGTATAGACCCCAATAAGTTATGGGGTTAGTTAGGGGCTCACAGGGGCTCTTTATAGATCTCCATGAGTGATAGGGTTAATTTTTATTTAGAGCAAGTCCTTTAAGGACCTTTACGAAATTTGAATTTTTAATGCAGCAAGGGTCTTGATTAGTATACCCGCTGCAAGGGTTAATGTAGAGACAATGTAGGGGTCACAGTGGGGACCCCCAGCATTTGGGTGTTCATTCTAGGTGCCGGGGGGTACTTACAGTAAACTTTTTAAATGAACAGCTTCAGAAACGGAGGGGAAACGCAGCTCGCAGCTCACTCGCTAACATGCGACCATCGGCGAGTGAGCTGCTAGCTGGCAATTGAGTGAGGCTAAATGTCAGCAAGGACTAGCTTGAGATAACTGAGTGATGCTAGCAAGAGCTGTTCAAGAGGAAACAAATCCATTATTGCTAGGCAATTTATCACAGCATGGTAGAGTTTTTGGTCAATATGAAGATTTGTTTTGTCATGGTCTTTAAAGAGTTAAAGTCTGTAAGGTAGTTCATAAAGATGAGCCCAGCTGATATGGTTCCATGTGGGTTCACTCTAGGCCTTGGATTGAAGGGCAGAGCGGTTAGAAATCTCTCCATTAATTACAGTGGTATAAATGGGTGTTTGTAATGTTGCTTAGTCCTAGTGCATCATGAATTGTTAGTTTTTCTGGTGAAATTCTCATGATTGCAGTTTTTGCCATGCGCTTGTATGCTAGTCTGACCTTTCAGAAAGGCTGCATCCTGGAAGTTATTTCAACGGGTATAATCTTCCCTCATGATTTTAGCCAACTACAATCAAAAGTCCAGCGGCTGAATGCATTAAGTGGGTAGGACAGTACATATGCAATGCATACACTCAATACAATTTCACTGATGATGATGATGATGCCTCACACCTATGTCTCAAGGTTGGAGCACACATTGTTGGAAAATATCTTTGTTTTTAATAAAATTACGTAGGTACCCTTTTCTCTATGATTTCAACACAAATATGCTGTTTTACAACCTGTTTAGTGGTCCTTTAATAAGTAGTGAAGAACAGCAATAAGTTTGAAGGTCGCCACGCTCCAGTGAATCTTACTAATACATATCATAGTGTTAGAAATCCAATTTTATTTATGTACTTACTTTCATCCCCAAAGATATGGCTTATGTTCTTTCAACATTTGACACTGGTGTCTGACAACAATCTGTATTATCTGCTTGACTGTTGCAGCCAGAAGACTCTAAAACAGCTGCCAGACAATTCCAATGTAAAAATCAATCCATTTATGTCTTAACAACTTTCATTATTTAGCCCACGCAATTCTTTTTCTTAAGATATATTTGTTAGAGCATTGTTCCTAATACACTTCATACTCTGATTTGGCATGAACCAGACTCCTAATCTCTTGCTTCTGACATGACAATCTTTTGCTGGGGATATGCTGAGAAGTCACCGGGAGAGGATTATGTCTAGAAATGAGGATAAGAAGTAAATTAATTCTGAAAGGCAAATATTATCCTTCCACTCAATTAAATATTCTTGGAAGAGACGCAGAAGGATCAGGAAGCTGCATAGTGATGTTCTGTGTCTGGTTTGCTAAGTCTTTTATTTTTGGAAGTTGTAAATTATAGAACATTTTTAAACACTGTCAGGCCATCTCTCCATTAGTTAATATTTATACCATGAATAAGATAAGATATATTTGGTTGGTATTACAGAATATATGGAGAGAATTGGAAGCACCTTTCAGAAAAAGAAAAATGACTACAACAAAAAGTCACAGATTCACAAGTAATGTGCAAACATAGAGCCCTATTAGAAGCCTGCAAAAGCCTTCAACCCATCATTTTGGCTGCTGGTGTTTACATTTTTAAAAAAAATATTTAGATGTATTCCATTGACTCAAGCTTACAATTTATATCCTTAAAAGTGATATCTAAGTTTGCTGGATTAATAAATGTCTGCACTCTATAGGCAAAAAGCAGCCTATATGTATACAGCACATCTCATAAAACATTTTATTTGTATTAATATCTAAAAATCCCTCTAATGATTGTGTTGACACCTCCAGGGGGGTGTCTACACAACTTCCTGATCCCCACCCAATCAGCATGCAGCATCCGGGGAGCAATATTAACCCACTATTTACCTGCTCTTACTTGATCAGCCAATAGTAGAGCAGTGTTGTCAGCATGTTCATGCAAACATTTTCTTTCATATACTATTAATTCTCCTCTATGAGATGCATTCATAATCCAGGAAATTTACATATCCCTTTAAACCCAAACAATTAATACAACATTTAAGCAAGCCTGTGTCAGTAAAACATGCAAGTTACACATAATCTGCAATCAGAGGCCAAGAATTAATTAGTGCCAATAAGTAATATTTGTTGATCTTCCCTACAATCACACAATCTATAAAATGCATTAAATCATCTGTTTTAGTCCATGTGGGTTTCATGATATGCATTAACTCCTTGATTCCCGGGATCGATATTACTCAGAAATAAATGATAATGTCTTTCCATGCCTTCCCTTGCTCCTAAAGTACAGTATTGTGTGTTTGTTAGCTGTTCCAGCTCTAATAAGTGTTTGAAAAAGCCCTTGCGAATCCTATTTAGTACTTGTAATATTTTTGACAGAAACGTTATAGTTTTTCCAGTTGCGGGTTAGACTTTATTTGCTAACTAGAGCTACTGGTCCAATAGAATATCGATTTTGTGTAACTTTATTTAGAGCTCGTAATGTTCGTGCTGTGCTAAAACCAATGGAATTCTAATGATAAATTTGCATCTTTGGCTGGCCTCTAGCGATTGTGGATAGGGAACTCATAATCAGATTGCCAGTAGCTAACAGAATATGTGGCACTATTAAGAGTGATTAAGTGTGTATAAATTTACAAATTGGGCAATAGAATTGCCCAAAGTGCCCTATTCTATCCCCTATATCACAATGATACACAGTCATTAAGTGCAAAGTAAATATCCCTAGCTTTTTCTATTCACCCTGATGATTTTGGCAAGCCAGAGCTGCTAAATGTGGCAAACTTTCCCATTCATTTCCCACATCAGTTACTTTACAAGTTTTTTGAGTTTCAAAAAGCAATTCCATTCCAACAAAGCTTTAAATTACTTGGCACTTGCAACTAGTTAAATCCCCGATTTAAAAAATATATATTCTAAGTAGTTCAAAGCATTAGAGAAGGCATAAAAATGCCTTTGCGACTGCTTTCTCCCTCCTTGCTCACTCCCCGCTCAAAAACTATCTCCCTACCACAATCTCAATATATAAAAAACCATGGGGGTCGGTTGAGACCCCCATGGCAACTAAAATGTTAAACCTGTGCAATGGGGGTTCTTAAAGGACCCTTGTTGAACCTATAAGTTAACCTTTGCCGAGGAGGGCCCAATCGACACCCCGACACATAAACCTAACCCTGATGCTGAGGTGGTCCATCAAGGATAGTTGCACCAAAATAACCCTTGCCATGAGGATTCTGATCAATTAACCTACCATTGGGGTCCATCTAGACACCCATGGTATACTAAATGAACCCCTACATTTCATGGGAGTCTATACAGACCCCCATGATAACCTAATTTAAAACATGAAGTGTCACACCCTAAGTTAAACACTACACTATTAAAATTAACCCACTCCAAATAAACTGATTAAAAAATATAAATTATAAAAAATAAAAAAACATAAATAAAAAAAATAATGACCCCCAAAATAAAAAAACAAAAACAAATCTTGGGGTAATATGGTCTATAACTCAGTGGTATAAAGCATTTCTAATAACAGAGAAAAGCATAATGAACTCGTCCTTAAGAGAAACATATTTTAGATTAGTGCAGCGATGGTATATGACTCCAATTAGGTTAAAAAAAAATGCCCCAGGGAAAAATCAGGGTTATTGCTGGAGATGTGGAAATCAAATAGGAACTCAAGAACATGTGTGGTGGAACTGTACTTATATCAAGGAATTTTGGATATTGTGTCTAACGTATATATCAAAAATTAACTACAAAGTAATGTGATTATAAATATTTTAATGGCGGCCAAGTGACTTATAGTTAGAGGATGGAAAAAACAATCCTTACCGACTTGGACTGAACTTGTGACCATTGTAGAGAGAAATAAACAAATAGAATTGGAGTATTTGACGCTTTCACATGGTTCGTCAATTTTTTTGTGTCTAAAATGGTCTCTTTGGAAGATTTTGTAAGTTGTATTGTAAGTATTGTTTGTAGTTTTGATGTCTTATTGTCTGGATTTTACTGTTTGCAAATTTTGTAACTTTTTTATGGAACTTTGAAATGAAAATAAAATCTTTAAAAAAAAAATTACCAAAATTTATAAAATATTATTAAAAAGAATTACAATTTAAAATAAAAAAAATGCAATTAAAATAAAAAATATAATAAAATAAAAAATAAATTAAACTAAATTATCAATACTAACATGGACTATTAATCATCCAGCAATGATCATTAACGACCTGGTCCTTAATCTTCTACCCTGCACTTGGCGGGGTCTCTGAGTTGATTGAAAAAGTTCTTATCCTCTTCTGTCTTTCTTGAAGCCCATGGTCCTAATCTCCTGGGCCTGGAAAGGGCCCTCCATAAAAAAGTCCCAACACTAACTAAACAAATGGAGCTCCTCAAAGGAGGAGCTCTCCGGCCGCAAATGTCCATTGGCATGCTTTTTGTGGCCTAAATAGAGTTTTTGAGCTTTCTAATTGGCTGAAAAAGATGTCAATCATATTTTTGCAAATCAGAATGGGTTTACGGTTGTCACCCTGCTCAATCTTATTTTTGGATTATTTGGACCAATCAGATTGAACAGATTGGCATCTATTTCAAAACAATCAGAACACTCAGAAACTTGATTTAAGCCGCAGAAAGCACTGCACCAGACATTTGCAGTGATGGAGCTCCTCCTAGGAGGGACTCTGTAAGTTTAGTTAATTTTTAGGGCACCAGGAATTTTTATGGAGTGCCCTTTCTGGCCCAGAAAATGAGGACCGTGGGCTTCAAGCAATACTGAAGAAGATCAGAACCTTTTCAATCAACACAGATAGCCTGCCTGGTAGAGGGCAAAAGATTGAGCACCCGGGCATAGATGAGCATCACTGAATGATCAGGAGGCCTAAGTAATTATTATTATTTTATTTTACAGGATTATTATTTTTTTCTTTCAATTAGTTTTATTAATCAACAAAGATTCCAACATACAAATGGTGCGGTGAAGTACAATAAGGTAGCCAAAATAAAAAGTACATACAGAGACAGAGAAATTAAGGCAAATAGACAAGGTCACCCCTACTACACAAAAGGATTCTGCTGAATGAGCATCATTTTGAACTACATCTCCGCTGGTATTTTTTCTTTTTTAGGATACATAATATATGAGAGTAAACAATGAAAAGAAAATTAAACATATATATTGAACAATATAAAAAAAAAAGGAAAAGGGGGAAAACAAATTAAATAGACTAAACTGGGTACAAAAAGAAAAAAGTTAAAAAGTATATCTCAAGTGTAAATTACCAGAGGATTCAAGACCTACCTCTCACAATAGTACCCGAGGTGGTTCCCATACAGCCAAGTCAAGGTCCAAATTAAATCAGTTAATTTGTTATGGAATGGGAATACTGTAAGAGGAAGCCACCATGGGGTCCAGATGATAATGAAAAGGGGAGGTGAATCTTCTAGGATGTGGGAGAGTAGCTCATTAATTAGTATAGAATTTAATTTAGAGATAACTAATCGTATTTGAAGGGACAAGGATTTCCTCTGACGTGCAATATGACTTTTGGTTGCTAGCATAATAAATTGCATCAACTTGTTTTGATGCTGGGATAATGAAAGGATATGATGGCCTAGCAAGCCAACCTCAGCTGTTGGATTAATTTGTTGGGCAAATATGTCAGAGGCAAGCGCAAAAACTTCTTGCCACAGTAATTTAACTAGAGGGCAATCAAACCAAGATTGGAGGAAGGAGCCAATTTTCCCACATTCTCTGAAGCAATCCGGGTTTAGTGTTAGTTTCCACTTATAGAGCTTGTCCAGGGTGTGATATGGATGACTTTAATTGAGGTTTCCAAGATGCCACTATTTAGGAGACCTTTAGTTAAATTTAACCAAGAGGATTCCCAGATATCTTGGGTCCAATTTCAGTTAAGGTCCCTCTCCCAATTTTGCATAAAAAAGTCAATTTAGATTGATCTAAGTTAGTATTGATTGAGTCATAAAATAAATTAGGACGCCTTTCATGAGAGGGGTTTTATCACATATTTTCACTAGCCAGGATGACCAGGGAGAACCAAGTGAAAGTTCCTGTGTTTGGATAAAGTGCCTAAGGCTACGGTATCTAAAAAGTCCCTGTGGCAGGATTTGATGGAGAGAATTTAGTTAATCAAATTTGAGAATTTATACCAGGACCCAGCACGTAGGAGGCCTGAGGTTCTCCACCAATTAAGAGAAGGGGGAAGGGAATCTGAACTGCAAGTTGTGGATGGAGGATTCATGGAGTGAGAGTGGAATACTTAGGGTTGAGGCCTTGAGTTTGTCTAGCCCATTGCCAGAATGTTAGTGATTGCTTTATAAAGGGGTTTGGGCATGCCCCAAGAGTTTTGCAGGGGTGGGGAAGCTAAAGTAGAGTGCCCCATGAGTAAGGTTGCATTTGGAAGTTTTCAGTAAAAACTCATAAAGGTTGGTGTATTATAGTGTGGGCCTGAGGGACGAAGGCAATTTGGCCAGCTTTTAAGTATAACTTAATTGAGACAAAACAAGCCTCCTTTTGTTTTGTGCTTGAACATAGTGCTTTTGTATATACAATAGGATTTATTACACCATATAAAATTGAAAGTCAGAGGTTGAAATCTCTCTAATTAAGGGAGGTTGATTGCAATGATAAGGGTGCAAAATATAGAAGTCTCGGCAAGATAGTCATCTTGACAGAGTTTATACGCTGTAGCCAAGAAATATTCCCCTTGGACCAATTCAAATAGTTCTGACCCACTACTGAATATAAGTGTGTCAAGTTAGCTTTATGGAGGTCCTTCGTTTGTCGCATGAGGTGGATACCTAAGTATTTAATCTGAGGAGGGCCATTGGAAATTTAAATTTTGATGTAAAAATTGTAAGACTTCAGGGTAGAGAGATATATTCAAGGCTTCTATTTTTTTCTAAATGTACTTTCAAACTGAGATATTTCCGAAGTTGTGTAGAATTTGCATAAGAGCTAGAACCGAGGTGATAGGTTGAGATAGAGTGCACAAGAGATCATCCGCGAATAGGCAGCATTTGAGATAATGATGGCCAATTGCAATACTGTGGATGGAAGGGTTTGATCTAATTGTCTGGGCTAGGGGTTCTATTGCTAGAGCAAACCACAAGGTATAGAGGGGACATCCCTGTCTAATAACTCGATGGATTTCGATAAACATTGGTGAGTCCCCTGGTAGTTTAAGCAATGCTCTGGGGTTGCGGCAATATATGTTTGGAGAAGGTTCATAAAGGTACCAGAAAAGCCAAATTTAGTGAGAGTTTTTTGTAAGTAAGGCCATTCAAGTGAGTCGAACACCTTTTCAGTGTCAAGTGCTAAGAGGCAAACAGGAGTATGGGTTTGTTTTGTCCAATGTATTGAATTGAATACCCGCCAAATGTTGTCTCCTGCTTGCCTATAAAGGATAAAGCCAACCTGGTCCTTGTGGATTAGTCTGAGAATTAGAGATTGGCCTATAGTTTTTGACTTTGATTGAGTATCTGCCTTCCTTGGGAAAAAAAACAAGGTCAGCCTGATTGAGTTCAGGAGGTATAGGGAGACCCTCTAGGATCCTATTGAATACATTTGTAAGATGAGGAGCTAATAGGTCAATAATTTTTTTATAATATGAGTAAAAAAAAATCTGTATGGACCAGGGGCTTTACCACTTTTTAAGCTTTGGATAACTCTTTTAACTTCTTGTATCGTGACCTTAGAGTTTAAGGACTCTAGATCTAGTGGGGTGAGTGTGTGGAGGTCGCAGGAAGTGTAGGAAGAGTCGAGGAAGGAGGATGTAATAGATTTGAAGTTGTATGTGAGGAGGAGTATAGTTTCTGATAAAATCAGTGAAAGATGTTTAGAATTTTTTGGAGTCTAACTGTAATATCTCCCGATAAGGACCTAATGTAAAAAATGTTTGATTGGCCAAGTTCCCTTTTGAGTTTTTTAGCTAGAATGGAGTTAGGTTTATTGGCTTGGGTATAACATTTTTGTTGAGTACACCTCACTTCTTCGTGTGACGTTATAAAATAAGATCTAATGCTGACCTCAGTTTGTCAATGGATTGGCGAAGTCTATGAGATGGATTTAGTTGATTACACTTTTCCAAGGCCAATAATTCCCTTCTCAAGGCTGTCTCTTTGACTTGCAATTGTTTCTTATTTCTGGACGCATATTTGATGCACGCTGCCCTAATGAAGGCCTTATGGGCTGCCCAGACCCACCCAACATCCGAGTCCATATCTAAGTTTGTAGAAAAGAAAAGCTCAATGTCATTTGCTATGTGATCTTGGAATATCGGGCTGGTCAAGAGCACTTCATTTAGCCTTCACAAACTGGGTAGACGTACATTTGCAACAAAAGCAATAGAAATACTAACTAATGAGTGGTCAGACCAAGTGCTAGATAGTGAAGAATCGATAAATACTGTGTCTATACTTGAGTATGAGTTATGGACTGGTGAATAGAAAGTGTAGTCTCTTTCTGTGGGATGAAGCAATCTCCAAGCATCTACTATGTGTAATTCCTGCATTAGAGAGTCTATTCAGGATATCTTAGCAATGTACCGGTCACCTCGGCTCTGAAAAGATCTGTCAAGGAGGAGTGAGGTTTGGTGGTAGGGACATAAAATGCTATGAGAGAGAGTTTAACATCTAACAGGTTGCCAGTTAAAATAATGAAATTACTATCTTTATCTATATATTTATGTTCTATTGTGAAGGGGAAGCCCCTGTGAATTAAGACAGTTAGGCCCAGTTTCTTTGAGGCTTGGGTGGTAGTATAGTATGATGGGTAATGTTTATGAAATAATTTGGGTGCCTTATTTAGGGGGCGAAGTGTGTCTCCTGAAGGAATAGCACTGAAGGGCGTAAATATTTGTATGAGAGGAAGGACGTCCGTCTCTTGAAGGGGGAGTTAAGACCATTAACGTTGTGGGTAACTATCGTATAAGGCATGTCTCTCATACCTTGGTAGAGTATAACAATGAGTGACTCTGCAAAGGGAGGCAGATGGGATTGGAGACTTGGCTGGCTGGGGTCCCGGGCATTGGGGAGGCAGGAGGAGATTGTGGCTTTCTGGGGCAACTTGAGATACTACAAAAACAAGGGGGAAAATAATAACATAAATTACAAAAAAAGGCATGGTTGAAAATAACAATATTGGAGGTTTAGCCACTTAATAGTCCTCATAAGTAAACTCAAGGCACAAGTGTGCCAGAGGGAAGGGAGGGGGATAATAACTCCCTATAAACCTCTAGTATGAGGAAAGTGTAATGAATACAAATAGTGTAAAAGGCCACATTTCATGTACCAAACCTGCCTTTGAATAACATTTGAAGAATTATAACCAACTGATGTCGGAGTAGTTTTAGAAAAAAACATTGCATATTAAGATTATATGAATCTAGGTAGAATAAGGTCACTCAGAACCAGGGCTAAGGGGGTTGGGCGTAAAAACTGAAGGGCAACAAATCCTGAGGAACACATAGGAATGTATAGAATTTAACCTGGGTATCCAGCCTCTCTTAGGGGCATTGATTCACTAACTAAACATATTATATATCATCCCACTTTAACCAAAACGTTGTCTTCAGGGTATCTGGTCCTCTCCAATGTAAACGGAGATACCAGACCCAGGGCTCTTTAGACCCCCAACAGTTCTGTCCAAAAGCTGCAAAACCACTCAATGAGTCTCTAGCAAACTGGTGGGTGGGTGGATTGAAGTAGACATCAGAGGACTTGAAGAGGTAGGTTAAGGTTTCGACCTTGAGGAGTAACCTCGGACATCAGTCCACTGTTTGGAAGGTCCTGTAGGCATGTTGGCCTCAGTGACATTCAGAAGGTCAGAATCTTTAATCAAGTTTAGATGGAGAAGGTGGGTGCGGCATTCTTCTAGTATGGTTGCTACATATGAAGTGGAGCCCATCTGGAAATGGAGGCTGAAGGGGAAGCCCCAACAAAGTTGAAGATGGCATGCCATCTGGGCCCAAAATAGAGGTAATTTTCTTAGAAGCTGCCAGGACATCATCCCTGGTTTTCTGTCGCAGGAATCTGATGATAACATCCTTTGGTAGGTCTTGATTACCTATACCACCTAAAGTTCTACGGGCCCGTTTTATTTCCCACATATTCTCAGAATGGGACGATAGAACTATGGCTAGGACGGAATGTAGATATGGTAGTAAGATTGTGACTGACCTTGGGATTCCATGCAAATGTATATTATGACGCCAAAATCTGTTTTCTAGGTCTTCCAGTTTGCTTTCTAGAGATGAGATCACAGTGGAGATATGTACAATATCCTTTCTGTCATTGGCTTGGGATTCCACCACCTGGTCTGTGATTGTCTCTAAAGCTTGTGAAAACTCTGTGACCGCCTTTGTCAGGTTCAGTTGAAGGAGTTCTTCAAATTGAGGTAGTGTTAAATCCCTCAATTTCGTGGCTTGGTTGTTAGAGCCCTGTGGGCCCTCTGAGTCTGAGCTATCTGAAAAAGGTTGAGGTCGCATCTGGAGGCAGAGCTTGAACCTGGGCAGGTCTGTTGAAGTGGTCATTGATGGTTTTGGGCTGTTGGTTTTTCTTTTGTTTGCTCTTGTTGGTGAGCTTTCTGTGGATCCTGGTCACAGTGACTTTTTATGGGTGCTGTCAGAGGTTTTGGTGTGTTGCAGGTGGCAGATAGCCCTTGAATGTGGGCTTAGAAAAGGCGCGTGATCTTGATCTGGGAGATTTCCCACTCTGTGAGTTGTTTTCAGGCTGGTTAGCTGGATTGATATCAGGCTTAAAGAAATATCCGGGTGTTTGGATCGGTTGTGTGAAGAGGATGGCACAGATGCCTGTTCAGTGTGTTGCAATAATGGAAGCTTGAGCCTTTGCGGTTACAAACAGCATGAGTCAACAGTCTGTGAGAAAGTAGATAATGACTTTGCAGCTTGAAGCATATCTGGTTCAGAGTGCTTGAGTTGGAGAAAAGTTAAAATATAACTCGGGGTGTAAAAGTCATATACTTGTATCAAGTCTGATTGCCATGGACACTCCCAGGAAGCATGGTGTTATGATCAACAAATGTGTTGGCAGAGGCTGGTGGCCATTTTGAAGATAAAATCACATATAAGGTTGATATTACTGTGCAAAATTGAGGTTATGTTCACGTCCAGTTCTGGTGAATATGACATAAATCAATCAAGGCCCCATTTCTTAATATGTATGTGAAGGCATATAGAGGTAGTCAGAGTAAGGAAGCCACTAGGTGAAGGTGAAGCAGGCCCTTTGTACTTAGCCCTGATGTCATTCGGCATTAGGAGGTTTGAGTATGAGGTGCTTCAGGTGTTTATGTGGCCCCCTAGTCAGTTCATTTTCAGGCCTCTAGAGTCATCCCCAGTACCTGCAGTGGCACAAAGCCTTGGTGAGGGCACATCAGCCAAGGTTCTGTTGTGCTGGCTCTTTAAGGGTTGCAGGGATCGTTCCTTTTCTCTCTGCTCCGTTGTGAGCCTTCTAGATATCCTGCTGGGGATGAGGGCACCGTCCTGGGTCTTGCTCCCTGCACCGTTTCTTCCAGGGGCATTAGAGGCGTACCTCCGGGTGCTCCAGATGCAATGTCTCTGCAAGTGGGTAGCTTCCACCCTTGTCACCATCAGAATCAGTCACAGGTTGCCTCTGCAGTGCTGTCTCCACATCAGATCAGTTTAATGAATGCATATTATATCCCTTACGGGGATTTCAGGCTCGGTCTGAAGGAAAATATGGACTTTTAGGGCATATCAGCCCTGGAGCTTCCTCAGCCTGTGACCGATTGCATCGGCGGTTAGCAACGCCCCCCATTTTTCATTTTTTCAAGTTGCATGTTTGTACTATTTTATTATTTTTGATAAATTTAGTTTTTTATTTTGACTAATTTAGGAGGTTTACTATTTTTTGTAATTTAGATTTTTTTTAGTTAGTTTATTTGGGATGGGGTTAATTCTAATAGTGTAGTGTAGTGTTTAACTTAGGGTGTCATGAGGGTCCAGGGAAAAGTATGAGAACCTATGCAGCAGACCAATGATTCATATTATAATGCATTGCGTAAATGTGTCTCATTTATAATTACAACAATAATTACCTTGTAAAATTGTGCCAGAGCAAATTAAATCAATACCAAAAGATAAACAGACAATAGCGTGAGTTAAGAAACTAGACATAAGTGTCACAATCTGCTTCTTCAAGGGGGCTTGATATGAACCTAGTTCAATCCTACCCCAGCAGAATTGTGTAGTTCCTGTTCTCTGTGGCACAAAAGATGGCTTCTGAAGAGGGCCATGCCCAAAGGTACAGGCAGAGAACACTGGATACAGGTTACTAGTTGCCTGTGACAATACCACTCAGTCAGGATACAAAACACAGAAATAGTCTCACACCTTGTATATGTGAACACTATAACTGAACCTTTATTGAATGATGGACTCAACATATTTATACTCTACAATACCACACCCTTGTGTCCATTTGTGTATGTGTGATGTCAACCCATCTGGCTTGCAACCTTCGGCTATCAAAGCTTTTGAGATCAAATTCACCAGATATCTATAGCTGGCTAGTAAAAAAAACCTTGATGTTAAACTCAAGTGTTTGCTTAGAACTACTTGAAGTACATGCATCTGTCTTGACCCAAGGTCTGCATGTGTGTGCAATGATCTGCAGCTACCTTCTATGCAGAGCATTTTTACCAATTCCACATATGTTCTATATAACATTTTCCCTCTTATAATATACTATAACTAGGATACATAATAACCATGTACAGGCAACATATAACCAACCACACACAATAATATATAATGCCAATGCAAGAATGTCATGCTCCCTTGGTCATATTCATAATTACTGGCAATATGAGTCCTTAAACAATTAAATCATGACAATAAGAAATTAAGAAACTAGCATACACATTTAATTTGGTGTCTGTTATAATCTCCTGATTCTGCCTTATAGGACCCCAGTGGTCAATTTGTTTCTATAATGTCTTTCAATTAACTACACTTATAATAATGGGAAAAACGTTTACATTTTTGAAATGTAGATGCAGTTAGGGTTTCATTTTATTTTCTAATCTGGTCTTGTTAATTTCTCTGGAGGGTATGTTTCTGAAAATGATAGAGTTTTCCATTAGTCTTTTTGAAAGTACTGATGATGATCCCTTGTGCAGATAGGTTTTAAATACAGAACTAAAACTGGTATATTAAAACACAGAACCTACCATAAATCACTGCCTGGCTTTATCCACATTTCAAGACAAGTCATTATAATGCCATCATATCTGACTGTGGATTTTGCTTGCACCACTGAGTGCTTGAAAGGCAATATTGGGATAGGCAGTGATTGTTCCTACAGCTTCCCCCAGGAAGCGCATGCGCTATAGTGCAGTGATATTACTACTAGAGACTGAGAATGTGTTACTTGCTCTCTCAGGGCTCTATTTCATAGCTCCTATAACAAAAGATCCAAGTTAAAAATTAACTCGTAAGACCCTTACACATCACAATTGTAAATCTAAACTCAAAAAATGCAATAAAAATTCTCACAATAACTGCTATATATGAAGCTGAGTATCCCATGAGATACCCCCTCAAGGCTCGCTACCCGATATGAGGTCAGGTATCCCAAGCGATTCCCCCTCAGTGAACAGTCTTGTTAGCACATGTTAGCGCTAGATAGCTATGGATAAACCCCAGTGAGTGTGAGTCAGTACTTTTTACAGGCTTCATTCCATAGAATAGCCCTGCTCATTTGCTTTTCAAAACTCCCCTGGCTGGGAGTCAGCTTTCCAGTAATTCTTATGGGAGCCATGGAACAGACCCCAAGTCCCAAAGAAGTGCCCCTATCCATGATGTCACAGGTCTCCCGATCAGGCACTCACTGTCAGTCAAAAGACTTCCCATAGACTTGAATGGGGAGCCATCCCTGCCACCCAATTTGTTTCAGGAATGAAGCAGAACCAAGCCTAGGAAGGGAGGCCTTTGTGAAGAACTAGTAAAGCCACTCTACAAGGTAGGTCCATAGATTCGGTACCACCGGAGGCCTTTGTGAAAACCAATTGAAGCCACTCTACTATTTAGGTCCAGTGAAGGGGAGATCACCAAACACCTGACCACAGTTAGGCCGCATCATGGGTATAAGAGTTGTATTGCATGAGGCTGCTTAGTTGTTTAAGATAGTCGTACCATTTAAGCATATAATGCGAAAATAATAATGGGTACTGTCAATCAGAGATGTTATAAGCATTAGTTAAGGGTTGATGAGGATATTAATGGGGGTAAACATGTTATGTACGATGTATAATAATATGAGTAAGAAACATTCAGTAAGATGCATTTAAATTATACAAGAAGGAGGGAACAGAGGCATCTTTATGTGACTATAAGGAAATCAACAAGGCTTGCAAAAGGGCTATTAGACTGGCTAAAATAGAAAATGAGAAGTCAGTTGCAATGGAAAGTAAGACTAACCCTAAAATATTTTATAAATATATTAATGGGAAGAAGGCCAGGAAGGAATCGATAGGACCATTACAATGTGACACAGGCCATCTGATAATTAGTGACCAGGAAAAGGCAGATGAGCTAAATAGGTTCTTTTCGTCGGTTTACACAAGGGAGGTACCAGTGGTTGGGACACTGCAACATAATGGGGCTACACTACCTTCACTAAATAATTGGTTAACGCAGGAAGAAATACAAAAGAGGTTGGAGAAAATAAATGTTAATAAAGCCCCAGGTCCTGCTGGAATACATCCAAGGGTACTGAGGGAGCTGGGTTCTGTAATAGCCAAACCATTATATCTAATCTTTAAAGACTCGCTCACTACAGGGTCTCTACCAGATGACTGGAGAAAAGCAGAGGTGATACCTATATTTAAGAAGGGATCTAGAGCAAATCCGGGGAATTATAGACCAGTGAGCCTCACTTCTGTAGTTGGGAAGCTTTTAGAAGGGTTAATAAGGGACAGAATACAAGAATATGTCTATTTGAACAGGATCATAGGTAGCAGTCAACATGGATTTATGAAGGAAAGGTCGTGTCAGACCAATCTAATTAGTTTTTATGAGGAGGTTAGTAGGAACTTGGATCAGGGCAACTCAGTGGATGTAGTCTTTTTAGATTTTTCAAAGGCATTTGATACAGTGCCACATGGAAGACTAGTGAGCAAACTAAGGGATACAGGAATTGCAGTAAATATCTGCTCATGGATCGAGAGCTGGCTAAAAGACAGGAAGCAAAGGGTTGTTGTAAATGGAACATACTCCGATTGGTCTAATGTGATAAGTGGGGTTCCTCAGGGCTCAGTATTGGGTCCTCTCCTTTTTAACATATTTATTAATGACATTGAAGTAGGACTCGAATGTAGTGTCTCCATTTTTGCTGATG
This sequence comes from Discoglossus pictus, assembly GCA_027410445.1. Taxonomy (NCBI): domain Eukaryota; kingdom Metazoa; phylum Chordata; class Amphibia; order Anura; family Alytidae; genus Discoglossus; species Discoglossus pictus. Next base: position 193,592,822 of record CM050168.1, on the reverse strand, counting down.
ACACTAAGTTGTGCAAGGTAATAAAATCAGATAATGATGTACTTTCCCTACAAAAGGATTTGCATAAATTAGAGGAATGGGCGGCTAAATGGCAGATGAGATTTAATACAAATAAATGTAAGGTTATGCATTTGGGAAGGAACAATAGCCAAGCAATCTATAATCTTAATGGAGCAAATCTAGGGGTATCAGATATTGAAAGGGATTTGGGAGTACTAGTGGACAACCACCTAGGTAACAGCGCTCAAAGCCAAGCAGCGGCTGCAAAGGCAAATAAAATATTAGCATGTATTAGGAAGGGTATAGAAGCCAGGGAAGAAGATATAATTCTGCCACTATACAAATCTCTAGTACGCCCTCATTTGGAATATGGAGTACAATTTTGGGCACCACCTCACAAAAAAGACATTTTAGAGCTGGAAAAAGTACAGAGAAGGGCTACAAAACTAATAAGGGGAATGAATGGGGCTAAGTTATGAAGAAAGACTAGCAAAATTAAACTTATTTTCGCTAGAAAAAAGGCGTCTAAGAGGAGATATGATTACGTTATTTAAATACATCCAGGGTCAATATAAGGCTTTGTCAAGTGAACTTTTTGTAGCAAGAGATTTTCAACTGACAAGAGGACATCCGTTGAGGTTAGAGGAAAAAAGATTTCACCTTAAACAAAGAAAAGGGTTCTTCACAGTTAGGGTGGTTAAACTGTGGAATTCTCTACCAAAGGAGGTGGTGACAGCGAATTCGATAGACAACTTCAAAAAGGGGTTAGATATATTTCTGAATAAAGAGGGCATTCAAGGCTATCCTAGATAACTAGCAAGGAATATTGATCCAGGGAGAAATTTGATCGCCAGTTTCTGGGGTCAGGAAGGAATTTTGCTTTTTTTTCCCCTTATGAGACAATTGGCAAAGTTTTAATGTTTTTTTTTTTTTATGTTTGCCTTTCTCTGGATCAATTAACAATAATTAACAATTAACAATAATAATAAATAGTCCAAATTAAAAAGATCAATAGAGATCTAAAAAGGTTGAACTTGATGGACTAACTCTTTATTCATTCTCCAATACTATACTATTAATAATTATTTAATCAATAATTTAATTAATAACTAATCCGCATATTGCAGATCAGAGGAGATCTTAACAGGTTGAACTTGATGGACTGAAAGTCTTTTTTCAACCTTATTTACTATGTAACTATGTAACTATATAAATAAACCAACATTTATTATGGATATTCGTACTGTAAATAAATTTACTGCGCTTTACATAGTAAGTACTTGAAATAACATGTTGATTAATAGATAGATAACTATAAATATCTGCATGGGGTAAATGTAATAATGCACTATATACATAATATGTATATATAAGCACATGTTGAAATTACGTAAATAACTGATATATCATACTATAATTATTTAAGTGAGGTGGATATTCGTACGGAAAGTATAAGAATGCACTATATACATAGTATGTACATAAACCATATGTTGAAGTACAACATTTAAGTGAGGTGGATATTCGTACGGAAAGTATAAGAATGCACTATATACATAGTATGTACATAAACCATATGTTGAAGTACAACATTTAAGTGAGGTGGATATTCGTACGGAAAGTATAAGAATGCACTATATACAAAGGCTCCATTCTATTAGCGGCCGTAAATCGGCCGTAAGGCTGCGATTCCTTGCGGGGGTTCAGTTAACTCGCGATTCTATTATACGGCCCCGCAAGGATCTCCTTTTACGGCCGGCCGCATATCTTGGAACCGGCCGTAAGCTGTGAAATATAAAAACTCAAAAATAAATTCAAGCCTGCACTGTACAGCTCTGTAAATGCTAGGGATCATATTGGGGGACATGAGGATTAAAAGGAACTCACTCTCAAGCTTGCACATCAGCCCAAACCCGAGTTCAAATTAACTGTTTATTTTCCGGCTGCAGCGTGGGCATGTCTGAGGTGCTCCAAGCACTCTGGACTTTTTACATGGATATTTTACGGATATTAAAAATAAAATATTTTACGGATTTGAGTATAGGATAATTATGTGCTATTTTTTCTAACACCTAAAATCCCTTTATAGTCTTCTCAAAGTGCAGGATGGCTTTATTTGAGCTATTTTATGTGCTTAATTGGTGCTAGCGGGACCTCTTTCCTGCAAGTAAGCAGCGGCTCGTTTTTAGCCTTGCAGAGAGGTTTCCCGGAGCAATTGAATTGCAAATAGGAATTTCTTACGGCCGAAACTCTTGCGGCCGTTTTAGATCAAAGGCTTTCCTCTGGCGCGAGCGGCCGCAAGAGATAGCAAGGCACCGACCGCAAGCCTGCCGGAGCCTCCGGCCGTAAGGGAATAGAATAGCAGAATAGCTTGCGGCCGGTCCTTGCGGCCCCGCAACGGCTGCGGCCGCTAATAGAATGAGGCCCATAGTATGTACATAAACCATATGTTGAAGTACAACATTTAAGTGAGGTGGATATTCGTACGGAAAGTATAAGAATGCACTATATACATAGTATGTACATAAACCATATGTTGAAGTACAACATTTAAGTGAGGTGGATATTCGTACGGAAAGTATAAGAATGCACTATATACATAGTATGTACATAAACCATATGTTGAAGTACAACATTTAAGTGAGGTGGATATTCGTACGGAAAGTATAAGAATGCACTATATACATAGTATGTACATAAACCATATGTTGAAGTACAACATTTAAGTGAGGTGGATATTCGTACGGAAAGTATAAGAATGCACTATATACATAGTATGTACATAAACCATATGTTGAAGTACAACATTTAAGTGAGGTGGATATTCGTACGGAAAGTATAAGAATGCACTATATACATAGTATGTACATAAACCATATGCTGAAGTACAACATTTAAGTGAGGTGGATATTCGTACGGAAAGTATAAGAATGCACTATATACATAGTATGTACATAAACCATATGTTGAAGTACAACATCGGGACGTAGTTTAAAAAGAACGCTGGCTTTGGGGGTCAGCAGAGGGGGTTTAAATCCTTCCGTCTCGACGCTAACAACTGCCAACGCGTAATTAGCCCAAGGGGGGAATTTCACCTCCAGTCTTCGGTTTACAAGACCGGTGCTTTAGGTTTAAGCTACTAGGGCTATCAGTTCAGGAGCTTGTTTTCTAGTCAGCCTGAGGTTGGAATGAGCAAGATGAAGATGGCAAAGTAGACAGCTGAGGCGACCTGTCCAATCATAATAAACGGGTCTTCTACTGGTTGACCCCCAATTCAGGTGAGAATTAGGGTGTCTGCGACTAGAAGTCAGAATAGGGTTTGAGTGATGGGTCGGAATATTAGGCCGCGTTGTTTGGCTGTGTGCAGGAAAGGTATAAGTGCTAGGATGAGGATAGAGGATACTAAAGCTAAGACTCCTCCCAGTTTGTTAGGGATAGAGCGTAAGATAGCGTAGGCAAACAGGAAGTATCATTCAGGTTTAATGTGAGGGGGGGTGACTAGTTGGTTGGCTGGCGTGAAGTTATCTGGGTCTCCTAGCAAGTTGGGGGAGAATATGGCAAGGAGGATCAGGGCTGAGAGTATAATGAGGAAGCCTAGGAGGTCTTTATAGGAGAAGTAGGGATGAAATGGTACTTTTTCTAGATTTGAGTTAAGACCAGTTGGGTTGTTTGAGCCGGTTTCATGAAGAAACAGTAGGTGTAGGATGGCTGCGCCTGCGATTACGAATGGGAGGAGGAAATGGAAGGCAAAGAAGCGTGTGAGGGTGGCGTTATCCACTGAGAATCCCCCCCAGATCCATTGGACTAGCATGTTCCCAATATATGGGATGGCAGATAGGAGGTTAGTAATTACGGTGGCGCCTCAGAATGACATTTGGCCTCAGGGTAGAACGTAGCCTACAAAAGCTGTAGCTATAACGAGGAAAAGTAAGATGACCCCAATATTTCATGTCTCTTTGAATAAGTATGAGCCGTAGTAGAGCCCTCGTCCAATGTGTAGGAAAATACAGATGAAGAAGAATGAGGCTCCGTTGGCATGAAGGTTTCGGATTAATCAGCCATAGTTTACATCTCGGCAGATGTGAGCGATGGAGGAGAAGGCCATAGAGGTATCAGCGGTATAATGTATAGCTAAGAAGAGGCCCGTTAGAATTTGGGCAATTAGGCAGACTCCCAGTAAGGATCCAAAGTTCCATAGTGCTGAGATGTTAGATGGGGTTGGTAAGTCGATAAATGAGTTGTTAACAATTTTAATTAGTGGGTGAGATTTCCGAATGTTGGGTGCCATTAGTTTCTGTAGTTGAGTTACAACTGTGGTTTTTCAGACCGCAAGCCCTGGTTAAAATCCTGGCAGGAATTATGGTCTATTTAGTATCTTTATTTATAGTTGGGCTGGTGTTAGGGTTGGTCGCTGTGGCTTCCAACCCTTCCCCGTATTATGCTTCTCTAGGTAGGGACCTGGAACAGGCTGTGGGTAGGCTTTCACACACTATATATATATATATATATATATATATATATATATATATATATATACACACACACATACATGCATATACACAGGGAATGTATTTGATCCCTCAGTGAAAAATGCCCATACAGTACTTAAAAAATTCAAAAAGTATTAATCAAGGCATAATTAAAACATCTAACTCCTGTTTTTAGGGCATCATAGTATTTTATAAAGCAGTTGAACTGTGTCTCGTTTCCAGTGAACAAATATAACCCCCCTGCTACAGAAATATCTACAGTATTAGATAGAACCATTTTTTTTCAAAAGCCATGTTAAAAATGGCAAACCCATTGATTTGTTCAAGACTGAAGAGATTCATGGTGTCAGGGGACATTTTAAAATAACCAATATAATTTTGCAAGCAAGCATGACAGGTTATGATTGCAGCAATAGTATAAACACCAATTAAAGAAATTGAATCAATCTTTAATAGAGATAATTGATAGACATTTACTGATGTCACAAGCGATCAAATAGATGACACACCACTGATGGTGTGCTTGTGAAGTGCCCATTATTAATTAAGAAATGCCCTTGGGCTAAAACCTATGTAATGTTTGAGAGTGACAGTGAAAACAATTCATTCCAACAATCAGAACAATATTTGAATTATTGATACTATATTTTCTATAAGCCAGCCATTATATAGAACAGAACAATGCAACCTCTGCCACAAATTCTATTTAATGTGTAGAAATCCCAAGGTCATGCTTTACAGTAGATTGTCCCATGTCTAAGGAAGTAGCGCAAGCTCCCTGGGGGGAATTGTTTATGCTATGCTGAGTATTTTTTGCACTGCTGCAATTATTGGAACAGACCCAATATATACATAAAATGAGATTGTTAGATTTATGGATGTGATTACTCATAGCACTCTTGGTTTATAGCACAGCATGTTATTTTTCATGACAGCTCTACTAACAAACTGCTATATCCCTGCAATTTTTATGCAAGAGTAATAATTATGAAGCCAGAAAGGGTTACACATTAAACATACAAAAATATCATAAGCCACAAGTATCACTGCAGTAATACAGTGATACATGTAAATGGAATTCTAATTAAGATAGTTATGCATATGTCTGAATAGTGTTCAAACTATAAATTTATAATCTCAATCATTAAAGGGGCTCTTGCACTTAAAAAAAAAAAAAAAAGCTGTTTTCATTTTAATGAATATTGAAAGTAACTGGCACACTGTACACATATTTTTTTCCTAAACTAACTAATTCTTTTCTCTATGTGACTCTGGAAGCAAATGTGTAGATATCCATTCTACTTTGTAGCAGAGTGTGCTTTGTTAATATTGGAATAATAACATACTAGAAGATTATTATTATATGCACTACAGAAACAAATTAATGCACACTGCATTCTCAAGAATGGTTTTATTTAGAAAAATGTACAAGGTAAATGTGAATCCACTTTTTAATACTCCTTGTAAAACAACTTGTTTACATAACTGAAGTGTTGTTTTAACATCAAAAGAGCTTATTAAATTTATATGGCTTATAAACCTCAGAAAATCAGCTAATTTTTCTAGAGAATATACTGTTTGACATAGCTAATAAGAAATACAATAATGAAATTAGTACATGTTCCCTTTTAACTAGCCTTGCATTATTAAATCTTCCAGTTAATTTACACACATATTAATGATGCTAAGTAATAACTGAGTAACCATCGTCCCTTGACATGAAGTCATTGTGTATTTTGCATGAAAAGTAATATGCTTGAATATTTTGTCTTGCAGTGCCCTAAAGCAACTTTTTCTTTCAGAGACAGCCATGTGTTTAGATGGTACAATGTAGTTTAATCTGTTTTGAACAAGTGCTGAAATGCCTTCAGGAAATCACCAGCCAACATGAAAAGCTTCAAAATCTATTGTCCAGCAAGTAATGAAAAAAATGTGTAACTGGACATTCCTATATACACTACACATACTGCACAAACCGTTCAGAAATTCAAGGCAATTTAAGCTTAAATGTATGACATTTCTAGACCTATTTTGTTTATAACACAATTTTTGAAACACATGAAATATGATTTATTAACTTAGTAAACTAATGTGGAGCCATGAACTTCATTTTTTCTAAAATATAAAGAACCACAAATGTATCTGACTTCTGATGTAGCCAAGTAGCTTTGTATCTGTCTGAAAACAATCTGTTTATTAATTTCTAATATTTTATGGAATCCTGACAAACGCTCTATATGTAATACTGTTGATCAGTATCATAATAAAGTTTGTTGGATATGTGTCTACATGAGTCACAATGACATTTACACCACATGGAGAGAAACAGAATTACTGGGATGTGAGATCTCCGCTAGGAGAACCCAATTAAGAAAACTCTAAAACAATGGCTTGTTATATTGGCCAACTAAAAGGATGGCTTGGATAACACATTAGTTAAATGGTGAAAACAAATTAGAATCTTCTTCCTTGGCCCTCTTTTATGCACACGCTGGGAAAAAATCATCTGACCTATGCAAAAACGATAACCTATGAATTTATTTCCTAAATCTGTCTCTTATTGGAAGGGTTGATTAAGCCTGAGTTTGACTGAGATAAGTATAATGTGCCTTGCCAAATCACACTAGATCCACTGAGGAAATTATTGTTATGTATTGGATCATTTTATGACATATTCCATATTCCATGTGTATGTATGTATTTTTTTTATTATGTTTAGTGCCGTCAACTTGCACGCAGCTTAATAGAGGCAAGGTGATCTAGTGCTTGTGGCTTAACCACTCTACTGGATATTTCAGGGTAAGATGTAGACATACACAGTTTGACACATAGCGATGTTCACATTCAAGATGGAGCAGCTTGTACTAATGTCACATGTATGATACCTGCTGATCTTCTTGTTTATATACAGTGGATATAAAAAGTCTACACACCCCTGTTAAAATGTCAGGTTTCTGTGCTGTAAAAAAATGAGACAAAGATAAATCCTTTCAAAACTTTTTCCACCTTTAATGTGACCTATAAACTGTACAACTCAATTAAAAAACAAACTGAAATCTTTTAGGTGGAGGGAAGAAAAATAAAAAATACAAATAATGTGGTTGCATAAGTCTGCACACCCTCTTATACCTGGGGATGTAGCTGTGTTCAGAATTAAGCAATCACATTCCAATTTGTGTTAAAGAGGAGTCAGCATACATCTGCCATCATTTAAAGTGCCTCTGATTAACCCCAAATAAAGTTCAGCTGCTCTAGTTGGTCTTTCCTGAAATTTTCTTAGTCGCATCCCACAGCAAAAGCCATGGTCCACAGAGAGCTTCCAAAGCATCAGAGGGATCTCATTGTTAAAAGGTATCAGTCAGGAGAAGAGTACAAAAGAATTTCCAAGTCATTAGATATACCATGGAACACAGTGAAGACAGTCATCATCAAGTGGAGAAAATATGGCACAACAGTGACATGATACCAAGAACTGGAGCTCCCTTTCTAAATCGATGAAAAGACGAGAAGAAAACTGGTGTGGGAGGCTACCAAGAGGCCTACAGCAACATTAAAGGAGCTGCAGGAATATCTGGCAAGTACTGGCTGTGTGGTACATGTGACAACAATCTCCCGTATTCTTCATATGTCTGGGCCATGGGGTAGAGTGGCAAGACGAAAGCCTTTTCTTACGAAGAAAAACATCCAAGCCAGGCTACATTTTGCAAAAACACATCTGAAGTCTCCCAAAAGCATGTGGGAAAAGGTGTTATGGTCTAATGAAACCAAGGGTAAACTTTTTGGCCATAATTCCAAAAAATATGTTTGGAGCAAAAACAACACTGCACATCACCAAAAGAACGCCATACCCACAGTGAAGCATCGTGGTGGCAGCATCATGCTTTGGGGCTGTTTTTCTTCAGCTGGAATTGGGGCCTTAGTTAAGATAGAGGGAATTATGAACAGTTCCAAATACCAGTCAATATTGGCACAAAACCTTCAGGCTTCTGCTAGAAAGCTGAACACGAAGAGGAACTTCATCTTTCAACAAAGGAATGGCTTCACCAGAAGAAGATTTAAGTTTTGGAATGGCCCAGCCAGAGCCCAGACCTGAATCCGATTGAAAATCTGTGGGGTGATCTGAAGAGGGCTGTGCACAGGAGATGCCCTCGCAATCTGAAAGATTTGGAGTGTTTTTGCAAAGAAGTGTGGGCAAATCTTGCCAAGTCAAAATGTGCCATGCTGATAGACTCATACCCAAAAAGACTGAGTGCTGTAATAAAATCAAAAGGTGCTTCAACAAAGTATTAGTTTAAGGGTGTGCATACTTATGCAACCATATTATTTTATTTTTATATTTTTTCTTCCCTCTACCTAAAAGATTTTAGTTTGTTTTTCAATTGAGTTGTACAGTTTATAGGTCACATTAAAGGTGGAAAAAGTTCTGAAATGATTTATCTTTATCTCATTTTTTTACAGCACAGAAACCTGACATTTTAACAGGGGTGTGTAGACTTTTTATATCCACTGTATACAGCTCTCATAAGATGTAGGTTTCAATTCATATAAGTATAGGCGCAAATATTAAGCATTTCAGTTGAATACTACATTTGTTCAATAGGTGTTTCTCAAAAGTGAGCAAGCACTTCCCTAAGTGAGTACATCCTTAGACAATAGTAAAAGTACAGAAAGGCTGGTTCAAAACAAGTGACTAATGTGTGTAACAAAAATTATCTGAGATCAACAGAACATTTCCTTTCAAACAAAGAGGGCAGCTGTTTTACTCCAGAATCGCTACAATTGTACCTTTATAAACATGCCCAATGTTTCCTTTATTGGGTTATCCAAAGGAATCCTTTCACCTCACACACACAGTTGATTTTGTTCCTTGGCTGTTAACTTAAAATAAACAGAGTCTCCTTCCTGACATTATCTTTAATGTTATTCGCAATCCTCAGCAGAATACACCACTCAAAAGTACTATGTGCAGCCCTACTGCATGAATTCAATACAAGTCAAGCCCCCTCTGGGGAGTGAGCAGCCCCTCCCTTCCCTCGCTTCCCCTCCACCTATCCAGGGTCATGTGGCATTAGAGAAATGGAATAATAAAATAACGTTGAGTGCCAAATACACAATGGACTCGCTAGATGGGGATGAAAAATCACTGCAGCATGCTGAGGATAGATTGCAGTCAGGGAGGACAGCCTCTGGCTCTGCCTGTTTATTCCTCTAGTTCTGCATTTCTCTCTGCTTGCTGACAGGGATCTGACCTGTAGTTTTTTGGTGTCAGATGTTTTGTTTTTCCACAGGACCTTAAAAAGCGAGATTTTAAACAAATGAAGGATGTGCTTATTACCTAGCATGGAGGAAGCCCACCCTGGCTCTGGTTTGGGGATCTGTGCTGATGGTGAAGTACTTTTCCTGTCTTAATTGGCTGTGTGTGCCTGTGGGACTCATTCTTTGTGCTACTTTTGGATCAGCCAGACTCAAGGAAGCTCTCTTAAGAGTCCAAGGACTGCCATATAATGCAGCCGAGCTCAGGTGAGGCTGAGACATGGGAGATTTAATCAATAGCAGGAGAGGAATCGGACCTGGGAGCTCACACAGAGTCTCCCCCCTCACTGCTAACTTTCCCCTGAGGAGAGGGAAGGAAACCGGCACCTTATCCCCCAGGAGAAGCAGCATGTGAGGAGGATACCTCCAGGCACCACTTTATAGAGCTTCCACCAGGGTAAGAAAAGATGCATATAGCATTGTCATTCATAAAGTCCTAAGAAACTATCTGGTTCTTTATATCAAATTAATGTGCCCCTTAATTTATATGTCCTAGTTTACTTCGTAATGGTATTTTAGCATGGGAAACTGAATATTTAAGAGCTGATTTAATCATGAGTTAAAAAAAAAAAAACTTTTTGAATTACTATATATTAGTACAAGCATAGTACAAGCAATACTGAATCTTTAGAAGTTTAGCAAAGCAGAGAATGATTTGGGGGAAGGTGGTGGTTAAAAAAATGAGTGAGCCTAAGACATACAAAATAGGATACATTATAAAACTGAAAAAGAGCAATAAATCAGAAAGGAGGTCAGGAAATATGAGCTAGAAAATGATGAATTAGAGGAGCTTGGAGACATCCCGGGGAGCTTTGTAAAAAACATGAGTTCTGGCGGAAGGAGTAAGTGGCTGAGGATCAGGGTAGCAACGTTTAAAAAATACTGATGCAATTAAAAGTAATGCAAAGATTCACTAAGGTTCGCAGAGACCTTAAAGGGGTGACAATGTGGAGAAAAGAAAACAGATAAGTTCATTTCTCAAGAATAGCGGCTTATTCATACACAGTAGTAAATCTGGCCCACAGAGTCAAGAGAGACAGAGGAAAGTAGTTACAGTCACAATCACATCGAGATAGCAGTTTAGATACACTCTGGCTCCTTGAAACATATTGTAGTATAGCGTCAAAGCAGCATTTTTCTGCATTAACCAAAGGTTAGAAAACAATGTAAAATAATCTCTTTTCCAGATTAACATATTTACTCATAATTGTCATATCAAAAAAATAATTTTTATTGAATATGTACATGTTTGATGCCTGCAGTGACTTTTACTTTCTTTCAATGGCACTGAAGGAATGCCATTGTGTAAGGTAATGATTGTCACGATTTCTATTAATGGAGTCATGTCCTCCTCTTCTTAAACTAATACCAACATTTTAATAGGTCAACTTGGATTCTACCTGGCTAATAATACATTTTTTATTCTATACAATGGTCTATACTCAGTAAGGTGACTGCTTTTTCAACAGTGAGAATCATCTCAGCAATCTGAGAAATAGGCTCCAATGAATACCATAGAAATTGGTAAATCTTTACTAACAAAGACCAGCATTCGCTAAGCTTCACGAGAGCTGCAAAATGATTGGCTTAAGCCTGTGCTGGCGTTTTTACCATTGAAAATAGCAATTGCAGTCTCAGCCAACCACTTTGAATCCTCTGCAAAGTTTTTTGAATTATGGCAAATCACATCTCTCAGTTTAGACCAGTTTCTATTTTTTTTATTGTAAGAATCCCAACTTAAAATTGTGTTAATGTATGCAAGATTTACCTGGTAACCATTCATGTACTTGGTTGATAGTTAAATCAAATAATTACAATGATAAACATGTCTCAAAAGCTAAACCTATATGCTAAACCACAAATATATTCTTACTCCCCTAGCAAAGAAAGGTGGTTAACTCTATGGTATCTTTAAAATCCGTAACAATATTTTTTATCATACAGTATTGTATAAAGTTTAGCATAGTTTTCATATATTTAATTATAACAATAGTGAACAAATCAAATGCAGCATCTTTCATCTCATATGGGGTTAGGGGTTACTCATTCCATTCAAAGATTAAAGGATCTACATTATAACATCTTACCCAACAAAACAGAAGAAAATAGCTCTTTTGTCATAATTATGTAAATTTAAGTTCTTTGTTTAATGGCGCAAAAATGTAATGTCAAAATCTGCCATTTGAATAGAGTAATATTAAATAAAAGGGATGACCTGTGGACTGTAGTTCTCAATTGGATATATTTACTAAGGTGAGCTCTTTCCCTTAACTAGGGGAAATCTCTTCAATTCCTTTAATATCCTATGTAGCCTCTTTCAGGCTGAAGAGATATTTGCCAAATGAGCTCAACAGAATAATAGAAAAAAATGGGGACTGCTCCTTCACTATATAGAAAATTCTCACATTACTGTAGCTAAATGAATTACTCTGTTACACACTTTCCCTAAGCAATATAGTAGATGTATGTATTGTATAGCACTAAATGCAAAACAATATTGGTGCACGAGAATAGGTATACAGTGACTAATATGCTGCTTTACCCTTTTTATGAACAGAATTCCCTTATCTGCCTGAAAGTATATTCAGAAGTGATTTGCTATTGTTCTTTTCCATGCTAAAAAAATTATTAAAATACAATTACCATCAAAAAAAATCTACACAAATTATAGCATGAAAGATTCAATCTAAAATGTAAATAAAATGTAATTGTTTAATATTTCCAGATTTTTTATCACCCTTATAAATAATATGGTATTTTCCATTGCCATTAACTACTGAAGTGAAAGAGTTAAGGGAGTAGTAGCGTTATGTTGTCAGCTTATAAATATTAGTTCCCTACATGTATGCCTTTTATTTTACCCTCTACCACAGTTTTCTCTGACCAAGAAATACTCATACAGCTTCACATCATCCAATAAAGATGATATATAGTTAAATATTAATATCTTGTTTTGTGTTGATTAAGCCAATGTGAAGGTTTCTCATAGTGTCACTCAGTACCACAATGTGCTATCACAATAGGACTGCTGTCTCTGACTGGGGGAGGATTCTCTCCACTTGTGCTGCCTGTGAGTGAATTTGCTTACACTGTACAGTATTTACCAGGGGAGTTTGCAAAGGATTCTGCAGCATCATCTTAAAGAAGTCACCTCAGGAGGCTGGCAAGGGGAAAACAGGTGACAATTGTGAAATAATATTATGTCTGCTATTGGTGGAGTGTTCCATACACATTTTCTTCAGTAATAGCATCACTATAGTCTACAATGGACGCTGTAAAGATAAACTTTTCTTAAATTTGTTTATTTGCATTTGTCTGGATGTATGCAAGATGATATAGTCTGTTTAATACATATACAATGTAAATGATACATATGTTAGTGCATGTATATATATATACACACACACAACACATGTATGCCAGTACTGGATTTCTTCATATCTGTAACTATACAGTCAGGATTTTTTCTGCTTTTCATTTTATACACCATAATAGGGATCAAATCATTGACATATCACAAAGATAATATTCAATGTTTTTATTTTTTTGTAAATGTTGATTTAGCACCCAGGTATGCAGTGATTTTCTGGGCTATATGAGTGGGAACACTATACACACACACACACATATATATATCTATAGTGTGAATGTATTTGTAATCTAGCATTTTATGATATACACTCATAAGAATGTGTGTGGGTGTGTGTACATATATTTATGTGCATATCCTGTACACACAGCAAATATATATTATGTACAATTCAAATTGCTTTTTCATTTATATATTTTTTAAGTGAATTGCAATTGCGATGTGATTAGGGTTTAGATATCACCGTCAAACAACAAAACGCTGGTCAGAATTAATTTAATACAATGTCAAAAACAGAAACTAAATTTAAGAAAGTTATTTTTTGCCATTAATGTATAATAATAAACAGAAAATGAAATAGGTAAACATAAATAAAGAAAAAAGTTTATGGTAGAAAATGTATATGTTTCATTTGTATTCAACCAATTATTTAATCTCATAAATTATGCAAATCACATTTCTGAAATTAGCAAAAATAGTTATTGTATCACACCCACAATATACACCAAACACACAATTACAAACTCACCTATAGCAGTGTAAGTGACATTTGTTTATCCTCAGTAAAAGAAAGAGTTAACAACGCAGGTAATAAAGTAGTAGAACTCACAACAAAACAGGTTGTTATGGAAATTTAACGAATACCTTTAACAATAGGTTAAATATATTTTTAGCTAAAGTTTGAAAATATTTAATAATAGACAGTTGGATGTTGATTCAGAAAGAAATCCAATTCTTAGAGTTAGAAAAGCAGTGTATTCCCATATGAGAATAACTGGTAAATGGATTTGTGTATTTTTGTCTGTGTTTATGTTTACTTGAATCAGATGAGATCTGCCAACATTGGACTTTATAGACTTTTGCTTTTAAAGCTAAATTAGCATGCTCCTATGTTTATTTGTTTAGCTCTCCATAAGCCTTGTCACTCAATATAACATGTCCCTTTTCTATTTAGTTATTCAAGTTGTGAGAAGAGCTAGAGGAGTTATGCAGATCAGGGGGTTGTTCCTGCCCTGTGCTTTCTGTCCTTGTCTCCTTCTTCACTGTCTGACACTACCCCTCATTGGACTCATTCAGGTAAGACTCAAATGTGTATTGGTTTATTACAGGCTATGAAATATTCATTTGCAATGTTTGCAGTGTATAAATGGACCCTGGCTGCTGTTGTGTGCTTGATGCATTATTTAAATTGAAACTTTCTGCATTCTAAGCAGAATACATGTGAGTTACAGACTGGTATGCAGATAATGAAACATCATTCACCTAAATTGAATTGCAATACTGGAACAATTAAATTCCGGAAAGTCTGGCAAATAGCATCATGTCATCATCAGTACTGCACTGCAAAAGACCCAAAAAGGGTGAGACTGCTTTAAGATCTACTTGATATACGTTTCAATATAATGGTATGGTTTGAAAATAATGCAACAGTCATTTGCATATGAAGATCAAAATATTGAAGAGTTAAAGAGAACCCCGACAAGATTTATGTAAAACACAGTAGATACAGGTGACAATTAACAATTAGAGCTCCCCAACCCTAATGAATACTTATAGCCTGACACATATTAAAACAGTGCTACCTCTAAATCATGGTCATTAGCTCAAAGACACGGTCCTCCTTGCTTTGCTATATGTTAATTTGTATTTATCTTTGTCTGAACGTAACTTATGTACAGAGCTACGGAATAATAATAATTCTAGAGTTTTCTAAAGATAGTTTTTAAAACCAGTCTAGAGGGAGTTAATCAGTTCTATACTGAATTCCATAACTTGAAATATGCTGTGAGTAGACAAAACATACAAAGAGATTCAATGGATGAAGGCAAAACATTCAGAGCACCATACTTCAATGCACATTATAAAAGTGTTGCTATGCATGAAAAATGAGTGTAGTAAGAATGTAAAATAGTTTTTTAAACCATAGGCAAACCTCAGTAACAAAGTCTCCTAACTGTAACTAGGGTGTGTCAGGGCACTGCATCAATTACATTTTGGAGGTCCCTTTATTGGCCTCCCTTTATACATCTGACCCTGGTACACCTAAAACAATTTAGGAGGAAGTCCTTACTTTTCAACCACCTTTAATTTATCATGCAAACAAAAATTTTTGTAATATTAAGACATGCTCTTTTAAACAAATGATATAAAATGTGTGACTTCATTTAAAGGGCGTGGTAATGCTTATTCTCTCCACAGAACAAACAAAAATAATTTAAGTATGTGTGTTCCTTATTGCATTTGTTCTACTTGTGGAGCATTTACACAATCTATGTAACATTGTGGCTGTAACATATTATATTAGGAATATGAGTCATTTTCAGTCATGTTCAGCTAAAACTGCTTATTAATAGTCTTATAATTATATCTCTCTGCTGGATAAAATAGTAGCCCCCCTCTGGAAGATAACAGGTTAAGAAAAGTTAACATTTAAAATACAGTGTTCACTCAAACATTTTAATTAAATATTATAATTATAAAGCTGAACATTCTTACATTTTTGTGTTGATGATCCTTTTATAAGATTCAAGAGATATTATACTCCATAAAGTTGGCCAATGTTCACTTATTCTATCCTCACAGTGTTCCATCATCATCATCTCTCTGTTGAAATGATTGACTTATTTTGTGCCTGTATGGTTAAACATGCATTATTATGTATATAGCATTCATAATATAAACAGTCAGAGGAACACTGTAGTTGTTTGTTTGTTGGGCATACCCTATTAAAAACAGTATGCAATTTAAATTTAATAAAAGGTAATATTTACTTTTTAAATTGCTTGCTCTCCTCAAGCAGAGCTGCCCTTTTCACCTTCCTTGGGCGTGGTTAGCTGTGCTTGTGGGATGGATCATTATTGAGCTTGGAAGCAGGCTGGGCTATGACATCACTGGCTCCACCCTGTGGCATTATTAGCTCTACTCCCATGACCAACACAGAGATAGCAGCTGTATAGTAACCTGTACAGTAACTGCCCAGTGACAGGGTATTAGTCATCATTGCCCTACCTCCCTTTACTGAGCATCCTCAGTCTGAACCAGAGTCTGGCTGTTCAGCCTTTTTTTTTTTTTTTGTTCAGCTTCCAGGAAAGCCTTTGCGCAACTCTTGAAAGGCACAAGTAGGAGGAGATAAGCAGGTTTGCTTCAAATCTGACACAGCCAAAATATTAACTTTCACTTATTCTAAATTGCATACTATTTTTAATAGTCTGTGCCCAACAAACAAAGCATATTAGTTTTACATGTAACTGAACTACAGCAGTCCTTTAAGATATAGATTTAACACAGATGAAGTTAAATAATAAATGCAGTACATTTATATAATTTTACCTTTATATCCCTGTGATGGGTTTTATGCCATGCCAAAATGTAGTTGATTACAGGGCAGCAACAGAGAAGGATGCATGGAATTCCATCCTATCCTCATTTGTTTGCCTTCAATCTTTCCTAGTACCACAGTTTTCTATGTTGAATCTTGTCTCCTTATTATGTGGTCAAGTTATCTGAGTTTTCGTATCAGTCCTTCCAGTGAATAGTCTGGTTTTATTTCCTTGAGTATTGATTAGTTTGATCTTCTCGAAATCCATAGTTTCTCCCAACACCACAAATCTAAACTGTCTATCCTTGAGCCTGCAGCCTTCTTTATGGTTCAGCTTTGACAGCTTTATGTTATAACTTGGAAAACCATAGATCTGACTACACATACTTTTGCTGACAATGTGATGTATTTGCTGTTTAACATCTGGTCCAGATTTGCCATAACTTTCCTCCCAGGAAGCAAATAACTTTTCACATTAATCTTTGTGACCAGGAAAATAAAATGTGTCATTGCCTCTACGTTCTCTCCATCTATTTGCCAAAGATTAAGAGGGCTGGTTGCTATAACCTTAGTATTTTTGATGTTAAGCAGCAAACCAGCTTCTATGCTTTTTTTTCTTTCACTTTAATCAACAGGCTCCTAAATTCCTCCTCACTTTGAGCCATCAGAGTGGTATCATCCACATATCTGATGTTGTTGATATTTTCATTTCAGCTTTTAATTCATGTAGCCCAGCATTTTGTGTGATGTATTTTAAGTTAAATAGAGAGGGTGATAATACATACTGCCTTGTCATACTTTCCCAGTCATGAACAGGAAAGTTGTTCCATACTTGGTTTTAACTGTTGCTTAACACTGATCCTGAAGTATGAAAAAAAGGTCACTTGCTATCCACATTTCTTTAAGAACTTGCCATTGTTCTGGTCCACACAGTCAAAGGCTTTAGAGTAGTCAATGATGTAGTCAAAGAAGCAGATATAATTTTTTTTTTTTTATGGAACGCCCTTGCTGTCTCCATTATCCAGCTAATTAGCAATTTGATTTCTGTTGTCTCTGCCTCTTGTGAATCAAGTTTTTACATCTGGCATTTCTCAATCCAAACATTGTGGAGCCTTGTTTGCAGGATCTTGAGTATTACCTTGCAGGCATATGAAATGAGCAAAGTTTCAATAATCTAGGCACTCTTTGACACTTCCTTTTTGGAATTATAAATGTTACCTTGTACAATCCCATGGCTTTTGTTTTGTTTACTAAATTTGCTGGCATACTGCATGCAGCACGTTGACAGCTCATCTTACAAGGTTTTAAACAATTCAGTGGGATATCATCACCTTCCGCAGCCTTGTTATTAGCAATAATTCTTAGGGCCCATTTAACTTTGCTGCCTAGTATGTCTGGCTCTAGAACAGTGAACAAACCACCATAAGTACAGTGCTTCCATATATTCTATCCACCTTATTACTTACTTAGTTCCATTTCAGTTAGATCCCTGACGTTTTTGTCATTGGTCATACCCTTTTTTTTCAATCAATTTTTTAAAGAAGAAGGAAGAGCGAGAAGGTAACATATTATACATCTGCAAAGAATGATAAATGGACAAAGTTAACAAAATGCTTGAAGTACATGACAAATGTTGCATACATTGATAAACAAAGAGTATTATCTTCAGTTTGCCAAAAAAATAAAATACCTTTTGAATAAAATATTAAATTCATATTTGTATTTGTCATTCAATTCTTCCCTCTCTTTTTTTCCCTTTTTGACTTATATTGTCTTTAGATTTTTGTTTTCTGAGCAAAATGTTAATTATAAATAACATAACTAATTCAAATACAACACAAACAGATTAATCAAATACACAATCAATGGGGGGGGGGGGGTGAATTGTAGCAATAGTAACCCAATTCTATGATAATTCTCCAATTAATATTATAAAAATTATATGGTATGAGAAAAAAGAACCTCATCTTACATCCCAGCCTCCAAGGGCAGCACCAAGGTGCCAGGCCTCTCTTGTCTTTCCTATTCCATTATCATTTTCAATTACTTTGCTTAGTCCATTTAAGAATGATTACTTATATCTTCTTCTTATTACCTGGAATTCAGATTCTGATAAATTTAATTTATCATATATTTCCTTATCAATGTTGCTTTTCCCTTTCCTTCTGTCTATGGGTACTTCAAAAGCCTGAACAGACAACCATTTTGCCTTCTTAAAGGCAAATCTAAGTTTCCTGGATTATGAATGCATCTGATAGAGGTGAATCTGAAGTGTATGCAAATATTTGAATGAAAAAATACCAAAATTAACAATAACAAACTCTCTAAATCTCTTGAGTTTGCAAACATCAGCTTTTATGAGTTAAAACCCTGAAAATCCCTGCTAAAATTAGCATCAAATTCATAATTAATTTTGGCCAATCACAGGCAGCTATGCATTTTAATATAATGTAACAATCAGTGATGGCAGTTTGGGCAGGAAGGAATCATGGGGAAGGAATCTTTATGCTTCCTTGCAGAATGAAGCATAAAGAGTCAGACACTGATCTGTAGATGGCTTGAACATTAGTAAAGGCTTAAAATCCTTATTTGAATGTAGTGTCTCTAATGGTAGGTACCAGGTGCCTATGTAAACAGCTCTGGGGTTTGGAAAGAAGTTTTATTTAAAAATAAAAAAAATCTGTATGTGTATAGAATGACTCAATGTAATGTGTGTTTCAGATATAAGCTGCATGTGTTAGATTAGACAAAGGTAAGAACAGGGAAACTTAGATATGCCTTTAATCTTCTTTCTGTTTGGGATATTTTGGATAATGTTAAAACTTCTGCCCATAATTTTCACGGCACTAGATCTAATCCCTTAAAACTATTCTTCACCTCAACTACATATTCATAAGGATTATTGCTGAATTTATATCTAACTGACCAGGTAGCTTTCCCTGTTTTCTATAATTTGATTCTAACTTTGCGGTAAGTAACACAGGATCTGACCCATAGTCAGCTCTATGCCTTGTTGCCTTGTTTTTGCTGACTGTATCTGACAGAGCTCCTCCTCTGTCAACAAAAGGTGTTTGTTTGATAAAAAAAAGTTGTCCTGAAAGAATTCTGCTAGTCTATGTTACACTTGATTTTGCAATCCTAGTCCGTACTTGCCCGTCACTTGACTGCCAGCTGTAGTGTTCCAATCTCATATGATAAAAAATACATATTTTTTATGTTATGTCAAGTAGGTGCTGCAGGTCATCATAGAACTGGTCAACTTCAGCTTCTATAATTGGGGACTAGACTTTAATCACTGTGATGTTGAAAGGATTGCCTTAAATTCAAACTGAGAATTTTGGGTTAAATACAAACACTACTTAAGCCATTGTTTTATTGTTTATGAGGGTTACTCCATTTCTTCTGCAGGATTCTTGCCCGCAATAGAATAACTGATGATCTTCTGACCCATTACAGTCCATTTTAATTCACTAGTTACAAAAATGTTGATGTTTAGTCTTAACTTGCCATCAGTAACCACATTGTTTGCCCTGATTTAGGGTACTTATAGTGTATTGTTCTTCACAAAAATCCTTTAGGCTTTGAACCAGGCACATCAAACAATATTGGGCTGCTTATACTTGCTTTCTCTCTTCCAAGTAATATACTGGACACCATGTGACCTGAAGGGATCATCTTCAGTTCTCATTTTGACATGTCTCTAGTTACACTTGTCCATTATTTTTTCTTGGCAAGGTACTGGAATATGATGCAAAAATGCATGGGTGGAAATCCCACAGGAGCTTGTGGGCCAGGGCTGTTGGAATCTGTACTTCCAGCACCTAGAAAAAGCCTATTTGGCTCTTATAAAATGCTACTGGCTCCTATGTCTAAGACATTTTTGCCACCTTATTGTGATTATGTTTACTCCATGGCAAGTATGTGGACACGTTCAACTAGCACACATATGTGTGATGGTTCATCTCATTCCAAAACCATGGGCTTTAATATGGAGTTGGTCCCCTTTGCTTGCTCTAACACCCTCCACTCTTCTGTGAAGGCTTTCTACTAGAAGTTGGATGAACGCTGCAGGGATTTGCTCCCATTCAGCCACAAGCGTATTTGTGAGGTTAGGCAGTGATGTCAGATGAGAAAGCCCCGCATGGAGTCACTGTTCAAATTCATCCCAAACGGTGTTCCATGGAATTACATCAGGGCTCTGTGTGCAGGCCAGCCAAGTTCTTCCACACCCAACTCTCCAAACCATGTCTTTATGGACCTCACTTTGTGTTCTGGGACATTGTCATGCTGGAAAAGGAAAAGGCCTGCCTCAAACTGTTGCCACTAAGTTGAAAGCACATAATTCTCTATAATGTCATTGTATGTTGTGTTTTCCCTTCACTGGAACTGAGTTTGACGTTTTAACGTTTGACAACCCGCAGTTATGACAACTATATATGTGATGATCCTTTGGTTGCTGTGTGTTTCTATCTATCTGGCATCTTGTTGTCTTGAACCTGGATGTTTCTCTTAATTTCTACTATATGTAGCTATCATTTACATACATAGGGCCATATTAAATTCCAAGCCCATAGCGGCAACGGTACACCCGCAAAGCCTGGAGGCGTGAAATTCGGCGGAGTTACAGAGCTATGAAATTAGCCAAACAAACGTGGCCAACATCAATACCCCTAAACCATTCTTGTGCACATTGCATATGCGGCCGTGAACATCATCAATTAGTCAAACCCGTAATTACGGGTTTAGACGGAACTAAAAGTAAAAGAGATCGGCATTGTTACGTCACTGAAAAATGGAGGTTAGATTTCAATCCCTTACAGGTTTGAATTACAAGTTACAATCTGATCCGCAGTCCAGAAATAATGCAATATTAATAAATCAGTAAATATGATATTCTAGTCCATGCGGATTCCATTATATTATATTAACCAATTGATTGCCGGGATCGATATAACATGGAAATTAAACATTAAAAAATGTATTTTAAATTGCAGATTTGTGAGCTTGTGAATGTTGTGCTATTAATTTTAATACCTAACATCACTTTCCCTTTAATTTTAAGTACAGTAGTGTGTTGATATTTGCATTTTCAGTGCTACGGAGAGGACTTTAACTCCCTCTCTAGTAGCTGTAGGCTTTTTGGCTCCATTTGTGGGTTATGAGTTTGAACGCCAGTGGATTCGTAGCAATTTAATAGCTATTTGCGAACGTAACATTTACGGGCTTGACAGATCAAAGGCTTTGTGGCAACGGAGTTCCGATTTCAACAGCCCGCAGGGTTTTCCCGCATGTAACCCACAGATCGTTGTCGGGTAGCTGTACGAGGCCAATTTAATGGCCGTAAGTCTATCAGGCTCCGTTACGGGCTATGGGTTTTCCCGTTGGGGGAATTAAATAGGGCTGATAGCTACATAGTAATTGAGGTTGAAAAAATACTTTTAGTCCATCAAGTTCAACCCTTTAAGATCTCCTCTGATCAGCAATTTGATAGATATGATCAACTCTTTGGATTATGAACTTGGTTGTTATTGGCTCATAACAATATCTGGATCCTGCTGCATTCTGTATATGCATACACATACCCTTATGAACTTGCTAGGCAGTGTTTCATACTAACCAATCAGTGAGCATATCTCAGCAGTAGTTGTTAACATGCTGCTGACAGGTGTTCCCTGATAGCCTAGTACACTACACTGCACATCCATCCCTACAGAGTCTGTATCTGCATACGCTGCAGTGGACTCTATAAGATGATTACTCGTGTTGTGCCCACTAATGAAAGTGATTTGTCAGCTTCATGGATTTAATCATGTATGAATGATCAATCTATACATTGGTAAATCCAGAGACCTGACATGTCAGTGTCATTGGTGGTCAGCATTTTACATGGGTTTTGTATTTTCTATGTGTGTGTGATGTACATGTGGTGGGATGTTGGTGTATCTGATATTCACCTGACAAGGAGGCTGGATAATATGGGCCACCAGAACTGGAGATCCAACGAAGGGCACTTGGCTCAACATCTCCTTGATCACCCTCTCCCACTCATTGAACTTGAGAGTTTCTTAGGGGCCCACCACTTGGTGCTGTCACTGCTCTCTCCTCCTTGGCCATCATCCTCCTCACCTTGGCCCGGACGTCATTGAAGCAATGCTTAAGAGAACTTCCTTCCTGTCAAGCTGACTGCTGTCACTGCGGCTGCTACCTCCTTCCAGGCCTGGGCACGGGCCTAACTTCCCTCCCCTTTGCAAGGATAGTGGGGCGGTCATGGATGGCACTGAGGAGGACCATCTCCTCGTGCCTGCCCCCAGCCTCTTGCCCTCTTGTCTTCACTCCTCGAACCCAGAGGCCTGTCCCTCCTCCCCACTACAACACCCATGGGATCAGTGAATTTCCCCCTCTGCTTGGAGTGCCTATGACTAGGGGCAAATCCTTTCCCTCCAACTACCTCACCTTTAGCCCCTCCAGCCTCAGCTCTACTCCCTCCATCCTCACTTACACTCCCCTCACGTCCATCTTCACTTCCATTCACCCTATCTTCACCCCCTCACCTAAACTCTCCTCACCTCCACTCCCTTCAGCTCTACCCCTCCGTCCTCACCTCCACTCCTATCACCTCCACTCCCCTCACCTCCATCATCACCTCCACTAACCAGGGCCACCTCCTGCACCTCCTCTTCTCCTCCCCACTTCTCTCCACCCTCCATCAAAATCCCTAAAATAATATATAATAAATAAAGGATAAATGAAAATAAGTATATATGTATATATTACTGTTGTAAAAAAATCTATGTTTTAAGTGTATTTTTATATGTTAAAGTATAGGGTGGGGGGTGGTTATTTGTGGATGTAGTGACCTATCTATATCTGTATCTATGTGTATTATTACTCTTATGTGTATGTAAATAATGTTTTATCAATTAATATGTGTTTTGATGGATTAAGTGTAAAATAAATAGTTTAGAAATAGAACTCACTCTCCAAGATCAAAACCTCCACCTGCGGGACCTGTTTGCTAATTTGTGAAAATCTGCAACACAGTTAAGGCATGGGCGTGTAGCTCGCAGCTTTTTAATCTCTTCCTGGTCAATCACCAATCCGTTAGGACATTGTCTATTGGCTGCTAGGACTGTGGAGCACACTTAAATTGCGGGATTGGTTTCACAAATTAGAGTGTCATATAATCCCGCCCCCAAAAAGCTTGCGAGCACGGGCAGGGTTTTACGAGTTTAATCTTAAGGAGGTAAATTGTGGGTTTGCGGCAATAGAATACAAATAAACATTTAGATTTACATCAGTATCAAACCAAAGCTTTAGCCAGAAAATATACTTTAAAAAGACAGTTCACCTCATAAATGACCTCTAATTGTCTTGCGCACTACTGAGAGGAATTGAAAAATGTCAACTGTAATTCCATTGATTAGCTTTCATGATAAGGCTTGGTGCTCAGGACAATGAAAGAGGTGTGGGGGGTACATTATTGACCATTAATGAGGTAAACTGTTTTATTTCCTTGCAAAAGCTTTGATTTGCAGCTATCTATACATGTATTAGTTATGTTAATTAATTGAAACACAACTGTTTTTTTAAAGCATTTAAAAGAGCATGTTTTTAACATCACAAAAGTGTTTTTTTACATGAAAAAATATTAAGTAATGTGATAGAAGACTGAAACTCTAAATGTTTCTTGTAGCAGTATTACCTACTATCAATGCAATACAGATTTCAAAGTTGTAGTGCATCTATCAATTAAAATGTATACTGATTCTCTACTTGTTTTATCTTATTAAAAATAATAAAAATATTGGAAAAAAAGACAGAGGGATCCTTTGACGCAAACACTTTTGCAGTGGAGGCAAATGTTCTACCACAGTGCTTTCGTGCTATGCCTGATAATGAGAATACAAAGAAACACAACCTGGATAGCATTTATTCTACTACTACGAAATTGCCCGACAAAAATGACGGGAGTAAAAATGTAAGCCTGGCAATGCTGTTTGCCAAACAATGCAAGGATATGGGCCCTCTGAGCCCCTTTGGCGCTCATTGCGTGGCTCGCAATGAGCGCCTTTGCCGCTCATTGCGAGCCTCTTTCCCTGTGTACTACCTTGGGTTAAGTCTTATTGGCTTGAGTTAAATGTTACTGCCTTGTATTAAGTGTTACTGGTTTGCATTAAGTCTTAGTACTTAGGTCTCGTATTTACGTCCTTTGGTCTCTTTTTACGTTCTTTGGCCTCGTTTTCGTTTTGTTTATGTTTTTTCGTCAACCATTTTTTTCTTGCTTTGGAGATTTTCAATCATTGAAAAAAGGCAAAATATGCCTCAAATTAACATGCAACCTCACTCATAGGCTACCTGGCTCTCCTCCTGTGCTGTGTTTGAGTGTGTAAATTAATTTGAGGCATATTTCTGTGTTTTTGCAGGTATTTTCATTTCAGTGGTTCGGCAGTTAAAGTCTTATTTTTGCGAGCCCCGCAGTCCATCTATGTGCTTTGGGTCCTAAGTCATTTTGCGGCCGTCGCTAAGTCATTGCAGCAAAGTCCCGCATGTTTCAACTGTTTGTGCGCGAAGTCCTACTGGCCTCTTGATGAGCGCCTTCGGCACTCATTGCAACCTAAGTCCCACTTGCCTCAACTGTTTGCCACGCATTGCGAGGCTCACAGTGCAATGAGTGTCTTCAGTGCTCATTGCAGCCTATGTCCCGCTTGTCTCAACTGTTCGCCTCGCAGTGCAATGAGCGCCTTTGGCTCATTGCAGCCAAAGTCCCGCGTGGTCGAGGCTCGCAAAGCATGACTAAGCCGCAAACGTGACCAACGTTCTTGGTCCACAACTATATATGTGATTGTTCAGGTGCCTGCAAACTAAAAATGTTAACAACTAAAACTGTGTTTGCATCCTCTGTGGCTGATGAGAGACACAGAGAAAGAGTTCTGGTTGCTATTTTAACTAGTAATAATATCACGTAGTCGCTTGTCTTTTCTACGGACTAACTCAACCTATTTTTTCATTTTACTAACTTGATACAAGAAGCCTCTAGATTACAGTACGGCCAAAGCTCCATCTTCATTTTCTTTATAACTGATTGTTGGAAGGCTTTGAGGGCTATACAGGTATTCAGGCCTGGGATTTTACAAGGGGCTATATAAATAATTCTTGTAGTCAGGATATCTTTGGGGTTTATGTGGTCCTGGGGTCAAGAAAACTACCAAAATGGGGTCAGCAGGAATAGGAAATATATCACCTTCTTAAAGTACCTCTGAATCACCAAAGCAATTTAGTATTTTTGTTTTTATATTTTAAAAAAAATAGTAATACAGATTCTTTTTTGCCTTTTAAAAGATTTTTTCTGCTTCAATAGAAGAATGTTTATTTAGCTCACTGAGGAAATCTAAAAAAGATTTTCTATATTTAACATGGTCACTCAATATGTATTTATGTGTTTTAAGCTTGAATGAAATGCAGCTATTTTTAGCTGTCTGTCAACTCAATAAACACATTACTTTGTTCTTTTGCTTCGCCTAAAATGGTATAATATTAAACTGTCAACTAAAGGAGATTAATTATTTTGAAATCTCAATAAGCACTCAAAAAGCAGAATTTCACATGAACACTACTTGCATATTAAAGATTGTAGAAGCATGCAATTTGAAAGCAAATTAGAACTGCTTGCCTTGTCTAGGCTTCTTCGTTTCCTCTCAACTTTAAAGTAATGGGTTTGTTTTTACTTTTCTAAGCAAACACAGCAAATGAGCTCTTCCCACTAATGTTCTGTGACAGACAGCAAATGTAGAAGACATGCATGGAAACAAGAAGTTAGCGGGCAGAGCTTGAAGTCAACAGTTTGCCATACTGTCAGTTTTGCCTAAGTAAATTCATAAAGATTTCCATTTTTTTTTACTAATTATTAAATAATTAGTACTAACAGTTATTTTAAAAGCTTAAAAAAACATTGTTAACTCATATTAAACTTTGCTTTTCTATATAATTTAAATAGCATATTTTATATGTGAAAACAACAACAAAAAAAGACTTATAGCACCATAATTTGCAGATTACCTTGCTGTTATTTGGGAAATTTAAAGATTAATTGTTAAAACTTAATCAAGTAGTTAAATGTGAGATAGTAACTGATTCAAAGGCTCTACACCTGGTTTTCATTAATATTAATTATAATCATGCTTTGAAAGGCTTCACAGTTAATCAGGGCAGAGATTACACACTGAAAGCCCTGGCTTCTATTGATCATAACTCAATGAAATCAGCATTCATTTTAAAAAGGAAAACACTTTTTCTACATGCTTTTCCCCTTCTAATGACACATAGCAAATGTGGTAAGTTCAGTGGTCCTTTAAGACATGCAACTGGCGTGACGACAAACCGCAGTTTGACAACTATTATATGTGACTAGCGTATTGCCCGTCAAAAAATGACGGCAATCAGATGTGTATGTTTTAAAAGTTGTTTAGTTATTAATATACACATGGAACTGTAAGGTAGCTAATGTTGTTTTCTGTGTACTACTGAAATATAGAAATCAAATTAATAAATGAATTTACATATTTTTATGCATTGTGTTGAAGAGCTGGCAATCTGTGTTGATGTTGCAGCAGCATTAGTGGTGTGGAGGTACTGTGTAAGCGTGATGAATGTGTGCAGTGTAATAGTGTGCGTGCGCGATCCGAAACCGTTAACGTAACTGTGTACTTCCGCATTATCCTAAAATGGCGGATAATGTGTGGTATGCGGCTTAGCGGATTATTCGTGGTTTTCCGTGGTTATAGTGCTGTCGCCTGTTTTTCGTTTTGTTCGTGCGGCATTTGTTCTGCGGCGCTCAATGCCAAAGTACTACGGTTTAACGGCTCGCCTCGCTGCGCTCATCGCTCAGCCCTGCGGCGCTCATTGCCAAAGTACTACGGTTTAACGGGTCGCCTCGCTGCGCGAGGCTCGCCGGGCAATGATCGCCTGCGGCACTCACCGCTCAGCCCGCTAAAGTACTACGGTTTAACAGTAAATATGGTCAAACGGTCAAATGACGGTCACTAAAAATTAAATGTAGTGAAATGTGTTTGCCACACAACATGACGCTACATTTGTCCCTTTTTTTTTCTTAAAATAAATACAATTTTTTTATTATTTTTTATTTTTTTTCTAACTTGCAACTTATATTTCACATCAAATGCGTTGGTTTAGGCGGGAAATCCGATGTTGCGCGAGACAAAGTCGTTAAATCTGTGTTAATGCGTAAATCTGTAATTGTGTTTCGTAAAATGTACTCCCTAATGTCTTTTTACTCATTGCGCGGTTAATCCGCATCCTTTATCTCATTGTTTTTCAAAGACATACGTCTGTGACTGTGTTTTACGCAGTTCGTAGTAGTATAGCCTCGTTTTCATTTTTTTCGGCGGCCATTTTTTTCTCGCTTAGCCGATTTTCGATCTTTGTAACTTGGCTAAATCGATCTAAATTGCAGTTCCAACTCACTTCCAGACATCCTGCCTGGTTCCCCATGCTGTAAGTGACCTTTGTTTTATTTTTTAGTGTGTATTTAGTGTTTTTTTTTTACTGTTTTTGTTCCGCCGCTTATCTCGTAATTTTTTTCACCTCGCATTTTTTTAGTGCTACGGTTTAACGTGTCGCCTCGCTACGCGAGGCTCGCCTGTAATGAGCGCCTGCGGTGCTCATTGCCAAAGTGCTACGATTTAACGGCTCGCGTCGCTACGTTGTACGCACTACTCAACGCAGCATGACGACGAATCGTAGTTAGACAATTATAATATGTGATAAGTCTCAAAAATGCCATATGTGAAATGTAACATTGCAGATGTAGCATCAAGCAGCAAATCATAGGCTGTCTTGCAATCTGTTCTTGAGTTTAAAACCATTCTTCTTTTCACCATGGCGTAAAAAGAGAGATTTTTTCTAATTACTTTTTTCTGCATTTTTAATTGAGATAAAATCTTGTCCATTAATGAGTGGTCACAGTTATTTGTAAATCAGGCTCTATCCCGTATCCCGTTATCTGTAAATCAGGCTCTTTCCCGTATGGCAATTAATTAGGAATTCCCTAAGTGTGGTACTTTTACTGTGATGCTCCTAACCATACTTTATTTAAATTAATATGTTGCATTTTGTCTCTTATAACTGATTAAACTTTAGTGTCATATTCTCTCTATTTAGAAATGATTTTGCTGACTAGAGGATAAATAGAACTGAGCGTCACTTTACAGTAGCCCATCCTGACACAGCTTCAGAGCATGTCCTCATTCCTTTATCTTAAATATATTTCCTCGAATCTTTGGTAAAGTCATTATTACATGTTCATGCCATGGTAGTCCAACTATTGGTCCACAAAGAACATTACATGTGTCTGAGCCTGAGACACATTTTGCAACACTTTTACAGGAATGTCACCCAAAGATCCTGGTACCCTCTCTGTATGTCACCCAAAGGTCCTGGCACCCTATCTGTATTCCCTCTTCCTACTTCCCTCTCTCACTAACATTTCTCAGCACCTAACCGTTTCTCCACCTGTTTCTCCGACCTTCTTTTAAACAATTAAAAAAGGAAATACTTTACACTCATAAATAAATAAACATACACACATAAACGGTGGCACGTCTTTCGTGCACTGCAAAACAGTGTGCCGTCATCAGGGCGCCGAGAACTGCGCTCTGATGGCGCTCTGCGCTCCAGCCTGCATACCATCTCATATTTACTGGACCTGCTTGCTGGAGGCTGCCAAGGCCAAGGTAAAGGGCTGACAGAGTGCCATGTAGGACTGGCATGTGTCACTAGGAGAATATTGTATGTATTGTCACTATCATTGTGTGCATGTGTCACTAGGAGCATGTTGCATTGCATTTTTATCCGTAAACATGTCACTGTCATTATTTGCATGTGTGATAAACATGCAATGCAACATGCTCCTAGTGACACATGAAACAATGCCTGGCCCATATGGCATACTGTCAGACCCTTACCTTGCCAAGCAGGTCCAGTAAATATGAGATGGGGGCACTTGCGCATGAGAAGCCTCTGCGGCAGATGGGATGTTCTGCAACGCGCCAAGCTCGCTGGTGCCCACATAAACATCACGCTAGAACAGTTTTGGCTAAAGTAAAACCAGATATGTCACTAAATCAATTTTATTTATACTGGTAAATAATAAACACACGGTATATACTTCTCTTTCAATTAATACTAGTATATTTCTGAAGTTTGTTCAGCCTTTTTTGTGGAAGAAAAATGTGAAAAGCTAGAAACTCATTTTATAACGTATTCTGCGTCTTCATCTAATCATTCTTTTACTTGAGAATATCAAAATGTTCATTTTCTGGATCACTACCTTGTTGTGGTGAAGGGACTTGTGTACTTCAATGAAGCTGTGAGCTATATCATGTAGGGTCACCCAAGATGGGCAGGTCATAGCAGAGAAGTCAGACAAATTACAGTCCACTGGAGAAGGAACCTGACAACCCACTATCTTTGCCATGAAAAACATATAGATTGGCACAACCAGACACAAGATGTGCCTGACATGCTGCGTTCCATAGGGTCACAGAGACTTGGACACCCATCATATGTGATGCCAATGTAGAGCAGGTGATATCTTAGAAACAGTACCTGCATAGATATTGACTGGGCAGGTCCTGACACAGCTCAGTGAATATACAGCATTATTTATCTTGCATTGCAACAAAATGTTAAAATAAACAGACTTTATATTTTAATATTATGGCCATAAAAATGAGGTTTAGAGTTACTAACAGCCATGATTACACTGGGGAAATTGAACTAAATATCTCAGCTGGCTGAAATGAAGTGAGAAAGACAGGGATGCACATCTCAGACACTTAGGGCCTCATTCAATTGCTTTGAATAGGGCTCTATATAAGCACACAGCATATTTTTTTTACATTCGTTTTTAGTTAGTGAAGACCTTGCTTTTGGATAGAAGTTCACTAACTAAAAACTTCTGTAAAAACATATGCTCTGTGCTTATATAGAGCCCTATTCAATTGGCAAAATCACAATTGAATGAGGCCCTTAGTAAATTCCCCCACTGAGTAATGTTTTGCTCTTAAAATAATAAAAGAAAACAAATCAAATAAAACTAACTGCTGATAATGCTCTGTGCTTCTCTCCTCCATGGTTTTAGGGTGAAATGTATGAAAAAAAATCTCAAGCACATATCTTGTTCATGTTTTATTACATCTTAGTTAATCTAACTATATTTTAAGGATACAATAGTATTTATAATTTTGTTCACACACTACCAAACTATACATAATATAATTACCCATATCTCTATAACACTATATAGGTATAAACTCCCTAGAGACTATGGCCCTCATTCAATTGCGATTTGGCCAAATAAGCACATAGCATATTTTTTTTAAAGAAGTTTTTAGTTAGTGAAAACCTTGCTTTTGGATAGATGCTTACTAACTAAAAACTTATTTAAAAAAAATATGTTATGTGCTTATTTAGACCCCTATTCAATTGGCTAAATCGCAATTGAATGAGGGCCTATATATCTTTTGGAGAGACAGTGCAAAAGTGGATGGAAGAAAGGAAAGACTTGGGATCTATCCCGCTGTAAATTCGCCAACACTGACAGCTGCCTTGCCAGCAAGTAGCCGCTAGATGGGGCTGTGGATATTTTGCAGCACTGCTGATTTTTCACACAAGTTGTAACCTTAGAAGGTTACCCTAACCCTCACCCTAACCCTAACCCTCATCCTAAACCTCACCGTAACCCTAAAAGTTTACCTAACCCAAACCTCTATGGTATGGGCACTGAAAATCAGCAGCGCCATGTAGCGGTTGGTGGGCAGCACTGCTGCTGCCACTGCTGGTTAATTTTTGTCGAATTTGAAGAAGGAAAGGACCAAGACTTGTATTAATGTAAATGTTAGCAGACTATTTATGTATCATGTCTTTTACCTCATCAAATATGGCTGCATCCTTTACACTTGTTTTAGCAGTCTTAACCGCCCATTCCACCTCACTACTTTTCCCGCCCTTTCCTCCTCACTACTTTTGCCGCTCTTTTGTGACTCCCGTAGCTGATTGGACAGGCGGCAATTACACTAAACAGCTGATTGGATAGAAGATGATTACCTCAGCCCGGGGCAGAAATTCACAACTCAGAATCTTCATTTGACAGAATGACATCTTGGGACTAATATCTCTAAAGAGCGTGACCTCCTTGTTAAAATGTAATTTACATTTACTTCTTCTGTTATCCTCTCCCAATGAGCTCTTCTGTTATTGCCACCTTATAGTGTGCAGAATTGAACATAGGTATAAAGTTATTTTTTTTAATTTAAACAAA
The DNA here is from genome assembly GCA_027410445.1 of Discoglossus pictus. Classification (NCBI taxonomy): domain Eukaryota; kingdom Metazoa; phylum Chordata; class Amphibia; order Anura; family Alytidae; genus Discoglossus; species Discoglossus pictus. Next base: position 193,560,774 of record CM050168.1, on the reverse strand, counting down.
ATATACAAATATTTTTAATTGTTATTGAGTATTTGTAATTTAATACAGGTTTCCATACTGTTTATAAGACTGCTGTTTTGACAAATATTACATTGATTCTAATAGGAAAAATATTTGTATTAAAAAATAATTGAAATATGCAGTTGCAGTATTTAGCCTAAAGGACCGTTATAGTTTGGTAAAAACTTCACCTGACTGTGTAATATGTAAATGTTCTTGTTAGATGATTGAGTTATGAGGGACTCTAATTTAGACTGCTAGCTTGAGGGGTATTATACTATAGGGGAGGAGATCATGCTCTGCTTTAGTATGTCACAGTACATGTTGGCATTCATGGTTCCCTCAATGAACTGTAGTTCCCCAGCGCCGGCAGCACTCATGCAGGCCCAGACCAAACATATATACACATATGTCTATATGTGTATATCTGTTTTCTATAATATGTTGTGTTGATTCCCCTATATGCATTTACCTGATGATGTCAGATGCTGCCTCCACTCTCTCTGCATCGCTGTTTACGTTCAACCTGAGGGTTTCATCTCATTTCAGTGTTTTTGTGTTCCTTGTGCCTTCTCTGTTTATCTGTCGTTTAGGGATTATTTAAATTACCTTTCCTCAGTATAGATGTATACTTTTGGTGGTGGGAGTGTCACGGTCTATGCCTGCATGAGTGCTGCCGGCACTGGGGAGCTACAGTTCATTGAGGGAACCATGAAGGCCAACATGTACTGTGACATACTGAAGCAGAGCATGATCCCCTCCCTTCAGAGACTGGGCAGGGCAGTATTCCAACATGATAACAACACCAAACACACCTCCAAGGCAACCACTGCCTTGCTGAAAGTAAAGGTGATGGACTGGCCAAGCATGTATCCAGACCTAAACCCTATTGAGCATCTGTGGGGCATCCTCAAACGGAAGGTGGGGGAGTGCAAGGTCTCTAACATCCACCAGCTCTGTGATGTCATCATGGAGGAGTGGAAGAGGACTCCAGTGGCAACCTGTGAAGCTCTGGTGAACTCCATGCCCATGAGGGTTAAGGTAGTGCTGGAAAATAATGGTGGCCACACAAAATATTGACACTTTGGGCCCAATTTCGACATTTCCACTTAGGGGTGGACTCACTTTTGTTGCCAATGGTTTAGACATTAATGGCTGTGTGTTGAGTTATTTTGAGGGGAAAGCTAATTTACACTGTTATACAGGTTGTACACTTACTACTTTACATTGTAGCAGAGTGTCATTTCTTCAGTATTTTCGCATGAAAAGATATAATAAAATATTTACAAAAATGTGAGGGGTGTACTGACTTTTGTGAGATACTGTAACTGATCTGGGGGCATGCCCCTGTCAGCCAATGAGCAGTAAAATAGATGCATGAGTAATACTTGGCTGCCAATTAAATCTACAGACTTATGTTTGCTCTGTGCACTTCTTGTTAATTTTAAAGTATAAACAGGTTTTACTTAATATTTTTATCCAAAACACAACTTTGGTAATTTTTAAAGCATACTCTTTTAAATTCATAAAAATAAGTCAGTAATAATGGAGATGAGTGTTTCAGGTACTTGATAAAAATGTGTTAACCTTTGACATTTAAGCACTGTGGTTTCAATGCTTGTAAGGCAATTATAGGGCTAAGGAAGCCACTAAATGAGGAATATTTAGTAATATTTCACACACATCCATTTTCTGTTTGCACATCTCAAATGTGTTTCTTTGCTATTTATTTTTTAGATTGTTCAGGCTGAACTCCAAAAAACATGCTCCAGATCCACAAGTGAAAACCTGCCCAGCGGTTGCCAGCAAGTGTGCCAGTGCAGACCTCCCCCTCTGCTTCCACCACCTCCACCGCCTCCTCCTCCTCCAAGACTTCCACCACCAAGTGAGTACACCCTGTAACACAGTACAGGATCGTCTTCTCTTTACATGAAATATGTTATTGATTCTCTTCTCTACTCATCTGTACCTGACAATTTTATTTTTTTGTTTAAATCACTTAAAAGCTGCAACAGTTGAGTTTTTGAGATCTATGTAGAGTTCATTCTTCCTGACTGAATAGAAGTCATTGTTGGATACTGATGCCTGCAGAAACCAGTATTTTGCAAAGGTCCTAGAGGGTGGGGTAGGGATCTGAATTGTCAGGATACTGGAGCAATAAAATGTAATCTTCAAAAGTAGCAAAAATAAAGGTTCTGTATCCAATGATCTATTAATAAATTAGGTATTGTGTGTCCATTCAATGAACTTTCATTACAAGATTATGCCTTTAAATGTATTACACTATGATTAAACTATTTGATATACACAGCAGTTATTTACCTCTAATTGTATTGTTTGTATTGTTTTAACAATAATCTTGAGTCAATATAGTGTTACCTCCTACTCTCTCCATTGTAAGGACGCTATCATATTTGCAGAGAAGTAATATGACAATTGTGTCTTCTAAATATGTCTAGTCTTCTTTTTTTTTCTCTTGCAATTTCACAGTATTTGTAGGTCATGCATTCAGATAATTTCTGTATTCTGAAGAAATGGTTAAAAAAAACTGTTGATATTAGTGTATTTTTACACTATGACTGCAATTGGCAAGACTATATGGCAATATCTTGTTAGCTATCAATATCTATATTGCTTCCAGGTTAAATTATTGCAGTGCAGACAGCTTTGGTGACCTGCTGGATGTTTTCATGGAAATGAGAAAAACTGCCTATTTTGTCATACAAGTTACTAACTTATTACATTTATATCAATTACCTGTTGCCTTTTTATGTAATTCTTGATATTTCAAAGCCATACTATGGAGTTGTTTCCTTAAAAACGAAGTGCAGGAAACAGACCCCAATACACTCACCCAATAGATATTTTAAACATGCAAATATGACAGAACCAATGTTTATTAAAGGTTTTAAAATGTTACACTCACATAATTGGGCTGCATTTAACAGCATATACATAAGCTCCCCTTTTATGAAGGAACATGGAAGGTTTGGGGAATTCACTAAGGATATAATATACCTCTTTACTTTTGTGTATTTTATTTTATTAAGAAGTGCTTAAAAGCTTATTTGTTCTGCCTAAACTTTTACAAATAGTAACTAGTTCTCCCATCTGCAGCTCATGAAGACTGTGTACTTCTAAGTGCTCCTTGCACTGACAGGCTAATTTGAAACACTGCACTTCACAGTCTTTGTATTCATGAGCTGCATGAGCTACAGAGATCAGACCCAAATAGGAAATAGGTAGACCCTTGATGACTTTAGGCTAAATAATGAGAACTTTTAAGCACTTCTTAATACAGTTAAGTAAATATAAATATAATATTCAATTGAAAGTATCGTGCTTAACACCCAATTGGATTTTTACACAATCCATAAGACATATAAACTTTATTGACTCAAAAACCGCTATATTAAAAACCATAAAAACCCAGGTGACCTGGTATACAATACTATAGGGATCAATATTTGGAGTTAAATGATATGTGGTACAGTAAAACTTTGCAATTTCTTGCAATTGGTAATAATAAGGCTTCTCAATGTAGAGATAAATATCAATTATTAAAGAAAGGAGAAGAGCCCTTAATCCAGCATGATAACAAAGGTCAGTTGTAGTAGAGTATTGCTAATAGTAATAGATGAAGAGAGAGAACCCTTTGATCGTCATGGATCATCCTACCTGAGGGCAAACCTATGTTAAAAGCATATGCAAGTGAGCTGCGTTATGAATGCATCTGATAGAGGAGAATTTATAGTGTCTGAAAAACTGTGTTTGCATGAAAAAATTCCAAAGTAAACAGTTAAACCGTTAGCCTGAAGTTTGCTGAATTTCTTGCATTTGCAAACTGTTTTCTCTCATTGTTGAAACCCCCTGAAATTCCCAGGGAATATTAGCATGAGTAATACATTGTATCATTTTGGCCTGGGGATTGTGCAGGCATGCTCAGTTAGCACTTGAAGTCTTCCCTACTGTGGGAAGTCACATAATTTCAGACACTTTCCTTTCCTTTAGCCAGTCAGCATCTTTTATATTGGGTACATTTTTTAATGAAGTACCCGATATGCGCAGTGCCATTGCTGGGGGTGTCTACATCGCCCACAGCACATTTTGTTTTGTTGCAAAACATTTTTGCATTTTTTCATGCAAACATTTTTTGCTAGGTGGGTTATGATGCATTCTACAGGATGCATTCACAACCCACCTCACTTGCATATACCTTTAATGCCCCATTTCTGACTTATAGCCCTTCAGCTAAACCACACAAAAAATACCTAAATTGTAAAGAAGAGAAAATAATTGACCACAACAAACAACAGTGATATCCTCCAAAAAAAAGACTAGTGTCCCCTAACACACATTTCCCATTTATTTCCCAGGTTACCTATCTATCGGTAGATTAAAACAAAAACTCTAAAAATGGTATAGACGCATTATTGATATGCCAGCCTATGCAGTCCAACAATAATTGGTCTATACCATTTTTAGAGTTTTGTTTTAATCTACCCCTAGATAGTCTTTTTTTGGAGGATATTACTGTTGTTTGTTGTGGTCAATTATTTTACTCTCTAATTTTACCACAAAAAACTGGGAAGACGTATTAACTCGAATATAAGCCTAGGGTGGGAAATGCAGCAGCTACTGATAAATTTCAAAAATAAAAATAGATATCAATAAAATTACATTAATTGAGGCATCAGAAGGTTAAATGTTTTTGAATATTTATTTCAAAGAAAAACAGTAAACTAGCTGTGTAAGTGGAAAATAGGGTAAAAAAAACATATATTATAAGCCCTAAGCCTCCTCCTTTCCCCCATCACCCTCCTCTTCCCCCCTCATCCCCTTCGTCCCCCCTCATCCCCGTCTTCTTCCCATCCTCCTCTGCCCCCTTCCCCATCATCATCCTCTTCCCCCTTTCCCCCATAATCCTCCTCTTCCCCACCTTCCCCTTTCACCCTCCTCTTCCCCCCTTCCCCTCTCCCCCTCCTCCCGCTCTCACCGTACTCCCGTCACCATCCTCTTCCCCTCCTCTTCCGCCCTCAACCTCCTCTTCCCGCCTCATCCTCTTCTTCCCCCTCGTCCACCTCTTCCCCCCTCATCACCCCCTTCCCCCCTTATCCACCTCTTCCCCCTCACCCTCCTCTTCCCCCTCATCCTCCTCTTCCCCCTCATCCCCTCCCCATCCCCCTCTCCCCCTTATCCTCCTCTTCCCCGCTCATCTTCCTCCCTCCTCTTCCCTCCTAATCCTTCCTCCTAATCCCCTCTCACCTCTTCTCTGTAGCCTCCGATCAGCTCCTGCTGCGGATTAGAGCATGTCTTATGCCTTTCTCTGAAAACCGGCATATGCTAATGACGTGACACGCTTGTGACGTCACATCATTAGCATATGCCGGTTCTAGAGATAGGCATAAGACACACGCTGCGGGGCTCCGATCAGCAGCAGGAGCTGATCGAGGCTACAGAGAAGAGGTGAGAGGGGGGAAGGAGGAAGGGGAAGGAGGAAGGGGGAATGAGGAAGGGGGAAGGAGGGAGGTGGAGGGAGGAGGATGGGGAAGAGGACGATGGGGAGGAGGAAGGAAGAGGAATGGTGTGCTGAGGGGACCCTCACTCAGTATAAGCCAAGGGGGGGCTTTTTCAGCATAAAAAATGTGCTGAAAAGGTCGGCTTATACTCGAGTATATGCCGTCAATTATCCAATCTCATTAGTTGGAGATAATAGAACTGCCTCTGAGAGAACCAGGGGCTTAAAGTCACAGCATGATTTGTGTGACTTTATATTTTTATTGATTCAAATGTGAAGCATGTCTAGGAGATCCAGACATATATTACACTTGGCAATGGTATTTATATATCACATAAATACCTGATGGATGTTAATTTTGTTTTCTGATTTGGTGATATACTATACTTGTTGTACTTATATGACATATCACATAGAAAATAAGGCTTATATAATTAAAAATTATAAAAGTAATTCCTTAAAATACTCAACGGTTAATGTACAAGACATAGGTCCTCATTTAAATGTGATTTGGCCAATGGACAAGGGCTCCATATGTAAGCACATAGCATATTTTTTTACAGAAGTTTTTAGTTAGTGAAGACCTTGCATTCAGATAGAAGTTCACTAACTAAAAAAATATGCTATATTCTTATATAGAGCCCTATTCAATTAGCCAAATCACAATTGAATGAGGCCCATAAGTTGAATCGAATACACATGCAAAAAAGTGGAAAATGCAAATAATTCATTAAAATACACAACAGTTAATGTACAAGGTTGACATAGGTTGAATCAAATACACATGCATAAGTGGAATATGCTTGTATTTAGATTTGATATTTAGATTTGAAACGTGCAGCCATCACATGTATACCTTGCTTAACTGACTAATTGGACGTCAATATTAACAAAGAAGATAATTTCTCTCTGTTTAAGTTAGTGGTTTATTTTTCCAAAGCGGATTTGATATACATCTCAAATATGGCAAATTTAATATGGAAGGACTGAGTAATGAATCATATACCCTCCATCCTATAGGTCGCTCCACCTTCCCTTCTTGTTCATCTCTATCAGCTAAGCATTAATGTGATATCACACTTCTATGTGAGTGAAGTGTGAAGGATGGATGGATGAATGGACCTTACACCCTCCATCCTATAGGTGGCCCTACCTTTTTGTTTATTTGTAGCAACATGACATCACTTCCTCTCTGTGCCCATTTCGTTTGTGAAGTGGCTCTACCCCATCCTTTGCTAGCCAATACCAGCAAATGTACCAATCAGGCCAATTAGAAGGAACTGATGTCATCACTAATGGGTTATTTAAACCTGAGACTCAGCTCCGCCATCTCTTTTTTGCTTTGACAAAGCAGCTGAAGCTATGAAATGAGCCGTTGGGCTTTCATGTAGGGTATTTGTTGTAGGCTTGGTTATTCATGGCATTTTTGTGACATAAAGCCCCTGGTTTTCTCAGACGCAGTTTTATTATCTCGAACTAATGAGATTGGATAATGTATTCCCCTTGCTAGTACATTGATATGCAAGCCTATGCAGTCCCACAATAATGGAACTATACTGTTTTAGAGTTTTTGTAGTGCGTTAGAGCACACTAGTCTTTTTTGGAGGATATCACTGCTGTTTGCTGTGGTCAATGATTTTCTCTTCTTTGCAATTTAGGTCTTTTTTGTGGTTTAGCTTCAGGGCTGCAGAAATGAGGCATTATTATAGGTTTGCCCTCAGGTAGAGGATTTGTGACAATCAAAGGGTTGTGTCTCTCCATCTATTACTATAGCTATATACTACTACAACTGGCCTTTGTTATCATCCTGATATCATCATTTGTTATCATCCATTAAGGGCTCTTCTCCATTGTTTAATACTTGATAATTTTCTCTACATTGAGAGGTCCTATTATTACCAATTGCAAGAAATTGCAAAGTTTGTACTGTACATATATCATTTAGCTCCAAATATTGACCCCTACAGTATTGTGTACCAGGTCACCTGGGTTTTTATGTTTTTTAATACAGTGGTTTTTTATATGTCCTATAGATTGTGTTGAAATAAAAATAGAGACATTGATATACTATATTTATGGTGAAATTCAGAAACTGTCCATGTTGCTTTAATTCTACCTGCTAAAAACCTATTACCTCCTAAGACTCATCACTCAGGTTATATTTAAGTTTAGCATGGGCCCATTTATGCCAAAGGTTACCATAAGGTAGCCATATGCTGCATTATAGATAGACTAAATATACTAAGCTTTCCACTGCCTTGCTATTTATCCCCATTATATAGCATATAATGTATTATATTACAATCACTTTGTATTTTAGAATATCATATGGCATAGGAAAGTGTCCAGTTATACTTGCTTACATGGCAATTGGCTCAATTGTTTTGTTTTTTTACCCAAATGTTTGAGTGTGATTATTCTGCGTCCCTAGTGAACAAGTGATCATAACTGTGTTTTCAGAGAGGCATTACAATGCCCCATTAGAGAAAAAGCTGCCAGTTGAACAGACTGCTAAACATACATACAGAGGTGGAAATAACCCAACAATAGAATTTCCTTGTTAGTACATTAAATAAGTTTTTAACATTTTATCTACATCATTTCTTTAATAAAACCTTAGTGTAAATATGGCATTTCTTTGTGATTTAAATATATATATACTGTACTTGTATACACAGACAATACATTGTTGGTTCTGTTACTATTTTTGAATCATGCTGCTTCTTGTGCCCATTATATTTTTTTAAGTATTGCAACAAAACAGAAGTAATCTACCTGAAAGCCTAGCACTTATTGACAATTACTGTGCACAGAAAATCGTGACTAACACATTGCTACACTTAATAATATCTCTTTTCTGCATCTGTCCTACAACTCCATTGGGAAACATCACTATTTCCCCAGACAGCAGCAATAAATAGTAAATGATGGTAACAAAGTGAGAAACACATATCATGTTCTGATATTGCACATGGTTACCATATATTAGCTAGAAATGATGGAGATGTGAATTATTTATAAATTTGAAAAGTTATTTTTTTGTGTGTGATATAAATTATATATATATTGAAAACACACTTTAACAATGAATTCCATTTGTTGATTTTGAATGTAATGTGGTTTGTCTCCATTAATACTGCAAAGTACACATTAAGAAACACCTGCTAAATATATTTATAACAGTATAATCATATTGGTACTGTTAACAAAGGGCCCTATTCTATTGCCCAATTTGTACATTTATACACACTTAAAACTGCTCTTAATATTGCCACAGATTCTATTAGCTACTTGCAATCCGATTAAGAGTTCCCCGTCCACAATCACTATGGCTCAGCCCAACCCACAAGACACACGCTGCGGGGCTCCGATCAGCAGCAGGAGCTGATCGAGGCTACAGAGAAGAGGTGAGAGGGGGGAAGGAGGAAGGGGAAGGAGGAAGGGGGAATGAGGAAGGGGGAAGGAGGGAGGTGGAGGGAGGAGGATGGGGAAGAGGACGATGGGGAGGAGGAAGGAAGAGGAATGGTGTGCTGAGGGGACCCTCACTCAGTATAAGCCAAGGGGGGGCTTTTTCAGCATAAAAAATGTGCTGAAAAGGTCGGCTTATACTCGAGTATATGCCGTCAATTATCCAATCTCATTAGTTGGAGATAATAGAACTGCCTCTGAGAGAACCAGGGGCTTAAAGTCACAGCATGATTTGTGTGACTTTATATTTTTATTGATTCAAATGTGAAGCATGTCTAGGAGATCCAGACATATATTACACTTGGCAATGGTATTTATATATCACATAAATACCTGATGGATGTTAATTTTGTTTTCTGATTTGGTGATATACTATACTTGTTGTACTTATATGACATATCACATAGAAAATAAGGCTTATATAATTAAAAATTATAAAAGTAATTCCTTAAAATACTCAACGGTTAATGTACAAGACATAGGTCCTCATTTAAATGTGATTTGGCCAATGGACAAGGGCTCCATATGTAAGCACATAGCATATTTTTTTACAGAAGTTTTTAGTTAGTGAAGACCTTGCATTCAGATAGAAGTTCACTAACTAAAAAAATATGCTATATTCTTATATAGAGCCCTATTCAATTAGCCAAATCACAATTGAATGAGGCCCATAAGTTGAATCGAATACACATGCAAAAAAGTGGAAAATGCAAATAATTCATTAAAATACACAACAGTTAATGTACAAGGTTGACATAGGTTGAATCAAATACACATGCATAAGTGGAATATGCTTGTATTTAGATTTGATATTTAGATTTGAAACGTGCAGCCATCACATGTATACCTTGCTTAACTGACTAATTGGACGTCAATATTAACAAAGAAGATAATTTCTCTCTGTTTAAGTTAGTGGTTTATTTTTCCAAAGCGGATTTGATATACATCTCAAATATGGCAAATTTAATATGGAAGGACTGAGTAATGAATCATATACCCTCCATCCTATAGGTCGCTCCACCTTCCCTTCTTGTTCATCTCTATCAGCTAAGCATTAATGTGATATCACACTTCTATGTGAGTGAAGTGTGAAGGATGGATGGATGAATGGACCTTACACCCTCCATCCTATAGGTGGCCCTACCTTTTTGTTTATTTGTAGCAACATGACATCACTTCCTCTCTGTGCCCATTTCGTTTGTGAAGTGGCTCTACCCCATCCTTTGCTAGCCAATACCAGCAAATGTACCAATCAGGCCAATTAGAAGGAACTGATGTCATCACTAATGGGTTATTTAAACCTGAGACTCAGCTCCGCCATCTCTTTTTTGCTTTGACAAAGCAGCTGAAGCTATGAAATGAGCCGTTGGGCTTTCATGTAGGGTATTTGTTGTAGGCTTGGTTATTCATGGCATTTTTGTGACATAAAGCCCCTGGTTTTCTCAGACGCAGTTTTATTATCTCGAACTAATGAGATTGGATAATGTATTCACCTTGCTAGTACATTGATATGCAAGCCTATGCAGTCCCACAATAATGGAACTATACTGTTTTAGAGTTTTTGTAGTGCGTTAGAGCACACTAGTCTTTTTTGGAGGATATCACTGCTGTTTGCTGTGGTCAATGATTTTCTCTTCTTTGCAATTTAGGTCTTTTTTGTGGTTTAGCTTCAGGGCTGCAGAAATGAGGCATTATTATAGGTTTGCCCTCAGGTAGAGGATTTGTGACAATCAAAGGGTTGTGTCTCTCCATCTATTACTATAGCTATATACTACTACAACTGGCCTTTGTTATCATCCTGATATCATCATTTGTTATCATCCATTAAGGGCTCTTCTCCATTGTTTAATAATTGATAATTTTCTCTACATTGAGAGGTCCTATTATTACCAATTGCAAGAAATTGCAAAGTTTGTACTGTACATATATCATTTAGCTCCAAATATTGACCCCTACAGTATTGTGTACCAGGTCACCTGGGTTTTTATGTTTTTTAATACAGTGGTTTTTTATATGTCCTATAGATTGTGTTGAAATAAAAATAGAGACATTGATATACTATATTTATGGTGAAATTCAGAAACTGTCCATGTTGCTTTAATTCTACCTGCTAAAAACCTATTACCTCCTAAGACTCATCACTCAGGTTATATTTAAGTTTAGCATGGGCCCATTTATGCCAAAGGTTACCATAAGGTAGCCATATGCTGCATTATAGATAGACTAAATATACTAAGCTTTCCACTGCCTTACTATTTCTCCTTATTATATAGCATATAATGAATTATATTACAATGACTTTGTATTTTAGAATATCATATGGCATAGGAAAGTGTCCAGTTATACTTGTTTACATGGCAATTGGCTCAATTGTTTTGTTTTATTACCCAAATGTTTGAGTGTGATTATTCTGCGTCCCTAGTGAACAAGTGATCATAACTGTGTTTTCAGAGAGGCATTACAATGCCTCATTAGAGAAAAAGCTGCCAGTTGAACAGACTGCTAAACATACATACAGAGGTGGAAATAACCCAGCAATAGAATCTCCTTGTTAGTACATTAAATAAGTTTTTAACATTTTATCTACATCATTTCTTTAATAAAAGCTTAGTGTAAATATGGCATTTCTTTGTGATTTAAATATATATATACTGCACTTGTATTCATAGACAATACATTGTTGGTTCTGTTACTATTTTTGAATCATGCTGCTTCTTGTGCCCATTATATTTTTTTAAGTATTGCAACAGAACAGAAGTAATCTACCTGAAAGCCTAGCACTTATTGACAATTACTGTGCACAGAGAATCGTGACTAACACATTGCTACACTTAATAATATCTCTTTTCTGCATCTGTCCTACAACTCCATTGGGAAACATCACTATTTCCCCAGACAGCAGCAATAAATAGTAAATGATGGTAACAAAGTGAGAAACACATATCATGTTCTGATATTGCACATGGTTACCATATATTAGCTAGAAATGATGGAGATGTGAATTATTTATAAATTTGAAAAGTTATTTTTTTGTGTGTGATATAAATTATATATATATTGAAAACACACTTTAACAATGAATTCCATTTGTTGATTTTGAATGTAATGTGGTTTGTCTCCATTAATACTGCAAAGTACACATTAAGAAACACCTGCTAAATATATTTATAACAGTATAATCATATTGGTACTGTTAACAAAGGGCCCTATTCTATTGCCCAATTTGTACATTTATACACACTTAAAACTGCTCTTAATATTGCCACAGATTCTATTAGCTACTTGCAATCCGATTAAGAGTTCCCCGTCCACAATCACTATGGCTCAGCCCAACCCACAAAACTGGCCTTAGAAGTCCATTGGTTTTAGCACAACTTGAATATTATGAGCTCTAAATAATTAGTCACACAAAATGGATATTCAATTAAACCCGGAGCACTAGCTCGCAAATAAAGTCTAAACCGCAACTGAAAAAAGTATCACGTTTCTGTCAAAAAATTATGAGTACTAAATAGGATTCACTATGGCTTTTTTTCAGACACTTCTTAAAGCTGAAACAGCAATTACCGTACTTTAAAATCATGGGAATTCATGTAAGTGCATAAGAATTAATTGCACAACAGTCTCAAACCCACAAATATGCAATTAAAAATATTATTTTAAAATGTTATTTCTGAATAATATTGATTCTAGGACTCCAATGGTTAATACATATGTCATGAAACCCACATGGACAATAAAATGCATTAGATCCTCTGTTTTAGAGTGCTAGATTGCTTGATTGAGAGTCCATCTGCAAATATTACTTATTGACACTAATTAATTTGTAACTTCCGATTGTACATTACGTGTAACTTCCATGTTTTACTGATGTCATGATGACGTCATTTACTATTGGCTGTGTCTAAGAAGTAAATTACCGGCTTGCTTAAATATTGTCAGATCATCTAATCACGCTCCCTAAAATCAGACCTAAAAAGGTAGGGTTTACGAGTTCAGCCTTGAGGTCAGAATTTGTGAGCTGGACTCAATAGAATACATCCAAACATTTATTTAAAAAAAAACACCCACAGACAAATTTGTGAGTTCGAGGCATTTGGCAGGAGCTAATATAATAGGGCCCAAAGTTAGCTTCTTACCAGTTAGTGTGCTGCTAGGTTTTCACATTATTACTCAAATAATATATAGTTACAAGCAAGAAAGATGATTTTCTGAGGTAAATTATGCTTAAAATACCCAATTCGAATTGTTGCATAAATTATTATTTTTTAATAGCAAACTTTGGCAATTGTACTTTTCCTTACTGCACTAATAGGGTCAATTGCTTGTTAATGGTATGTGTTTATTGCCTCACAGTGCCATCTATCAGTATCCCTTTCATATCAACATATCAACATTTCAAATTATTGTATCCCTACTCAATGCGTGAACCAATTCCCTCAATCCTTCTGCTATAGTTGGACCTGTTTTGTTTGTGGTCACTGGTTCTTTTCAAAGAACATTAACAGCTGTGCTGGACTAGCCCTTTATTTTCCTTACCACTTTCATTCAATGCATAACCAGAAATAAATATTTACTAAAATCCTAAAGAGGAGTTATATGGCACATGATATAAACAATGACAAATTGTAATGTTTCATATACAATCAAAAGTATTACTTTTGTTACAAATGACATGTCTATAAATTATGACTACACAGATCAAGTCATTTGAGCTTGTTTTATGTCAAGAAAGTGCTGGAATTTTTAAGCTGCCCATATGCTGGATCGGTGCCTTTCAACTATTTCTGGGGTTATCGATGGTACTAAAGGCCTTGCTGCTATAGAAATACCTAAGAAGCAAAAAAATATCTTTAGCAGCAGAACAGTTTTTTGAAAGCTTTCAGATGGTGTAAGGATTACTGTACTAAATGCCTTCTATCTAATTCTGTAATAAAGACGATTGCGTTTATGATGCAACAGCTGTAAAGGTTAGGAGCAATTTATTAGTAACAGAGAAATCTTGCAATGTCTTGAAAGTCTGTGCTGTTACTTATCAAGATGAGTCATGGTTATTTGAGACAAAATGAAGAAAATCCTTTCTGAAAGGGATTTCTGTTTTCAAAGCATGAACAGACCTTTAAAATAGCATTTACAGTATGTTTAACAAGTTTCCAATTTTGTATTCCTACTTGAAACCTAATAGGATAGATTTGTAATTCGATAAAAAACAATAAGACTGTCTCTATCTATATCTCAATATCTTTGGCTTGATAGAACGTCTGTTTCTCCCCACCAGTCCCATTGGAAGACAGTTCCACCTATTTACCACTCTCTGTGTGTAAGACTAGATATTTGTTTTGAAGGGGGTTATAGTAGACTTTCACTCCTTATGTTGTTTTATAAAGGCCTACTGTAGCTTAAGAAAGTCTTCACATGTTTGTGATGTATGCTCCAAACAAAAAAGAATTAGCAGCTATATAAGCCATGAGCAAAAAAAAAAAACACATTTTGTCATGGGTGCTTCCATCTTGAACTGCTATTTGGCTTGCAACCCGAGGGGAAGGGTTATCCTACTGTGACTTGCGCTTCATTAAGTCCTATTAATGGCATAGTAGTAGTCTTTTGATACACCCAATCAAACAAATGGCTACCATCACTACAGAATCATCATCATTAAAAAATGTAATATAATGGTTAAAACCTTAAACCTGGATTTATTTATTTTATATATTCAAAAAACATTTGGCCCATCACTTAACATACTTCATAAGAGTATATAATAAAGACAACACTTCTGTGGTCCTTTGGTAACGTGTAATTCTATATCTGCTATTGCTGAACAGTAGGGGAGGGATACACATTTCTTGTCATTATTACATTCTTCTACAATCTGGCAAGGCCAGCAGAAGTAATAATTTGCAAGACTTGATTTTCTCATGTATCAAGCAATCCACTGTTCACTGAATTGGGTCGAAACGTTGTTGTCCCATTGAAGTTTTCCAAACAATGCCCATAACATTGTTAAATTCTCAAAATACGTGTAAACTAAAGAGTGCTCTTAAGTCTACAGATTGGTAAAAAATGATATGTGTACTCTCATTTACCAGTAAAGCAACAAAAATTGCCTCTGAGAAGCATATAAGTATCAAATGTGATGCTATTATCAACCTAACACCTTCACTGTGTCAGAGTTGAGACTTGCTTTGTCATATGGACACAATTAAGGGGTTTATTCTGCCACTCCAATGAGCGCCCAACACCCAATATCCACTATGACCTAGGTATCCACATTGTACCTCTATCTACAATGAGCCCAGGGATCCCTCAGTTTCCCCCTCATCCCTCATATTCATAAATTTATATTGAATATTAAACCTCAATTATACGTCTGTTTTTTACATTTACACTTTTATTCTTTATTTTGCCTTTTTGAATTGATTATTTTTTGCAATATAAAATATTTAGTTTTACTTATTGTTTAATTCTATTTTATTGTTATTTTTAAAATTATATTATATGTTCCCATTTTATGGTAATTTATATTGTTTGTATTTTTAAACTTTTAATTGGTATTGTACAATGATATAAACTTTGTAGCTATTTCTAATGTGGCATTATTTATTACAGAATATTTTGTCATGTAATAGAAGCTAAGAATATATTGTTTCCCCAGATATGAACTCCATGAATGGATTCAAATGAACAGCTAAGAGAATGTATCCCAGTGAAACCCATTATATAGGCCAAGAAGATATCACTAAAAATGTGTTTTTTCCTAACTCTAATACTAGGAAATTATGTTTCAGCAAATCATTTTGTTTTTGTACAAAATTGTGTTGTAGCATTCAGTTAAATTTTTATGGTTTCATTCCCAAACTTTCTCCTTAACTCCTGTTTTGAATTTGTATGCATCCATTTCTGGATAATTTCATAATGCACCTGTTTCTTGGTAAAAGTATTGTTGTTCTCACTAAACCCTTCCTGCAAGTGATATGTCATGCCTTTAATCTTTTTATAATCGCTTCCAATTTTTCCAGATATTTGTATTTGTTAAACAGCATTTTAGTAAAGAAAATAAATGGCTATGCCAAGTTATCTAAGTAGGCCATGACTGGCTGTTCTAGCTTAGATCATTTCCACTTCTTCAGTAGAGGGCAAAAGGAAAATGAATGAAAAGAACTGTATAGGAAAGTTAGGGTAGGCTACCTTATTTCCCTTCCAAGAACAGTTCTATAAGATCAGTCCATCACGTTAAACCATTTTAGATCTCCTCCGATCCATGTAATATGTACATTGATTTCTAGTTGATCCAGAGGAAGGCAAATAAAAAAAAACTGGCAATCGGATACTCCCTGGATCAATACTCCTTCTCTAGTCATCCAGACTAATATTGAGTGCGCTTATTAGTTTCCATCTTCTGTACTTCTTTCAGCTCTAAAATGTCCTTTTTATGAAGCGGTACCCCAAATGGTACTCTGTATAGTGGCAGAATTATATTTGCTTCCCTTACTTCTAAACTCTTCTTAATACAAGCTAATATTTTACTTGCCTTTGCAGATGCTGCTTGGCATTGAGCTCTATTATTTAGGTGGTTATCCACCAGCACTCCCAAATCCCTTTCAATATCCTAGATTTGCTCCATTAAGATTATACATTGCATGTCTATTTTTCCTTCCCAAATGCATAACTTCACATTAATTTGTATAAAATCCCATTTGCCATTTAATTGCCATGACCCCAGCAAGATCCATTAGCTTGTGAAATAACGACTGACACCAATTTGGGAGTAAGACGGGCCACAGCTTTATTAACCAATGGATTAACATAATCCATAACTTAAACATAATTACCGTAATTAACATAACATTCCTTAATTAACATAATGGAGGAGGAACCCGGCCAGGACAGTAACCTCACGCCCATGAGGCAGGGCAACTCCCACTTAAGCCAGTGGGCCGGGCAACTCACCTCCCGGAGACACCAACATCAAACAAAACAAGAAAGCTTTTGATACAACGTGCCACATTACACACTTCCTACTCAATTCCTCTCCTATAACACAAGGAAAATATATATAACTATATATATATACTTATATATATATATATATATATATATATATATATATATATATATTTATTTTTAGACCAACCCAACTAACTTGGGGCGGGGAGGGAGGGAAAATCCTGGCAATGGCCGGTGCAGAGTGAAGGAGGAAGCCCACGAAACCGGCGGAAGTCCCTCCTCCACTCTCTCAGCCAATCAGGAGCGCCCCAGGCTCCGCTGGGTCACACTGCGCTGCGTCAGACCCAGTGCCTGGGGCTGCCTCTGCGCCGGACAATTTCTCTAATTTATGCAAATCTAATTAACTCAAATCTCAGTTAGTGGAAGTGATAAAGTGTTTACTCAATACACAGAAATAGATTTTGTTTAGTTTTTGTTCTGTAGATAATGTTCTATAAACTCTTAAAATATATATACATTTTCAGTAAATCAAGCGTCATCTTGAGTGAGGTTACATTTATCAAAGCTGAATAGGTTGACATTACTATGTTTGGGTACTCTACTCGTGAAGAATTGCCCGGTCACTGTAGTTTATTTAATAAAGTGGAAAGCTTCTTAAGCACATCTAAAAATAACTTACAGTGAAAACAAGGCATTTGGCTCATTTCCTAAATATCGTACACCATGCTGGGATATTAATACTGTGTTTGAACAGGGACAAACATGAATTAAATTATGTTAAAGTTATAATTAATTTCATTTTCTGGCCCCTTAACAATTTTAAAACTCATTAGAGGTTGCATAGTCTAATCATTATTAAATGCTGCTATGTTTAATCACTACGATAATTGCTTATTATGAGCAAGAACCCAGAGTTTTATTGTAACTCAATGGCTTATCAGAAAGGTTAATTGTTGCAATCGGCGGCTCTCACTCAAATGCAGTATTTAGTAAGATGGGATGTTTAGGGGATTATGTACAAAATGGAGTTAACATTTTTTTAAGTCACTCAGTCACTTTTTTGTACATTGCTGGATTGCGAGTCTTGATTGTGGTTTAACCTCTATTTACTATTGTCTGTTTCTAAACCAGTAGTTGCGGCCTTACTTAATTGATCATGATCATGCTCTGAAATGCTACTTACGGGTGCATGGTTTACGGTTTAGGCTTTCAGCCATGTAGCTGCGGGCTTGTTCAATTGAACTGCCATGTAACTGGTGCAAATTTCAAGCAGACTTACGGACGATATGAAGGCATCTGCGAGCTTGCAATTGGATAGGGGCCTTAGACTGGCACAGTGATTCATATATTGTGCAATAATTTATGATATACTTGCTTCTTATTATCTCCATAAGCCTTCACTTCTTTCTTCTATTTTTGTTGTCAACATACTTATATTTTTAAGGAGTGTTTCATAAAAAACAATATTCAAATAAGCAGGTCCTAAACATTACAAAAGTTAATTTTTGCATGAAAACCTTGCATTGCTGCGGTTAAAATCAAATATAAATTCCTCTGTAGAATGCATTTTTAACCATTTTAGAACTTTCTTCTGACAAACTTTATTTAGTGTTTATAAAGGTGAGATACTGAAATCTACAAGGAAATTTTTTTTATTATTCTAGGTTGATTGACTGTTGCTAATACTCCCAAATCAGAGTTTGTCAGTGAAGGTTTGACTCTGTTTCAAAGTTGCATTGATCCAGTAGTGCAAATGTGGTTTTTAACCACTGAATCATTCATTAGTGATGCAAAAATATTAGTAATGTTTAAATCTTGTCCTGCAGTTTGTGGTAAAGTAACTTTTTAATAAATTCAGCAACTAGCCTGGAGTGGCACCTTGGCTAAAGTATCATCATCAAATGATTTTTAGATGGTATTTTAAATAACTAAACTTGATAATGGGAAGAACTATTTCAGAAAGCAAAGAAAAAAACACAGCATTTACATTTATAACTTTTATTTGCAATTATTTATTTACTACAGGCTTTTCCCCTTCTCACTTGATCCAATCTGTTATTTGTTCAAAAGAGTGTGTCCTTGTTTACTAATTACTGCTAATGAAAGCACTTGCCATTGTAAATACCACGTTCACACAGTGTAGGTCTGTGGAAACAAAAATGAGTTGTTAAAACTAAAATGTAGATTTCAATGCATCACAATTGCATATGTAAGATAATAAGTTGTAGGGTATATTTGTTTACATTCTAAAGTCATGTTGTAACATTTCAAGTGTGGTTCTTTAAAGAGTATTTTTTTTACATATGACCACAGTGGCCCTTTAAGTTATTTTAAGTAAATGCCTAAGCCTTCATGTATTTTCAAAAAACAAGATAAAATCCTGAATTAATTCATATAACACTGTTATGTTACTCTGTATGTAGCTAGAATCAAGGGATATCCTTCCACGTAAACAATAATATGTTACTGTTCATCATGTATTGCTTTTTTAGGGATGCACATAAGTTGCGAAAATACAATGAAAAAAATTATTTGGAAAAAGAGCAACTTTTGTGCACATACCCTTTTTCCACCTGCTATCAGCCACGCTCAGCCCCAAGAATAGCGAAAAACCGGAATCCCACATAATTTAAACAATCTCCTGTCACAAATCATCCACCTTGCTCTTCTCATGTGCCCTTTGGAATGCACATTCTATTTGCAATCACTTTCAATCATGACTTATTTATTTGAAACTCTCTTAATCTACTGGCTATCATTGAAACCTGGATCTCTCCATCAGACATTGCCTCCCCTGCAGCACTCTCACATGGTGGCCTACACTTCAGTCACACACCTCAACCTGGGAACAAACAAGGTGGTGGTGTGGGTGTATTACTTTCCTCTTGCTGCACTTTCCACTCCATACCCCCGTGTTCCTTCCCTCCAATTCTCATGTTTTGAAGTTCACACTGTCCTCCTCTTTTCACCATTATCTTTACATTTTGCTGTAATCTGTCACTCACCTGGAGCAATTTCTCTATTTCTAGATCATTTTGGAGCCTGGCTCCCTCAGTTTCTCTCCTCCAATGTTCCTTCACTCATTCTTGGCGATTTCAACATTGGCATTGTCACCCCACCTTCCCAGCTGCCTTCCTGGCTGCCGCTAAACTACTTTCACTTACCTCTTCGTTCGTCCTTCTCCCAATGGACAGATTCCTCAGCTCACAGTGCTGGACACTCCCTTGACCCTATTTTCACCAATCTCTGCACCAACCTAGTCATCTGTCCACTCCCTCTATCTTACCGCCACTTCCTAACCTGCAACCTGACCACACCTTCCTCTCACTGTTCTTCTTCATCCCCGGCCACCATTACCCACAGAAACCTCCAAGCCCTTGACCGACAACAGCTCTCTATCGTGCTTCAACAACTTCTCAGCCCCATCACCAACCTCACCTGATCCAGCTAGTGCATCTAATTATCACCCTATAAAACTAGTTCTCCTGGCTTCAAAACTGCTCTAACAGCTCATCTACAACCTCCTTACCCAACTTATTTCCTCCAATTTTCTTTTTGACACCTTCCAATACGTTTTTTGGCCCCATCACTCCACAGAGACAGCTTTCACAAAAGTCACTAATGACTTGCTCACTGCCAAGTCAAAGGGTAATTTCTCTATTCTATTTTTCCTACATCTCCCTGGTGCCTTTGACACGGTTGATCACCCTCTTCTAATCCAAATTCTCTACTGTCTTGGCATGCATGACACTGCTCTTTCATGGCTCACATCATACCTACAAGATTGAACATTTAGTGTCCTTTTTTTTTGGGCACCACTTCTTCACCTTGCCTCCTGTCTGCTGGTGCATCCCAAGTTTTAGTCCTAGGCACTCTCCTCTTTTCCATCTATACATCTTCACTTGGAACTCTAATAAAATCTTTTGGATCTCAGTGTCATTTCTATGCAGATGACACTCAAATCCACCTCTCAACACCAGATCTATCCACCCTCCCTTCTAGCACATCTGTCTCTCTAGCATATACTCCTGGAGGTCAGCCCACCATCTCAAACGCAACATGATCAAGACTGACCTGCTTGTTTTCTCACCCTCTATTACAGCTTCCTCTCCTCAAATATCTCTCACTGTTTACCATGCCATTATTGCTCCCTCCTCCGAGGCCTGTTATTTTGGACCCTGTCCTCTCTTTCACTCTTCATATATATTTGTTAACAAAATATTGTTTTTTTGACTAACAAACATCTCTAAAATATGTCACTCTCTAACACAAGATACAACTAAAATTCTAATACATTCACCTTGACTACGGCAACTCCTTTCTGGCCTCCCCATTACCTCATTGTCACCCCTCCAATCCATAATCCTCCACTAGATTTTCCTACCATACCACTACCACTCCACTGGCTTCCCATAACCTCCAGAATAACATTTTAAATCATGACCCTAACATAAAAAGCCCTCAACAACAGTGCAGCCCCTTATAGCTCTGCTCTCATCTCAAAATAGTCCCCCACCCTCCATATGTTTTCTGCTAATGACCTTCTTTCCTCCTCTCTTATCACTGCTCTCAATCCCACCCAGGACTTTTCTTGTGTTGCACCTATTCTTTGGAACTCCTTGCCTCGCTCCACTACACTTTCCTCTTGTCTCAAGACATTCAAAACCTCACTAAAAACACATCTGTTTAATGAAGCTTATCTCCTTCAATCTTAATATGCACAATGTATCTTTCACCCTCCTGTTTCACAACCAAACCCTTTAGATTATAAGTTTGTGAGTTTTCAGTCTTATAAGGTGCTTTAGATTCTAAGCTCATTTGCGTTGTATTGAAGCTGTTTTTACCTTGTACTCGTCCCATGTATGGCGCTGCGGAATATGTTGGCGCATTAAAATAAAAAATAAAAATAATAATGATTTGTTCATGGAGGTTAAGAATTCCTTGTCATATTGTTACCAGAAACAACTAATATGTACCGGATACTGGTAAAAGGACACCTTATAGGATTAGTTGTTTCTGGTAACAAAATGACAAGAAATACACAGATGGAAATCAGAGTAAATGTCCATCCATATAAGTCCAGAACCACAATATAAATGCCAGAGGTGTGCAGCTTCTTCTCAGGACACCGTTCCCACTGTGTCCAAGTAATTAGTAAAGATGATAAGTAGGGTAGGGGAACGACAGCGCGCCACCTCCTAGTGCAATATGAGTGTATAATAGGTACGTCAAAACATCAAGCATATAGTATTTCACTCACATAACCCCAAAGTTATGAGGTATCTGTATGGATTAAAAGGGGTACCTCTGGAAGTACATGATGTCCAATCCTCCGATCTCAATCCCAGGCACAGGATACAATCCAGATAGTCTTGTAGCAGGTATAGTTGGATCACCAATGTTATTGAGTACACTATTATATAGTGTCTATAGAACAAAATATGATACCAACGACTTATGTCTACTATAGGGGACAATTTAAACACACGTACAAACAAATGTGTGTTTATCATATATTTATTGTACAATGTGATCCAAAGTACATGCCATATATGGCCAATAGGGATAGGCACAATGAAAATGAATAAAATCAATAATCTAAAAACCTCAAATACTATCAAACGCGTTTCACCATTAAGGCTTCCTCAATGATATAAAAACATAAACAGTATGTAAACATGTATATAAGTACTGCTCATATCAGCACTTGCCAACATCAATCCCTTTCTGCTCTCCCACAGAGGTTTCTTGTATATGTGGTTAAAGGTATATCTAAGTTTCCCTTTCTCTAATCTAACACATGCTGCCTATATAAGATACACACATCACATTGGTTGATTCTATACACACACAGATTTATTTTATTTAAAAATAAATCTTGTTTTCCATGCCCCAAGAGCTGCTTACATAGTCACAGTGTACCTACCAACAGAAACACTGAATTTGGGCACCAATTTTAACCCTTTATTAAACTTCAAGCCAACAGCAGCACAATGCAGAGATCTGCAGTCCAATATCTGTCTCTTCCTTGTTTCTCTGTGCAGGGGAAAAACAAGACTACACATCCCATTATTCCTTCCTGCACAAACTGTCATCACTGATTGATATAATGTATTAGTTGTCTGTGATTGGCCAAAACAAATTATGACTTTTTTGCTAATTTCAGCAGGGATTTTCAGTGGTGTTTGTAAACTCAAGAGATTTAGCAAACTTTAGAGTAAATATAATAATGTTTATTTTCATACATTACTGATTCTCCTCTATTAGATACATTTATAATCCATGAAACTTAAATATGCCTTTAATATACAGTAAGAGTGTATGTAGAAATAGCCTCCAGTCTTAGCCTCCATGAAAAAAGAGGATAGGTGCACAAAAGAAAGGGTTGCTCTTTTTCCTAATATTTTTTGAATAAGCTCTCATGTAACCTAACTACTTTCTTATCATCTTTCCTCATGTATGGATTTTACTGGATCGTTAGATATGTTTGTTTTAAATGAGTATGGGTAAAATGAATGTGGTTATGTATATATGTAGCTAAAATGCTTGTTGTCACATGGGGTCAGTAAAATCTGTATTAGATTGGGGCCACAATGCTTGTCAGGAAAACTGTAATGTATGATACATAAAATGAATTGAACTCACATACACATGGATACAACCCAAGAAAAAAAGAATCTTTGGGTAAGGTATTTTTTTCAAAGCACTGGCTTGTTCACAGGTGACTGAAAAGGAAAAGCTGCCACGAGAATATGATTTGATAAAAATGTTATAGAGCAGGGGTGGGGAACCTTGTTTCCGCCATGGGCCATTTGGATATTTATAAAATCGAGCCATACAAAATTATCAACTTAAAAATTACCCTGCTATATTTGGTCAAACATTTAATTAACTCACCCCTTGTCTCTCTCTATCTCTCTCCTGTGTCTCTCTCTCACTCGACACTTTGAGGAGAGCGATGGGTGGAAGGGCCAGACCAAATGATTTTGGGGGCCTTATATGGCCCTCTGGCCTGACGTTCCCCACCCCTGTTATAGAGGAACTTAAATCCAAGAGGTATTATTAGTTCATTAAATATAAAAGTATTTTAAAATAATATTGTTTTATAGCAGAGGATGGATACAGCGTATAAGAAAATCATATATAAAACAAACTCTTTTAAAGGAAATGTTTAAAAGTTGTTTTTTTTACCAATAAGCCTATAGAAGTTAATCAGTTAAGCTAGTTCCAATTAGTCATGGCAATAGGTGTATTATGCCCTCCCGTTTACAATTTATATCTTCTCTTTTTTTTTCTATATGGATTAATTAAAATATAGTATTAAAAAATGTGGTAACTGATATTTGAACTTGCAACATTTCATATTAGATATAGCTACTCTACATCCTTTGTTTATATGATCAGTGGTGTGTTTTTGCCTAGCCACACAAGGCCTAGGGCAACACATTTTCGGGAGTAGTAAGTTGCTTAAAGTTTCTGGTGCAGTGCCATGGAATAGTGTGTGTATGTATTCAGAAATGTCTACATGCACTAAAAGCTCTGTTTTTAAGTGTACCTGGCACTTTCTGACACAGTGCATAGCTACATAAATATACCTAAACTTAAATATTTAATATACAGGTGTGATAGGAGGACTAATAGTAGGGTTGTATGGGGGTGGGGGGGACACAAATACGAATGGGCCTTTGCCAGTATAAAACCTAGATACACCCATGTATGTAAAAGTTAGTGCACAAATGAATGAAGCTAAAGTGCAATCAGCATTACAGTCAGGGAAATGGAATTCGGATAGCAGTTAATACAATAGTTTTCTGATGATCGCAAGTGATAAAAGCATCTCTGTAGTTTATGAGGAATGCACTGCTCCATTTTGTTTATTGGCTGGCCATGTGAAACAGATCATTGGCTATGTAGACAAGCACTCATTCTCATTTTGTATGCAGCTGCTTGGAAGAGGGCTTATTAAAATGCCTACAACTAAGGCAATTCTTTGATTAATAAAAAAAAAAAAAAGCTTTCCCACAAGATGTCTATGTCCTTTTCTGATTCTGCAAAACACTTTTAGTGTTTTCCATATTCTTTTAGAAGCTTGCCCTATCTGATGGTACTTTAAGCAGCAGTCTCTTAAGTGTTAGCTGCTATTACAGATGAGAAATTTCCTATAGTATATCAGTCATACACCAAGGGTTATTTGCATAAAACCAAAACAGACTAAGATTATATAGCTTTACCATATGCCCCACTTGAAGAATAAAAGATTAATCCTGGCAATACTGCCCCATTTAAGATAAGACTATAATCAAGTCAATGCAAAGCCATCATCACACAGAATCACATATCTCCAGGCTATTACTGTACTTTGTTTTCAAGGGAAAATTGGATGCTTTATCTGTGCAGTATATGGAGAACGCAGAGAAGGGTAATGAATCACATTAGCTAATTTGCTTTGCTGGTGGGAAGCATAGAGACCATCACAATAACCTTTCAGAAAGAGGATATCAGCAGGAAATGTACAGAGTAACATGTTTGAATTACACACTAGCTTTTACCATTTTACTACACAAGGTTTAGTGATGCAGTATAAAGAAGAAACATATTTGTCTTCATTTTAAAGTACAATAGAGAATTGAACTAGGAAACGAGGAGCCTTATTCAATTTGGAGGCCGCAAGTTCCGGGACCTAGGCCGTATGTCTGCAGGCCTGTTGTGGGCCTGCAGCGTGCTCGAGTTATAGTGCTATTCAATTGAACAAGCCCGCAAGTTATGGACCGAAAGCCAAAACTGTAAACCATGCACTCGCACATTACATTTCAGGGCGGCAACTACCGATTTAGAAACAGCCAATAGAAAATTAGACCACCATCATTACGTCAGTCTAAGATGGAGGGTACATGTTAATCAGTTAGGTTCCGGGGTCCAATATGACATCAGACTTGCAAACCTGCATAATATTAAATAATAAAATGTAATGCCGATACTGTTCTAGTCCATGTGGGTGGCCCGATATGTATTAACTAATTGATTCCCGAGATCGATTGAACCGCAAAATGAAACCATTGCCGATTTGTGAGCTTGGGACTGTTGTGCAAATAATTCTAATGTCTTTCATCGCTTTCCCTGTTATTTACAGTGCAGTATTGATTTTTTATTTGCTTTTACAGTGCTACCGATATGTCTTTAACCCCTTTGCGGGTCCTCTCTAGCACTTGTAGTATAATCTTCTACCTTTGCCATTTACGGGTGTGAAAACCTTCGCTGGCTTGGGGAATCGGAGCAATTGAATATCGATTTGCAATTTTAGCGATCGTAACTCTTGCGGCCGTGAAAGATCAAAGGCTTGGACGGGCTGTAACTTGCGATGTTAACCATTGCAAGGTATAGGAGCCCATAACCCAGTCGGAGCCCACAAAAATATGTCAATTGAATAGCAAAATAACTTATGGGCTCCCTTACGGACGCCCGCATCTCACAAGGGCTCAATTGAATGAGGCCCTAAGTCCCTTAGTGATTGACCCTATTGATTTTAACAAAAGAAAAAAAATAGGTATTGGCAAATATTTAAATAGCTAGTGTTTTATTAGATATAGGGACACTGGCGAATAAAAACACTTAACAGCACACTTAATTTCAATGTGCTGTGATTCTCACTTTTTTTTTACAATTTCCTAGAGTGATCCTTAAATAGGTAATAAAACCTTTTGCTCAAATCCTTCTCAGTGTATAAGTGGAAATACTGTTCATTATTTTGGAGAAACACTACCTTAAATATGGGAGTAGTCAGGGTCTTTTATGTAAAGGAATGCAAGGGTTTATTTTCTAACTGCAAGCACAGAATGGAGACTGATAATGGGTATACGGAGTAGCGACAACAGTTCAAATAGACAGTAGACTAGAGAAATTGCATATGTAAATACTGATTATCACGACCCACTCTCTGGCTGGGGTCTGCTGACTTGATTTGGGTTACTCTGGACCTTGGAGCCTTTTTGATTACAGGAGCATCATGTCTCAGCCCTTGGTTTAGACTGAGCAATATTGACAGTAAGTCTGACGAATCTTACTGCAAGCATATGTCCCCGGGTAAATAATACATCTACACACCACGTCTTGATGAAAATTATGAACAACTTCTTTATTTTTACACAAGTATTTACACAACTCACAAAACCAGTACAGGGAGTGGCTACCCCTTTGTCCAACCCTTATCTTCCTCTTGGCCAATGCAGTAATCTCCAGAGTAACTTTATTACCTCTAGCCAATGGACTAGAGGTAAGCTCTGGGAACTTCCAGACCCCTCCCCTGGGCCGCCCACTAGGTGTGGCTACCTAATTCAGTTGCTGCCTGGCTCTCAAGGGAGAAACATCTACCTGTCCTCTGGAATTTGCCCTGATTATCTGAGTGAGAATCCCTGTAGACTCCCTGGGGTTATGGTGCCTCAATGTCTGGCAAATCTCTTTGTTCTGGCCTTGCTATCACTTCAAGTGTTTACTCTAAAGACCATATGGCCAACTCCTGACTGAGAGTTTATACAATGGGGGAGGGTTGACTAATTAAAACATAACTATCACACCCCAATACAATATACAATATAACACTAACATATTATCCCCCATAACACAATATACAGATGGTGGTGATTGGTATATAACAGTCCAGTCCCAATATAGGCCACTGCTGCCAGTCTCAAGATGGCCCCAGCATAGTTCACGCCAAATCCAATTTGGCCCCTGGGTGATTCATGACAACACCTCCCCAAGCGTGGCAGGAAACATCCCTGATTTTTCCAGCTATGCTGATAGTCATGAATGTGCTGGTTTGGCCCTCTGTATGCTATGCCAGTTCTTGTCTGTCCCAAGGTGCAGAGTAAAAACCTCCCCCAGCCCTTGGCCTTGCTCCCACTGTATAGAGCAAATTGCTCTTCCCATTCACACCCACCCAAATAGTCCAGGGTACCTCCCCAATAATCTGGTATCCCAGAGTACAACAGGTGGGCCACAGTTTCTGTCCCATAGCAACTCTGTTCCCCCCAGCCAGTCCCCACCGATGGGCTGGGATCTCTAATACAGTCTCTGGGCCTATGGGATCGCAAAGGGACAGCTCCTCTTGGCTTCCTTCCTCTGGTCCAGCTGTTTCCGTTGCTGCTTGGGGAGCTACGCTGCTCCCACCCAAGCTGTGCTTACACTCCTCCATTGCCCGGGGTTGAGCAACTTTATCCCAGTCCTTTCTGTTGAACTGGGTCTTTGGAGTGGTGTCTGTTCCAGTGGGCCCCTGGACAATGGTTATCCAGGGTATCTCCCCACTTGGTACACCCTCTGTCATGGTGCCACTCTGCACCCATAATGCTTTTGCCAAAGCTGGCATGCTTGCTGCCCCGGCCTGGCTCTTTGTGCCCCTGGCACTCTCTTGCTGTGTGAGGTCAGGTTCCTTGTAGCCAGAAACCAATTCCTTTCCCTCCCCACAGTCTCTTACACAACCCTCCTGGGCTCTGTGCTTTACTAGCACCTCTGGGGACAACTCCCCTGGACTGTCAGGGTACAGACAGTGGTTATCTGATGCAGGCTGGGGAATCTCATCATTCCCACCCAGCCTGGCCTCTAAGGCTCCCTGCCCACCGTCCATTACACAATCATCACGAGCCTCTGGCTCCATTAACAGTTCTGGCCAACACACTTTGCCTAGAACTTCTGAGGGCAGACTTAACTTATCTGGCCCTAGCTTGTGAACAGTTCCCACTTCCTCTGGGATTAAATCTCTTGGGGTATCAGGGGGCAGACATGGATTATCTGACCCCACCCAGGGAACATTCCACTGGGTCTCTGGCTCTTGGGGCTGGTGACTAGGCCCTGACACAGTTACTGCATGTTCTAGGGGCAAACATTCTCCATCCCCAGGAGTTGGCAAAGGAACAGTGTTTACCCCTTCCCACTCCTCACTTTGTTTACAGTCTAGAAATGCCTCTCCCCAGTTCCAGTGAGCATACTCCCTCTGGTACATACCGTCTGAGTTGAAAAAATACTTCTTGGGTATCGCATCCCACAATTCCACATACTCAGCCTCCAGTTGCAGCTCTTGCTGAATCAGGGGTTCCAGCAAAGGAGCCTCCGGGAACCATGCTTCCAGTCCCAGACCCCGGCAGCGTTCAACAAACAAGTTATTATGCCTCCTTGCAGTTCCCATGCCACATTCCGGATCACCATTCAGAATCTCACCGACCCCATATTCTAGATCCAAACGAAAATAGAGATCCTCTCTCCGGCCACCCAAGGACTCTATCCTGGCAAGGTACTGGTTCTCCAAGTCCATCTCTTTCTCTACCAGTTCCTCCAACCAGCTTGCCAGCTCATGGCCATGCCATAATTGCATGAATGCCATCCATTGATTTAGCAGGAGTAGTCTGTAGTCCTCTGCTTCCATCTGCTCCATTTTCTGGTCCTTCTTAGAGTACCCCACCACTGTGCCACCAATTATCACGACCCCCTCTCTGGCTGGGGTCTGCTGACTTGATTTGGGTTACTCTGGACCTTGGAGCCTTTTTGATTACAGGAGCATCATGTCTCAGCCCTTGGTTTAGACTGAGCAATATTGACAGTAAGTCTGACGAATCTTACTGCAAGCATATGTCCCCGGGTAAATAATACATCTACACACCACGTCTTGATGAAAATTATGAACAACTTCTTTATTTTTACACAAGTATTTACACAACTCACAAAACCAGTACAGGGAGTGGCTACCCCTTTGTCCAACCCTTATCTTCCTCTTGGCCAATGCAGTAATCTCCAGAGTAACTTTATTACCTCTAGCCAATGGACTAGAGGTAAGCTCTGGGAACTTCCAGACCCCTCCCCTGGGCCGCCCACTAGGTGTGGCTACCTAATTCAGTTGCTGCCTGGCTCTCAAGGGAGAAACATCTACCTGTCCTCTGGAATTTGCCCTGATTATCTGAGTGAGAATCCCTGTAGACTCCCTGGGGTTATGGTGCCTCAATGTCTGGCAAATCTCTTTGTTCTGGCCTTGCTATCACTTCAAGTGTTTACTCTAAAGACCATATGGCCAACTCCTGACTGAGAGTTTATACAATGGGGGAGGGTTGACTAATTAAAACATAACTATCACACCCCAATACAATATACAATATAACACTAACATATTATCCCCCATAACACAATATACAGATGGTGGTGATTGGTATATAACAGTCCAGTCCCAATATAGGCCACTGCTGCCAGTCTCAAGATGGCCCCAGCATAGTTCACGCCAAATCCAATTTGGCCCCTGGGTGATTCATGACACTGATAACTTTCCAAATATACATTTTGTAATACCTTTTCTAGTCTTATGCATCATACTGCTTATCTAACTCTTCATCTTCTTTTTAACACTTGATAGATCTGGAGGATATTTTGTATAATTTCATAGTTGTCTCATGTACTAAGCCTTTTGGACCTTTGCAATTGTCTCTGACTCGCTTTTGTTTGTTGCAGCCGTTTAGGCTAACCTTTAAGCAAAACTTCAATGGTTTCCATCTACCCAGAGCCAAGTCTTTTCCTATTCCCAAACAAGTCTTGTATTCCTCTGTCTGTGATTGCTAATAATGGCCGTCTGTTACCCTTTCATAAACCACATTAATCTTTCACTGTTAGTGTATCCCTGAAGTAAACGCACGTAGGGCCGTGTATTGAGCGTAGCGTGCGTCCGAATCTAGGATGCGCGCGTTTAATACAGGGATACACTAGCAGTGGAGCCAGCATATTTTTACGTGCAGGAGCATATCAACAAATGAAGTAGTTACAATAAAACAAGGACGTGCAGGAGCCAGCATTCTTTGGGGACATAGATTCTGCCAAGGAACTAGGCATATTCCGCCATGGTGATACATAAAATCTTTCCAAGAAAACGTCCACATTCCAACAGACATGACGTTCAGTTGCCTCAGTGGCATTTAGCTCACAGAACTTACTTTTACATGTCTACTGTATTTCTGTCCTCAAATTAACTAAGAGAACTCTATATAACCCAAAACTAATTTGTAATGTTTGGTGCCATTGTTCTGTTCTTACACCAAGAATTAGAGTACAGACAGCCTTAAACACAATACCAAAAATTGGTACATCCAGTGAACTATGAGAGAGTACCCTTCAAATTGGAAATAATACTAGTGGTATATGTGTTGACATATAAAAAATTAAGCAGGAAAAGTATACATTTAAACTAGTAGTTGGCATTCTTGATATTAAATAATATACATGACCAGATATTCCTTAACCCATATTCCATAAAGGACCAGGCAAGAAATATTTATTAAACATAACTTTTATTAATAGTTAATTAGTAATACAGTAATACCCTGATAGGAGTATTGTATTCACCAAATATAAAATAGTTAACTTATTTAGGCTGATTATTTAGGCTGATTGGTGCTTATACTCAAAAAGAGCAAGTGTGTAAAGTGATGTTGCATTTAATACTCTATAACATAGCTAGCATTCATCGTTAATAACTTTAATATATTGACCAGATAGCAACTGGTTAGTGCTTATACCTAGAGAGAAATGTAAACTGTTGTAAGAGATTACCTATATCCCACACCACGACTTGCATATAAATATATACATGTAGTGTTAATCAGGCAGAAAAAACATTAATATAGTGCTTTTTTTTATTTATTATTTTTTTATTACAGGTAGATATATGACATACAGAATTACATTCTTGTTTAGAAACATGTTACACAAGTATATAATACTGACTATATTCCGTGAACCAAGAAGTTTCAATTATATTATTAGGATTGGTTAACTCACTACTTGGATCACCTGAACACATTCAAATTGCAACCACTGTATTGATCATGAAATCCGCCTCCTCCCATTTTCATGATTTTCCTCCTCACAACCATCTAAATAGCGAGCTTCAAAAATGTAGGTTATTCCTGACCTATCAAGTACAATCTTCATCACAGAATTTTACAGGTAATACCCTCTATACAGTTACTGCTATCTTTATTAATCCTAGGGAATAGCTGGCTTCATCGGTTTGAGGCAGTGATATAGGGTGTTATGGTACACAGGATATCCCTATAGGGGAGGAGTGTGCTTAAAAACTAAAAAAGGAAAAGACATACAATAAACATATTAACAAATAACCTGTCACATTTGTCAACTTGGTCAATATTATTATTTTTTTTAGATTAAAGTAATCTTTTTATACCTGTTCCTGTTCTCCGCCTCCAGTCCCTCCCCTAGTCCTTCCTCGTTGGTCCCCGGCCTCCGGCTCTCTACCTTCTCCACAAATTGTATCCATCAAAATTTATTGGATTTTAGTTTATGGCCAGGACCCGGATGCCTGTAAAAGCTAACCAGGGGCCCTAGATCTCCAAAAATGTGGGTATAGTGTTTGCAAGGCAGTGTGAAATTCTCTTGTTTGATGCAATGAAGTGTACCTTTGCCTCTGTTGCCACTAAGTCTAATAAGCTTGTCTTCCGGTTTAGTACTCAAATGTACATATGACAAAATAACTACAGCATCATTTATGAAAATTAAGAGAAAGAGATCTTATTGCTAATTAGTGATTGCACCTACGTTGTTAAGAAAGTTTAATGTTGGTCAATAGTTAACCACATTTAAGACTACAATTAAGTGTGTAAAATAATGTATAGGAATTATACTTAATGTAACACTTTTTGCATTGTCCCAAACCTCTGTTTTATCTCAGTAAAAATGATCTGCTATTCCACTGCCCATATTTGCTGGAGAGTTCCCAAGTTCTCCTGTGATATTTAGTCAGCTTTATTCCCAGGTAGTGTCTAACATGTTTGTTCTTCTCTTCCCTGCTGTTCTGCTGTAATGGTAGGAAGATAACTGTAAGGGAATTAGGGAATGGTGAATTGCTTTGTAGGAGTACAGAAAGGAAATAAGAATATTGGTGTTATTTTTCATATGCAGATTGTGGCATAATCTAGAAAGGTTTTGAGAACTGTTGAATTAGGGCCTCATTCTATTATCGGCCGTAAATCGGCCATAAGGCTGCGATTCCTTGCGGGGGTTCTGTTAACTCGCAATTCAATTATACGGCCCCGCAAGGATCTCCTCTTACGGCCGGCCGCATATCTTGAAACCGGCTGTAAGCTCTGAAATCTAAAAACTCAAAAATAAATTCAAGCCTGCACTGTACAGCTCTGTAAATGCTAGGGATCATATTGGGGGACATGAGATTTAAAAGTAACCCACTCTTAAGCTTGCACATTAGCCCAAACCCGAGTTCAAATTAACAGTTTTTTTTCCGGCTGCGGCGTGGGCGTGTCTGAGGTGCTCCAAGCCCTATGGACTTTTTACATGGATATTTTACGTATATTGAAAAATATATATTTTACGGATTTGAGTATAGGGTAATTATGTGCTATTTTTGCTAACACCGAATATCACTTTATAGACTCCGCAAAGTGCAGGATGGCTTTATTTGAGCTATTTTATGTGCTTAATTGGTGCTAGCGGGACCTGTTTGCTGCAAGGAAGCTGCGGCTCGTTTTTAGCCTTGCAGAGAGGGTTCCCGGAGCAATTGAATCGCAACCAGGCTTTTCTTACGGCCGATTTCCTTGCGGCCGTTTAGATCAAAGGCTTTCCTCCGGCGCGATTGGCCGCAAGAGATAACAAGGCGCCGGCCGATAATAGAATGAGGCACTTAGAATTTAATGTTGCACAATAATTGTATATGTTAAAGATAAACTAATAACGCTTCTTTCTGCTCTTTCTGGGACTTTCTTGTTGATTAGGCAACATTCAGCCAGTATTTGGAGAACATTCAGTGTTTCTATATCAACAAAAGATTGCGCATTAGTGCAAAAATATGAGACACCAACCCACCAGATGTAAACAATTTGCAGTGTAATATATCAAATAAGATTACTTTATTAATTTGAAGGACTGTAACATCTGCTACATACCACTTATAACAAGGTAAACAACTTCACATTGATAAGAAGACTCACCAAGGTGAATACTTTTTCACTAGTAAGGCAAGATGTCTTACTTTTAGTCTTGCTCAAGTCTATTTACTACATTGTGAGTTGAGCTCTTAAACTTGAAAATGAAGTTACGTGAACTGTGGAGGTCTCATCTCACTAAACAGAAAGACTTCTTTTTGAATTGGTGTTTTAATTAATTTGCTGTTGTGTTAAGAGGGAATTAAGTGTCTACTACCACTTCTAACAACTATAGGGAATCCTGTTTTAACCAGAAAACCTATCACATATATAGTTATCATAATTGCGAGTTTGTTGGTAACACTATGTTAAACGTTTCGGGTTGCGCATGGGCAATGAGCGTGCGGGCCTCGCAATGAACGCCACAGGCCCGAAATTTACTGGTTTGACGGGGGCTGCAATTAGCACCAAAGGCACTCATCCCAAGGCCTGTAAAGTAGAAGGGGGAGAGGCTCTCAATGAGCGCTGAAGGTGCTCATTGCGAAGCCCGCAATGAAAGCCGAAGGCGCTCATCGTGAGGCCCGCAGATGAGAGGGGGGACAGGTTACACACGGCTTCCGAGTTAGGGCCTTCAAAAAAATTATGGTTTTAACGACCGACATTTATTTTAAGCCCGTAACTCGGAAGCCATTTGGAGGGCACCAAAAGACGCCATTTGATTACAAAATTACCTGACAACCTCACACACAGCACAGGGGGAGAGGCAGGGAACCTGTGAGTGAGATTGAGGCAAATTTGTTATTCAATTGTCATTTTTGGAGGTCTGAAAACGGCTAAACGAGAAACACAAATGGTGGCTGTGAAGCCGTAATTGTTTTTCAAGGCCGCAAATCTGAAGACCATTTAGGGCATGGGGAAATTGATCAATTTCCAAAGCCCACAAATGGTTTCACACGTGTAAATGAAAAAAGTAAGGATAGAGAGAGGGGGGAGAGGGGGGAAAGAGACACAGGGAATGGAGTGGTGGGGAAAGAGACACAGGGGTGAGAGGGGGGGAGAGACATAAGGGAGGTAGATAAGGGGGGGGGTTTCGGGTTTGCCGACGTCTGCAATGAGCAGCGAAGCCAGAGGCGCTCATCGCGAGGCCCGTAAAGTAGATGGGGGGGGGGGGGGGAAGCCTTGCATCCTGTGGCAAACAGCATTGCCAGCCTTTACATTTTACTGCCGTCATTTTTGACAGGCAAGTCGCTAGTTAAAAATATAATTGTTTTATTGGAAATGTAGCTTGTTTCAAGAACAGTATGCATATTTCATATATTTATTATAAAATTCATATAATTTACTGCCTAGTAAACAAGGGATATTTATATTCTAGAAAAAACATTATATGTTAACACAATGATAAAAACATAAATAAAGTATCCATGATTATATCTTATGTAGATGCAGGCTGCAATGCCCATTGTGCATCAAATGCAAGGACGTCCCTTAAATCTGAATAGTCAACACTTGTGGCTGTGTGATTTATCATAATTAGATTAAGAATCAGCAGTAGGGCGTACATCTCTCTATAATTCTTCTCTGCCTGGAACACAGGATCAATATCTTATGGACAATATGTAATAAATCTGTTGATCTGACAAAATGGTCAAGAGGCCTCCTCCTGCTAACAATTAATGTTTTTTCTGATCTCATTCTAATGGTTGCTATAAAATGTCTTTAATAAAATCTGACTGGTAGGGTTATTGGTTTAAACTGATTTTTTTAAAGGTCACCTATATTAAATGTTTCTTTTCTTGCAGCTTAGATTCAGCCTTCCAATTCATGAACATATACCTTGGATATGTTTAACAGTGACTGTATATGAAAAGGACAGAATAGGATTTTTGTGTTTGGAAGGGCAGAAGTGTCACCTTAAAGGGATATTGGAAGGTTCTCTGTTTTTAATATTAAAATGAACTACCTATGTGTATTTGCATATCTAAACATCATTTTAGTTAACAAGTAATAGTTGTAGTTTACAGGCGCCTGTAATGTAGGCCGTAAACAAATTTGCTATTGAATTGTCGTCTTTTTGCAAGCTGCAAACTATGTACGGGTTACGGGCTGAAAATCCCTGTGGTTGTTACCACCATAAGCTACGCTCCTTATAAGCCTTTGATCTTTCAGGTCCGCAAGAGTTACAATCCCAAATCGCTATTCAATTGCTACAATTCCGCAAGCCCGCAAATGTTTTCACACCAGTAAACGGCAAATGTAGAAGAAAATCCTACGGGTACCAGATGGGACCCGCAAAGGTGTTAAAGACATGTCCGTAGCACTGTCAATGCAAATAAAAAATCAATACTGCACTGTAAATGACGGGGAAAGCGATGGAAGACATTAGAATTAATTGCACAACAGCCTCGAGCTCGCAAATCTGCAATAAAAAAACATTTATTTTTATGTTTAATTTCAGGGTTATATTGATCCCGGGAATCAATGGTTTAATACGTATCAGGCCACCCATAAGGACTAGAACAGTATTGGCATTCATTTTTATTATTTAGTATTTTGTGTGTTTGCGAGTCCAATCGCACATTGGGCCTCTAAACGCTAACTGATTGACATGTGACCTCCATCTTATACTGCCGTAATAATGACGGTCTCATTTTCTATTGGCTGTTTCTGACTCGGGTGTTATGGCCTTGCTTAATTGGCTCACGCTCTGAAATGCTACATATGAGTGCATGGTTAACGTTTTCGGATTGTGGTATGTAAGTTGCGGCCTTGTTCAATTGAATTGCTCCATAATTGTAGCAAATTTTAAGCCTGCAGCAAGTCCACAGACATACAGCCTTTATACCGTAACTTGTGGTCTTGCAATTTAATGAGGCCCAATGTTTCTAGCAAGTACATCATTTTATTTGTGTGATCTATAATATAATAAAATTGTTAATAGGCACAGTGTTTTTCATTGCTAGCATCAAATAATTGGCTCACATATATGCAACGTTTATTTGTTGTTGCGTTATATTTTATAGATTTATTTTTATGTATTTACTTACAATTGTATGTATGTTAACTTACATTAACCGTGCTGCTTTACATAGTTATAAATCTGCATCTCATCGTTTTGGTAATATAAATATTTTGTTAAATAAACTTTAAAGAAAGTGTATAAAGTTAGGTTTGGATTTGTTACTGAAACAGTGCAGTGGGCTAGAGCAGGGGTTGGCAAGTTCGGTCCTGGAGGGCCACACAAGCCTGGATTTGAAGATATCATTTCTGTGCACAGGTGAGTCACAGCAGGGATATCATCAAATCCAGGCTTGTGTATGGCCATCCAGGGCGGAACTTGCCCACCCCCGGGCTAGAGGTAATATCAGGGAAGTAGGGTGAACGTTGTATGAGGGCTGGGAACAGAGGAAGTGGGTCTCCAAAAATGTGCACAATGTGCCTTTAGGGAGGTGCAAATTATGTTTATTCGATTTAAAGTGACACAGTGGGGCATGCCCAGTCTTCTGTTCTGCAGGTGACTTACAGTGAAGACAATGGAACTAAGCCCAATGAGGTAATCACTCGTTATTTGCAATGATCTCTCCTCAATCACCATCATACATATTTATTTTTGAACGGATCAGCAAAAACTACTTCCTATCTAAAATCTGCAAAATTGGGTGTTAGTGCTCTGTAGTTTTTTTAAATCATTTTTTTTGATAAAGCAAATGTTCTTGCCTATAGTTTTAAACTATATAGTATTTGAAACCTCTACAGTTTCAGGAGGGAGAAAGAACAATAGTGGAATAGGTAGGAATGGAATTGCCAGAGGTATTCAAATGCAATGGGGAGATCAGTGAGAGCTGATATAAAAAAGAAACAGCCTTACTAAATTGTGATTTGGACAATTAGAAAGGGCTCTATATAAGCACATAGGGCCTCATTCAATTGCGATTTGGCCAATTGAATAGGGCCCTATATAAGCACAGAGCATATATTTTTTACAGAAGTTTTAAGTTAGTGAACTTCTATCCAAAAGCAAGGTCTTCACTAACTAAAAACTTCTGTAAAAAAATATGCTCTGTGCTTATATAGAGCCCTATTCAATTGGCTGAATCTCAATTGAATGAGGCCCATAGTATATTTTTTTACAGAAGTTTTTAGTTAGTGAACCTCTGTCCAAAAGCAAGGTCTTCACTAACTAAAAACTTCTGTAAAAAAATATGCTCTGTGCTTATATAGAGCCCTATTCAATTGACCGAATTACAATTTAATAAGGCTGTTAACCTCTTATTATTTGTATATGTGTTTGTTTACTTTTTTGTGTATGATATTTCTTCAGTTAATAGGAATCCATAAATATAGTTTCAATTGTTATACTCTCTTCACTTTATACTGATTTATTTTGAAATGTTTGAAACAATAATATTTTTTGGACTTTTAATGCAGGTCTGTTTTTTCCTTGAAATAGTTTCCTGTTAGTGGAGCCGATTATCCGGAATTGTTTTCTGACCTTGGCAGCTTGAAATCCCTAATTATCCAGTAAATGTTTCATCTTTATAGAATAGGCTGTTACTTTTGTCAGTACAATTGGCAATTTCTGAACTATGGAAAACCACAATGGAAACAAAGCAATTAAGAGGCAGCTTGCAAGATGGAGACTGAAATCATCCCAAGAGGTCTATACTGAATAGTGTAGTTTAAAGGACAGTGACATCAATTTTTTACATTTGGTAAACATACTAAAACATGTATTGCATGACAAAACCACAGAAAACCGTTAACACTTGCTTGAAACTTGTACACTTGGAATGAATATTACACACTTGGAAATCAACTGGATCTTCATTACAGACAAATTAACAACATACTTACCTCTCCTATACCTACCTTTTCCTTTTCTATTTCTATTCATACTTAATTGAATTATCTATTTTCTGTTCCATCTAACTGCACTATGATTTAAAATTATGAAACAGAAAAATTTAAACGAATAGTTAAAAATTAGCTTGAAGCTTGGGCCTGATTAATTATCTAGAACCATCTATTCACATCGCCCATTTCTTTGCCCTGGATTGCATCCATGTTCCACACCACAGTCTAATTAACTAACCTCATACTACTGAATGTTGTTGGAATAGTTGACAGGCATGATTATACAGCTAATGTCATGAGAAGCAACCAACTGGACTGCCAATGAATGGATCTGTGTCGGTATTAGGAATTCTCCTGGCAGGAGGCTTGCTTCAGGATCTGTGGAGAGCAGGAATGCAGTTCTGGAATGTAGATGCATGATTTCTTAGTAAACGTACTGGAAAAAATTGATTAAAGTATTTTTCTCAGCCCTCAGAAAAAATATCTGATACACTTGTATACCTTCGAAAGGGTCAATGCACTTTATTGAAACTCATAGGGACTTATATACAAGAGAGAACAAACAGGTCATTCAATTACTCTGAGTGCAGAGTAACAAAATGAATTGTAATTACAGTAGAGAAGCCACCAAGCTATTAACTCAGCAGGAGGTCTTCAATGCTTGTAACACATTGGGCCTCTAAGACCAGTCCTTGCAAACAACAACTGAACTACAGCATGCAAAAAACATATACCAACTTCAGGCCTGCTATACATGAACACAATCAGTATGACAAGTGGTTAGCTCACAAAGACACAAGAGGTATACACTGGGGATGATAGTCTCCTGACTTTAGACAATCCAAACAGAGCAGGGGTGTCCAAGTTCAGTCCTGCTGGGCCGCACACATGCCTGGATTTGAGCATGTCCCTGATGCATGCAGGTGAGTGAATCACTTCTTCAGTCATGCTGATTGACTCACCTGTGCACAGAAAGGAAAGCCTCATTTCCAGGCCTGTGTGCGGCCCAGCAGGACAGGTGGTTACCACAGGGTTAGCCCTTGGCTGGAAACAAGGCTAGGTCCCTCTATTCCATGCACCATGTTCTTTCTCTTGTTAATTTCAGTTTGTTTTCTGCAAGTTTTCATAAGAAAGAAATGTTTCAGAATTGTTTATGTTTTGTAGTGTATATATGTATTTTTAGAGGAGTGAGCATGTTAATTATATGTACTTAAACTTATGCTGTCATTAATGAATAGTCTTCCTATTCTCAAAAATGTTAGTCCCTCTTTGGTCACTGGAAATGTTGGAATATGTGCAATCAATGGTCATACTCCTGGATGATTTTGTCACAGCCTGATCTGTCTGGAAGAGAAACCTAAAAAATACCAGCCATCTATATGCTAGTTTTCCCCGTCAAAAGCTAATTATTTGACTAATGTGTTTTGCTAATAGTGAAATGATTACTACAGTTGAGTATAAATAAAATATTGCATTTCACTTAAAAAATATAGATCACTGTGTTGTTATCTATGCAGGAAAACAAGTAATCTGTCTTCATAACTCTAATTATCTCAATGATTTCAGTCAGTGACCCATATTTGTTTCTTTGCAGCTGTCGAACCTAGATGCTGTGAGCAAGAGACCTGGTGGCATTTCCTGATCATTATCATTGCTGCAGTGTTCCTCTTTGTAGTTGTAATCATGTGCTATAAAGCCATAAAAAGGTAAGGCTCTTTATATGTTTTGCTGGAAAATAATATAACCACAAATATCTATCTATATCTAATATCATGTCATTATTTTCAGCAACTGTAAGTGCATGACTTTTGTTAAAAGACCACCGAGGTACCATATGTTTCCTATGTTACAATTGCCTTGATAATGGTAAAAATGTGGTTATAATGTAATAAATAAATAAATACAGATATTGAAAGTTTAGCTATTATATGAAATTATATTGTGCAGGGAGCAGGGATAGCACTATATATGATACGATCTGCTTTATAAGCTTAGCAGGGACATAAGATATACATAAGCTTTCAATGGTTTCTTCTGGAAACTTGTATTTCATAATGCAATCAATTATAATGCATATAATGCAGGTTAAAAAAAGAAGTAAAGAATTTCTGCACCATTAAGGAAAATTGCAAATAACAGTTAATCAACGTAAGGTTGCATTTTTCTATTTTGGCTATTATTAAGTTAAGCTACAGTGGCCCTTTAAGGGCACACCTTATAAATACTGTCATAAGATCTCATAAGCCCATGTTCATTCAGACCAATGTTATTTATTATTAAAGGTGTAAGAGGTGTTAATATCTAGGTCAAGTAGCTATCAAATGAAAGAACACACAATGGGATGTATGTATTCATATAAAAGGTGTGCAACTTGCCTAGTTTGCATTTTACTTCTCCATGCTTGAGACAAAAAGGAGCAGCTATTGAGAATTCAGTTCTGTGACAGATTGCACCTCTCAGTCTTCTGAGCCAAACAGATTACAGATTTATGAGAAGGTGCACTTAAACGAGGAATAAAATGTTTTAATAAATAGATCATTGTTTCTTCACAAATTAAGCGTTGGAATGAAAAATATACAAGTTCTATCATTTTGATATATACCGGTATGTGTGTATGTGTATATGTATATATATGTGTGTATATATATATATATATATATATATATATATATATATATATATATA
This sequence comes from Discoglossus pictus, assembly GCA_027410445.1. Taxonomy (NCBI): domain Eukaryota; kingdom Metazoa; phylum Chordata; class Amphibia; order Anura; family Alytidae; genus Discoglossus; species Discoglossus pictus. Next base: position 193,519,380 of record CM050168.1, on the reverse strand, counting down.
TATATATATATATATATATATATATATATATATATATATATATAGTCAGGTCCATAAGTATTGGGACATCAATATAATTCTAATCTTTTTGGCTCTATACACCACCACAATGGATTTGAAATGAAACAAACAAGATGTGCTTTAACTGCAGACTTTCAGCTTTAATTTGAGGGTCTTTACATCCAAATCAGGTGAACGGTGTAGGAATTACAACAGTTTGTATGTGTGCCTCCTACTTTTTAAGGGACCAAAAGTAATGGGACAGATTAACAGTCATAAAACAAACTTTCACCTTTTAATACTTGGTTGCAAATCCTTTGCAGTCAATTACAGCCTGAAGTCTGGAACGCATAGACATCACCAAACGCTGGGTTTCATCCCTGGTGATGCTCTGCCAGACCTCTATTGCAACTGTCTTCAGTTCCTGCTTGTTCTTGGGGCATTTTCCCTTCAGTTTTGTCTTCAGCAAGTGAAATGCATGCTCAATCGGATTCAGATAAGGTGATTGACTTGGCCATTGCATAACATTTCACTTCTTTCCCTTAAAAAACTCTTTGGTTGCTTTTGCAGTATGCTTTGGGTCATTGTCCATCTGCACTGTGAAGCGCCGTCCAATGAGTTCTGAAGCATTTGGCTGAATATGAGCAGATCGTATTGCCCGAAATACTTCAGAATTCATCCTGCTGCTTTTGTCAGCAGTCACATCATCAATAAATACAAGAGAACCAGTTCCATTGGCAGCCATGACACTACCAACACCATGCTTCACTGATGAGGTATGCTTTGGATCATGAGCAGTTCCATTCCTTCTCCATACTCTTCTCTTCCCATCACTCTGGTACAAGTTGATCTTAGTCTCATCTGTCCATAGGATGTTGTTCCAGAACTGTGAAGGCTTTTTTAGATGTTGTTTGGAAAACTCTAATCTGGCCTTCCTGTTTTTGAGGCTCACCAATGGTTTACATCTTGTGGTGAACCCTCTGTATTTACTCTGGTGAAGTCTTCTCTTGATTGTTGACTTTGACACACATACACCTACCTCCTGGAGAGTTTTCTTGATCTGGCCAACTGTTGTGAAGGGTGTTTTCTTCACCAGGGAAAAAATTATTCGGTCATCCACCACAGTTGTTTTCCATGGTCTTCCAGGTCTTTTGGTGTTGCTGAGCTCACCGGTGCGTTCTTTCTTTTTAAGTATGTTCCAAACAGTTGATTTGGCCACACCTAATGTTTTTGCTATCTCTCTGATGGGTTTGTTTTGTTTTTTCAGCCTAATGATGGCTTGCTTCACTGATAGTGACAGCTCTTTGGATCTCATATTGAGAGTTAACAGCAACAAATGCAAATAGAACACTTGAAATGAACACTGGAGCTTGTATCTGCTCTTTGTAAATGGGATAATGAGGGAATAACACACGCCTGGCCATGGAACAGCTGAGCAGCCAATTGTCCCATTACTTTTGGTCCCTTAAAAAGTGGGAGGCACATATACAAACTGTTGTAATTCCTACACCGTTCACCTGATTTGGATGTAAATACCCTCAAATTAATGCTGAAAGTCTGCAGTTAAAGCACATCTTGTTAGTTTCATTCCAAATCCATTGTGGTGGTGTATAGAGCCAAAAAGTTTAGAATTGTGTCAATGTCCCAATATTTATGGACCTGACTGTATGTGTGTGTGTGTTTGTTTATATATATATATATATATATATATATATATATATATATATATATATATATATATATATATGTTAACATCCACTGTAATGCCCTAACAGCTTACCTTCAAAGATCAGACTCCGTTACTGCTGGTCTCCACCAATTAGGTCAATGGGGGAGGTGGCTTTTTCTGACACGTAGTGCTACATTTTCAGTTATATAAACACATTTTCTACATTTGCTAGAAACTTGCTACTTTAAAGGGGTTTCCCTTGTTAACAAGATGTTGCTGTGGGGGCAGCCTATGAATAATTGCTTGGCTTCTAATTAAAATGTTCTTAAACCCATTTGATCTCAAAAAGCCTAAATCTCCCTCCCCCCTTGATGTCCTTATCAGGTTGGCCGTAATCTGCCCAATTTAAAAACTGAATTGAACATTGCTATTATAAGTCATTAAAGAGGATTTTTAAAATTCATAACAGTGGTCATTACAGTGATCCTTTGAGTGCACTCATCATATATAAAATATTTTTTAATGCATTTTGTGCATTTTACGTGACATTGATAACTGATCATGTAACCATAGACAGATAGTTACTATACAATGCAAAACAGCTTTTAATAAACGTTTTTGTACTTAACTAAGTTTTAGACAAACGATTGTCCTGCTTAAAGGAGTATTATTCTCAAATACAAATGCAGTGTTAACAACATTGACCAATTTGGAGTAAATGTATATACCATCATATTATATCATAAACTAATGTTTCTTTAAATACCTAAATAGAATTATTCAAACTTTACATATCTGGTCTATTGCACATAAATATGTATATGATTTATCTATGACCGCACCGTGTACCTGTGTTCTCTCCATACAAGGAGAAAAAAACAACCATAATCCGACCTAGCACTAACCTGAGACCATCCTAAAAGTGTACACTAATGTGTAGACGCCTGCTATACTTTCACTAACTAATACTAATCACCCCAATTTTTTTTCTCCTAATTATGAATGCAACCACTAACATAAACTTACACATACCAGCTCCTATATAAATGACCACTGTTGTTATTGAACAGTTGCATTAATGCACCAGTGTAGTGCTATCCAACTTCCTCAAAAGTTTTGGGCTGAACTTAAAATCATAATTTATAAAACAATGTGTGTATATATATATATATATATATATATATATATATATAAATTGAAGAGTGAAGCAGCATATATGTAATTAAAGAGTGAATGCCCAGTAATTATGAATCCATTTATACATTTATATTTAAGAATTACTATATATATATATATATATATATATATATATATATATATATATATATATATATATGATATATATGTGATATGATATAAGAATTAATAATAAGAATTAATATACAATATGCAACAAGTTTAAACTGTCCAAGGTGTTTTATCTTAATAATATTAGGTTTGTTAGGAGACTGTCCCTGGATGAAGAAAACAGCTGATGTGCTGCATTCAGCTACAGGCTTCCAGTTGGACAGCACTAGGAAAGTATGTCTTATCATTTTAAGCTGTGTTTGTAAGTCCTCAATGGTCAGTCCCTGAAAAATCACATGAATTACTAAATAGGAAACAAATACAATATGTGAATATGTTGGCCCTTGCAAAGCACATTGTAAAAAACTTACCTTGTTTAGCTGAATCTATCTTCCTAATTGTAATAATGCCCCCGGAGGGTTGGAAAGCTCTCAAATTCATCTCACCAGCATCTTACACTGACATCACATTACAAACTAATCACATATATAGTTGTGAGCATGCGGGCCATTGCTGGGCATGAGGGCAGCGGGCGGGGGCCTCAGTTGCTGGCATGGAGCACCAAAGGCGCTCCTTGCCAGAAACTGCGACCCTCGCAAACTTTACGTCGCAACGCAAACAACACGACACACCAACTACGACCCTCGCAAACTTTACCTCGCAACGCAAACAACATACGAGACACGTTAACACACATTACGACCTCGCAACACTCGGACGCAACTCGCAAACATTACAAAATTCAAAACATAATAAATACACACAGCACATACATAAAAAGCTTACCTACAGCAAGAGGGAGCACCCAGGACCTCAAAAAACCAACTTACACCTTGATTTCACTCAAAATAAAAGAGTTTAGACACTAAAAAATGGCCGCCGAACAAAACGAAAACGAGGCTACACACGCAAACACCATACGAGACACGTTACCACACATTACGACCTCGCAAAAATCGTCCGCAACCCGTGAACATAAAAACATTTAAAACACAAGAAATACACCCAACACATACATAAAAAGCTTACCTACAGCAAGAGGGACCATCCAGGACCTCAAACAACAACTTACACCTTCATTTAAATCAAAATAAAAGAGTTTAGACCCTAAAAAAATTGCTAAGCGAGAGAAAAAATGGCCGCCGAACAAAACGAAAACAAGACTACAGCACTCTCAACACGCAAAACACCACAAGAAACTCACAAAACACCACAAAACACCTACGGATATTCTGCTAAGGCGCATACCACACATTACCCGCCATTTTATGCCAATGCGGAAGTACACGACTACGCTAACGGTTTGGTTTCGCGCACGGACAGTATTACACTGCACACATTCACCACGCTTACACAGCAGCTCCACACAACTAATGCTGCAGCAACATCAAAACACATTGACAGCTCTTCAACACAATGCTTCAAAATAGGTAAAGTATATTCATTTATTAATGTATTACATATTTCATTATTACACACCAAACAGCATTAGCTACCTTACAATTTCATTGCCGTCATTTTTTGACGGGCAATTCTCTAGTACTTTATAATGAACTGGATTATTAGCTCAGAATACAATGTGCTTGAAAACAAAATATTTGAAATGTCTTCTATAGACTATGGGCCTCATTCTATTATCGGCCGTAGGAGATGCGGGGCCGCAAGGACCGGCCGCAAGCTATTCGGCTATTCTATTCCCCTCAGGCTGGGGATTCCGGCAGGCTTGCGGCCGGTGCCTTGCTATCCCTTGCGGCCGCTCGCGCCGGAGGAAAGCCTTTGATCTAAAACGGCCGCAAGAGTTTCGGCCGCAAGAAAAGCTTGGTTGCTATTCTATTACTCCGGGAACCCTCTCTGCAAGGCTAAAAGCGAGCCGCAGCTTACTTGCAGGAAAAAGGTCCCGCTAGCACCAATTAAGCACATTATAAAGCAAAAATAAAGCCATCCTGCACTCTGAGGAGACTATAAAGTGATTGTAGGTGTTAGCAAAAATAGCACAACATTCCCCTACACTCAAATCCGTAAAAAAAAAATTTTTTAATTTATGTCAAAAATCCATGTAAAAAGTCCAGAGGGCTTGGAGCACCTCAGACCCGCCCACGCTGCGGCCGGAAAATAAACAGTTAATGTAAACTCGGATTTGGGCTGATGTGCAAGCTTGAGAGGGGGTTGCTATTAATCCTCATGTCCCCCAATATGATCCCTAGCATTTACAGAGCTGTACAGTGCCGTCTTGAATTTATTTTTGCGTTTAAAGTTTTCTGAGCTTACGGCCGGTTGCAAGATATACGGCCGGCCGTAAGGGGAGATCCTTGCGGGCCGTATAATTGAATTCCAAGATAACGGAACCCCCGCAAGGAATCGCAGCCTTGCGGCCGTTTTACGGCCGATAATAGAATGAGGCCCTATAACATTTGGGGGTAATTTGAATTCTTAAAGGTGCTCCCAGGATTCGGGGATTATCCAACCTCTGCTTTCAATTACAATGAATCTCTGCAAAGTTGGGCTGATTTGCTTGAACATATGTCTACAAAATCCCAAATTACATATGACATTAGGTGCAAACAAAAAGCGTAAATAAGTTAGAAAATGCAGCAAGGCTCTGCTCGCCAAAATAATGGTAAATTTATGTCAGCTGTAAACTGGAGACAAACCATTTTTGTTGTTTTCAGAATACATCTATTTTTTCTTTGTAATCAAAATACTGATGACTCTCCAGAATGTTAAATTGATTTTTATATCATCTTAGTGTAGCATAGTTAGGCAGGACTGTGAGACCTTAAAATCTCCTTTCTTCACACTAATTTTCTCAGACTATTAAATATGGTTAATACAAAATACAATAAAGATGAGATCAACCAAATATATATATTTTCAACTAAATCTGTGAAATTCACATAATACATATGCAGTGTGCAGGTGCAAAAAATGCTTTTCATTGAAAAGTATACAAACATTAGGAACTGCATTACATTTGCTGGATCTTTCCATGTGATCAACAAAAGAAAAGGCTGTTTGTAGTCTCATTTCTCTATTTTCTTACATGCTTGTTCTTTCAGTGAATATTTGTTTAAAATATGTTTATGCCCAATAGCTTCTAGGAGCTCTGTAGAAGAGCTTTTTAATAATATAAGCATTTCTGTGATGCCTAATAACCTAAAATAAACATAACAGGGTGGTCTCAAAGAGAAAGTAACGAGCTTCAACCCTATGGTGCAGCTATATTGTAGGGTTTGCTGTCTACATTTTCTGTATTTCCTCGCTCTCTAGGCAAAGAACATCATAAAAAAAACAATATGGAAACTCACGCTACTTAAGTGTTTATAAAGCAAACATTTTGCCGGTGATCAATTCTACTCCTTCAAAAGCACCTACTGTAAATGTAATACACCAGTGGCCTTTTAGCTGTATCTGTCTTTAGCTAGAGTTCTTGGGTACAAATTGAAATAGAACAGATTATCTAATTGAATATGCAAAACTAATATATTTCATATAACATAATTTTGTTAGTGTTAACATATTGAAAATGTTCCATTGACACTGTGGCGCTCAAATGTCATGCAGCTCCTTTAATTGGTGTACTACTGTTTAAATTAATTGGTTCGCTTTTGAGATAATTTCTCTCTTATCTTTCCTATTATCATCAGTTAGAGAAAGGCAGAACAGGAACGATAACTTGCGAGTACAGATTGATTATTGTGTCTGAAACCTCAGAACTACTGGCTTTATATTAAAATTGCTATCATTTGAGACTTGATCCTAAGGGGAAATTACACGTGATGAGCCATGATCTAACCTGGCATGTTGCACACTAGCGCTACTCAGGTCTCTCTATGCAATTTACTAAATTGCAATGAGATGCAGTAATGCCAGATTCAGCACTTCTCTATCCAGCCCTAATCCATCCCTTTTTTACCGAAATCAGAGTAGTGCATGCATGTTATAGGGATCAGGTACGCGCAGCACTGTCCTTTTGTTGCACAAGCTATATTGGTTGGCAAACATGCAACACTTCAATAATGAAGTATAACAACAGCAAACTCTGTAAATGAATATCATGGCCGTGCATGGTCAGTTATACTTATGGACCCCATGGCACCTAATCCTCTCTCCTACAGTGGAGTTTCCTATGGTCCCCCATGGCACCATAACTACTACAAAAGGGGTAAATATGTACTGAACCCCATGCATCCTATCCTCCATGAGGTTCCAGAAGTATCTCCATAGTCCCTAAAACAACCCCTTAAAGAATAATTAAAAACACAATTACTGTATATACTGGAGTATAAGCCAAGTTTTTCAGCCCTTTTTTTTAAGGCTAAAAAGGGCCCCCTCGGCTTATACTCGAGTCCCCCCCGTGTCTCTCTAACCCCCCTGTGTCTCTCTAACGCTCCGTGTCTCTTTTCCTCCCCCCTCCTCATCCTCAACCCCCCCCCCCTCCTCATTATAAACCCCCCTCCTCAACCCCCATCCCCAACCTAAACCCCCCTCCTCATTCTAACCCCCGTAAATACCTCCCCCTCTCCCCTCATTACCTGCTTCTGCTTCGGCCTCCGATCCTTCTTGACCCGGCGCGCATGTGACGTCACATGCGAGCTGCGTCATTAGCATATACCGGGTGCCGGCACCCGGTATATGCTAATGACGCGGCGCGCATGTCACGTCACATGTGCAGCGGTGCAAGGAGCGGAGGCCGGAGCAGAAGCAGGTAAGTGAGGGGAGAGGGGGAGGTATTTGGGGGGGGTTTAGGTTGAGGAGGGGGGTTTAGGTTGAGGAGGGAGGTTGAGGAGGGTGGTTGAGGATGAGGATGGGGGGGTTATGGAGGGAGGATGAGGATGGGGGGTTGAGGAGGGAGGATGAGGGGACGTTGAGGATGGAGGATGAGGAGGGAGGTTTAGGAGGGGGGTTGAGGTTGAGGAGGGAGGTTTAGGAGGGGGGTTGAGGTTGAGGGGGGTTGAGGAGGGAGGATGAGGATAGGGGGGTTGAGGAGGGAGGATGGGGGGTTGAGGAGGGTGTTGAGGATGGGGGGGTTGAGGAAGGAGGATGAGGATGGGGGGTTAAGGAGGGGGGTTGATGAGGGGGAGGTTGAGGAGGGGGGTTGATGAGGGGGGTTGAGGATGGGGAGGTTGAGGAGGGAGGATGAGGAGGGAGGTTGAAGATGAGGAGGGAGGTTGAGGATGAGGAGGGAGGTTGAGGATGAGGAGGGAGGATGAGGAGGGAGGTTGAGGATGAGGAGGGAGGTTGAGGATGAGGAGGGAGGTTGAGGAGGGGGGTTGAGGATGAGGAGGGGGGTTGAGGATGAGGAGGGGGGTTGAGGATGAGGAGGGGGGTTGAGGATCGGGGGATGAGGAGTGGGGTTGAGGAGTGGGGTTGAGAATGAGGAGGGTGATAAGGGAGGGGGGAAGAGACACAGGGAAGGGAGAGGTTGGAAGAGACACAGGGAAGGGAGAGGGGAGAAGAGACACAGGGAAGGGAGAGGGGAGAAGAGACACAGGGAAGGGAGAGGGGAGAAGAGACACGGGAGAGAGAGGGGGACACAGAGGGCACAAGAGGGACACAGGGGGCAGCACATTTCCCACCCTCTGCTTATACTCGAGTCACTCATTTTACCCAGTATTTTGTGGTAAAATAGGCGCCTCAGCTTATACTTGGGTCGGCTTATACTTGAGTATGTACGGTACATATTTCAAAATAATACAAACAAATCACAAAAATGAATTCTAAATACTATAAAAAAAAACTTCACTACACCTATGGGAGGGAATTATATTTACCCTTCACCTTGACGATTCTCCAGTGATGATCCTTACCACCCTGGTCCTCACTTTTCAGCTCTGGATATGCGCCACTTCCATGTTGATTGAAGAATCTGTCTTCTTGCATGATTGAAGCCCTTCATCATCATCTTCAAAACCCTGGATTAGTTTTTAGTCCAGCACCTCTGCCCTCTGGATCTATTTTTGGGACATAATACAGTTTTTATGGTCAACAATCTGGAAAAACATAGTTTCTGCTTTTTGAACTGAAAATACTAAATTACTTATCGGACATTTAAACAATGAATCTTTATATAGCTCCGTTAACTTAGGAGACTGACATTTTGTAAACTGTTAAATTACACACAAAAACGATATTCAGATTCAGATTCCAGCAAGTCATGACAATGTGTTGTATTTCTCATGATTAGTAGAAGGTGCTGTCATTGTTACTCATAATAAGATTAGTAAAGAGAGGATGTGTGTGCTTTCTAAATTCATTATTATTATTTTTTAAATTACTTTCTTACAGTAAACTTATAATGAAATCTATAATTGTTTTCTGTTCAATCAACCTTTCTTATCCTCCCACCAAGCTTCTTTTTTTTTTCTTTCTTTTTATTAGATTGTAAACATTTCTAATCCTTATTAATTACTCCTTGGGTGGTTGCACATGCTAGTAATTCTGACTACATACTGATCCCCAGGTAGTAAATAGCAATGCTTACTCTCTAATGCAAAGATTTGGTGGTAGGATCAGAAAGGCTGAATGGCAAATAACAATTGCAAACTTCAATGTAATTTGACTGCAATAAAATGCATTGGCTTGATACTACCTCTACTTTTAAATTTAAGAAACCTTTTAGGAAACCTGCTTCCAGCTCAGAATTTATTACACTGCATTCTGGGAAGCTGAGCAGGGACATGCAAATGTGCCTACAAATGCCTCACTCTTTATATTTATATTTATATATATATATATATATATATATATATATATATATATATATATATATATATATATATATATATTAAAAACCCACATGGCAGAGAAGGGGTTAAAAATGTATGTAGAGGGACGTCTCTGCCTATGCCCTGCTAACCCTTTATTCATATATTAAGCCTGAGTGTCACCATTCCCCAAGCCCTTATGCTTGGGGGTGGGGGACATTAACGCCTGAAATCCCCCTACCATAAAAAATAAATAGGTGCCACCAGAGGTCCCAATGGACACCCATAGACCCTGTCCTCCATTGGGTTCCCCTACAGGCCCAGAAGGGCCTCTAACGGCTACCCCGGTAGTGAGAGGGTGCCAGCCGTTGGGGATGTCCTTTTCCCTGGCAAGCTGCTGTGTAAAAGTGAAGTTGGTATAATCCCATCCAAGAGTCTCAGAAGCCCAGACCACCCATATTGGACGACACTTTCTTGGGAGTCAAAGAATACTGTCTTTATTTACCTTTACAGAAATATATATACACATCTCTTTGGCCACAGGTAATACACGTGCCCATATTTGGCCACACAATACACATAGAGAGAACAATAGGTGTGGTCACACCTCCCTGAGGCTACCTGGCTACTTTGATACAATCAGACATTGATTAGATCATTCTTCCCTTTGTTCTTATGTCTCATAATAAAACACTTTATACAATAGACTTCCTTATCTTATAAAGGAGTCTCTGTAATAGGATTATCTATTAGCCTAGTAGCTGTAATATTCTGAGCCAATATATTCTGTAGAACATAAAACATATCTACAGTACAGCAATGTGATAATATTTTAACCATAATAATTAAATTACCATAAAACAGGGTAAAACAGTGATGGGTTCCGTTACACACCTCTCCCATGACCAAAAGCCGGCATACACGCTCTGATCCCAACAGATCGGCCTGGGTATGTCTGGACAAAACGATTTGTTGGTCACTTCTACAGTTTGACAACCCATCAGCATTACTGCAATTCACATTTCCTCACATTTCAAGAACAAAGCAAACGCACACTTCATACAGCATTCACAGCAATAAACATTTCAAGGAGAGGGAAAATACATTTTACAAACTGGTTTCAGACAATTAAATAACGAGGCAGAAAAGCATCAGCCTTCCAAATGAACTGAAGTCCTTTAGCAAAACCGTCCCAAGTTGCAGAGTACATTCCTCTCCCAGCTCGTGGTCGGGCCCCTATTGTACAGGGCCCACTGTTCTTCCCCTGTACACCCACCCAAAAAAATCCAGGATCCCATCCCAACAGTCCAGGATCCCAGTGTCCAAAAGGTGGGCCACAATCTCTGTCCCATAGAAACCCTTTTCCATATAAAACGTTCCCGCTCATCCCCTCTATCGTCGGCTAATGCTCGGTACTTTTGGAGGGTGGGGTCCTGTCTAGTTTCCCTCCCAAGCTCTTCGGGGGTGTCCCACGCTATGGGTCTCTCTGTGGCGTTAGTGCTAAGTGTCTGCTTGTGGTTTACCTGGGTCTCCCAAACTGTTGTAGGATCGTCCTCGGTACGGGTCTGTGAGCGGGTGGTCACGGGACAAGCAGCAGCAGTCGTGGGTAAAAAGGCTGAGGCTAGAGGGCCAATATCGTTGCCCAGCACGACCTCAGCAGGTAAATTGTCCATGATGCCTACTGTGGTCTTTCCCGACCCGACTCCCCAATTCAAGTGTACCCGGGCAGTGGGTAAGCGAAAAACACCCCCCCCCCCTGCGACACGTACAGCAACAGTACGGGTAGATACATGCTCCGGTTTCACAAGATGTTTCTGCACCAACGTGATGGTAGCGCCAGTGTCCCTTAGGCCTTGTGCTACCTGTCCATTTACACGCACCTCCTGGCGGTGATGCTGGCGGTTATCTGGGGATGCAGCTTGTATGGGGTTTGCCTCGTACAGGATGCCCAAACACTCCTCAGGGCTCCATTCGGTTTCCAGGCAGTGAGCAGCAGAGGTACGTGATAAAGGGAACTCTGGGTTATTGGTCGGGCGCCTCCAGTTGTTATTGGCTGATCCCAAGGGGCAATAACGAGCAATATGCCCCGGGTTGCCGCAGCGATGGCACGTCATTTTGTAAGGATCCCGGGGTTGGTGGTTAGACCCCTGAGGCTGTGGCGGTCCTGGGGGTACTGGGGCCCGAAATTCTGTGCCCGCAGCAGGCATTGAGGTGCGTGGCTCTGCTCTAGAGGTTGGTCGTGTGGACCCTTGGCTCACCTTTCTGGACTCTGCGTATTCGTCCGCTAGCCGTGCTGCCTCGATTAAGTTAGCAGGACGACGATCTCTCACCCAATCCTATATGTCTGCCGCCAGATCTTGGAAGAAATGTTCCATCAGGAATAGCTGTAGTACTTCCTCTCCTGTGTTGGCATTGCACCCTCGCACCCAATGTGATGCCATCCTTTGTATCTTGCTGGCCCATTCCATGTGGGAGTCTGCAGCCTTCTTTTTAGACTCCCTGCAGCGACGGCGATATGTTTCCGGGGTGACGGCATATCTGGTGAGCAGTGCAGCCTTCACCCGGCGATACTGCGCAATATCTTCCTCAGTAAGCGCCCGAAAAGCCTCATTTGCTTTTTCTGATAGCTTTCCAGCCAAAATAGTGACCCATTGGTCTGGTGAGCACTGCCTCTCGAAGTCAGCCAAATATCCATCAATTTCTTCCTCACTTTCCACAAACGCTTTGAAGGGTATTTTCTGCCCTGTAGCAGCGGGTGGGGAGTATGAACTGTATGTGCCAGGGGTTGTCTAGCTCTTGCCAGTTCAAGTTCGTGCCCCCTCCTATTTTGTATCTCCGTTCTCGCTTCCCGGAACAGCTGATCTATTAGCTCAACGGATGTTGCTGGGTACATGGATAATCTCCGCTGAACCAGGTTTGTAATTTCCTCCTCCTTGCTGACAGGGGTATGTTGGTCCACGACCTCCATGGATCGATCCATCTCGTCCAGCTCCAGTAGGTCAGCTATCAGCTCTCTCCGTGGTCAGTTGTTGGCACTCCTTCCTCTGGTTTCCAAGAGATCCTTTAGTGTGGGTCTTTTCAGTTTAGCGTACTGGGATTCCATTCAGCACTTGCGTTGGGGATGAAAAGGACCATCCCACCGCTGCCAACCAATGTAATGGCTACCCCGGTAGTGAGAGGGTACCAGCCGTTGGAGACGTCCTTTTCCCTGGCAAGCTGCTGTGTAAAAGTGAAGTTGGTATAATCCCATCCAAGAGTCTCAGAAGCCCAGACCACCCATATTGGACGACACTTTCTTGGGAGTCAAAGAATACTGTCTTTATTTACCTTTACAGAAATATATATACACATCTCTTTGGCCACAGGTAATACACATGCCCATATTTGGCCACACAATACACATAGAGAGAACAATAGGTGTGGTCACACCTCCCTGAGGCTACCTGGCTACTTTGATACAATCAGACATTGATTAGATCATTCTTCCCTTTGTTCTTATGTCTCATAATAAAACACTTTATACAATAGACTTCCTTATCTTATAAAGGAGTCTCTGTAATAGGATTATCTATTAGCCTAGTAGCTGTAATATTCTGAGCCAATATATTCTGTAGAACATAAAACAACATATCTACAGTACAGCACTGTGATCATATTTTAACCATAATAATTAAATAACCATAAAACAGGGTAAAACAGTGATGGGTTCGGTTACAGGGCCCTATTATTATCTTCCATGGTGGTCACTATAGATGCTATGCTCCCTATACACAATCTACCCTATGGACCTCAATGGAAGCTCAAGCTATGTCCCTAGGGGTGGTTAAGAAATGCGTATGCACATGGCTTAATGTTTTTATATAGATACATCTAGTAGATTAGGTGAGCTTATTGCTCAGGTTTTACTCGGTGTCTGCCTACATTTGATTACAATTCCTATCCAATAGTCATTGAAGAAAGTAAGAGCTCATCATCCCAAATGATGCATTGCAACTGTACTAATGTTTTACATTATTCATACATTGTTAATACAGGAATTAAATTTCAACAATCACTTTTTAAACTATTCCTGTTTTTAATAGTGTTGGTATCACAGTCAAAAGGAAAACCAACAAATAAAAACACTGTGGCTTTACGAGAAATCATATATTACACTATACTGATAATGCCTAAAAAGAGTTATAAAAAACAGCATTTGTTGCCAGGCTGGTAGGACCTGTCACATCTCCCTATGGCAACTGTTTTGTTAAACTATAGGATTCCATTTTTATATGACAAGGTATTCCACAACATGATCACTCAAAAAGGTCTCTCTGTGGAAAGAGTTTAACATTGAAAACGTTCTGTAGGGAAGGTGAGAGGTTCTAGGTAGTGATTTCTATTTCTTAAGACAGGGCTGCAGAAATCCCGGAAGCCAGAGAGCCACAGCTTCTACAATTTTACTTCTGGGTCCTAATGAGACTATGGCATGTTGCTTTTAGGTGTAATGTTTAAAGGATATTGTGTGTTTTACGGCTATTGTAATATATGGTCACAAGTAGAAAGCAAAATGGAACCCATAGCATGTAACCAGTCTACACTAGTCTATTCATGCCTTTCCTTTGTTCTAAGGGCTTTCTTCCTCATTGGTATTTGTGCATTTAAGTGGGGGATACAAACTTGGTCACTCCCCAATTAATGTTAATGTTGTTTTTTTTCTTTGTGTTATTGTCTTATCTGAAATGTTGTTTGGGTAACCATTAAAGTTTGAGACAGTCTAACTATTGCATTCTAACCAACGGATTGACTGAGGTTATTTCTTGTACGATTTTTCATTCTAATCAAAGGGATGTAACAGCATTTAATATTTCAGTAACCGTGGAGTTGAGCTAGCCGTGTTTGCAGAGGTTCCCTAAGGGGAGTTTGCTGCAAGCTGTGAGATTGAAAGCAAAAGGCACAACTTAGAAGGAGAAAATTGAGGTGCATGTGACCACAACCCCCCCCCCCCCCACATACACACACACAACTCTTGTCATCACACTTAACTTTATATACATCTATTTGTATTTACTTTTTTGAGTAGTCTCCTACCTGCTAAGTTTCAGATTTATTTGAAAACCTGGAGAGACATTTTTGGGATACATAGGATGGACTTGTAGGGTTCACTCAAGCTATTTTGTAGCCTGGAGTGTTTGCCTACATTTCCTAAACCCTAATATGGGTCCATGGATATTTTGGGAAACACTGCTTCATGCAAAGGTGGCATAAGCTCTGACAGCTATTGCAGCAATGATTTTGGCAGCATGCATTCTCACCTCAATGTATAAGTTTCCTCAGTGCCCACAAATCATGGAAACTCCTTTATGCAGGAGAAAAGTTCTGGAGCTTGATTTTTAAGTTGATGTATTTGTGTGTGCGTTCCTTTGAAGAGCTGTTAAAACCCCATGTTATACTTCAAGCATTACAAGACTAATATATTCTGTTTATAGCAACAGCATGCTGTTTTTTTTTGTCTCTAGAGAACGCACAATAATATTTACAGTTGTTCAGTCACAGAACAAATGTTGTAAAAATCAAAGTCCTGAATGTCTTTATTAAGAAACTGCCAAAAGCCATTTCTTTTATAACCTATTCAATACAGACATCATAGATGATTCCTAGAAAATACAGGTCCCAATGTTAACTTTTAAATGGGTATCTCAGCCCCCTAAAACATACATGACTATGGAAAAAAGAGTGTTGTACAAAATGATTCACAGCAGGTACCTTAGCAATATATCTCATTCCTCTGAAATAAAGACCACTGTAGTTAATATTTGTAATTTATAAAAGGACTTTGTGGATGGTTTGTAGAAAATATAGATCACATTGTTTATTTTTAAAGGGATACTTCATACCTCTAAAACAATGCTATTTTACATCAAGCTAATCAAAATGTCAGCCCTATTAAATTTGAAGCCGGTAGCGGGATCGGCAAGGGCTGCAGGCTTGAAATTCGGATGCGTTACATAGCTAATAAATTAGAACATGCCGCGAGTTACGAGCTTGAGATGCAGACCCATAAACCATTTTTCGAAGGTTGGATGCGAGGCAGTGAACATGATCAATTAGTCAAAACCGTAGTTATGGGTTTAGAAGGAGCCAATGGCAACAGAGATCATCAGAATTATGTCACTGAAAAATGGAGGTTGGATCTCAAAGTCCTACGGGCTTCAATTACGAGTTTCGATCGAGCACACATTCCAGATATAATACAATATTGATAAAGCCGTAAATATGATATTCTATTAAATGCAAGTTCCATTATATGTATTAACACATTGATTGCCCGGGATCGATATAACACTGAAATTAAACATAAAATAAAGTATTTTATATTGCAGATTTGCGGGCCTGAGAATGTTGTGCTATTATTTCTAATACCTAACATCACTTTCCCTTTTATAATGACTACAGTAGTGTGTGTATATGTGCATTTACAGTGCTACATATAGGACTTTAACCCAGTAGCTGGTCCTCTCTAGTATCCATTGGCTTCCTGGCTCCATTTGTGGGTTATGGGCTTGCACGCCAGTGAATTTGTTGCAATTTAATAGCGTGATTGGAACTTAACTGTTATGGGCTTGACAGATGAAAGAATTTGCAGACTCATAGTTCAAATATCCACGTCCCCTAGTCTTTCCAATTAGTGATGACGCAAATAGTAATTGTAGCATCCTGTCAACATGGCTACCACAATATTAGAACTCCAAGCAATTAAAATTAATTTTAAAAACTATTTTTATAATATATGGCTTTATTGTTGGATTTATTGAACAGGCGATGGACTAGATGCACACAACTCTTTACTAAATGCATACGCTAGCCTCTTAAACATACTTCATTTGTTTAGAATCCTGAGTTCCTCTATGTTTGTGTGTGCTTTTGCTCATCCCACAAGACAACAGTTTGTAATCTAGTGAATCTAGGGCAGTAACTGTTTAATTCTCTACCATTAAATATGCGACAAATAGTCCCTGAATCTAATCAAAACAAACACTTTAACCCCTTTACAGCACAGCTGGTATGTTATGCACAGAGGTACAATCCAGGGCTTCCCTCCTCTACTGAACTGATTGCATAGAGGAACAACAGCAGGAAACCAAAGTTTCTCTACTATTTATGCAAGATAATTACTGTTTCTCTCCATGGGGAGTTTTTAAATGCTGCCTGATTATTGCTGCACTGGGCTCTGTCATCCCAGGAGTGAAAATAAACACTTGAAGAACTACTTCAGGCTTCCAACACTATTTCTGCCAGTGAAGCTTGCATTATCTCATGTATTTTCAAGCTTTTGTGAAACTGTACTTTAGTATGTATATTTTCAAATGTAGTCTTTAATTAATTAGTAAGATCCCTAACATTGAAGAAACAATGACATTCCATTTTTTTTAATTTATACTATACATATTAAAGACCAGTACTTAAATATGGTGCAAATTCATGAAAGAACTCTATAAACTTTCTTGAAAATGCATGTGTCATGACTGATTTTGGGACGCCCCTGAACCTACAAGCAACCCTGCTATTTGGAACTCTGGCACACTGGGTTGCTAATATCAAAAGCTATTAAAATGGACATGAAACTTGTAGTGGGGACTGTGATGTGTTGATTTTGTGTGTAGTGTGGACCACAATAATTAATGTTGTGGTTGCTATATGGTGTTATGTGCACTGTAGTAGTGTTATGTGACTTGTAACTAACAGAGACACACTTTTTCACCATGTTTGTTAGTGTAACAACAAAGAATAAACTCTTCAGGAATTTGAATGTGTACATGGCCCCAGATAATATATTGCACCCTAGCATCTCCTTTGTGTTTATAGATAGTCATAATGTTTGAAGTTAGTTTATTTGCCTCTGTAAAATCAGATCTGGAAACTAGTGAGGGAATCGGTAACCCTGGTAACTGGGCGAGGAGGTCACACTAAGGAATCAGAAACCTTTATAGAAGGAGGGGACTGATGAAGCGGGCATGTGGGGGAATTCTTTTGGGTGTTGTGTAAAATATCTATGGAAGAAAAAGAATAAACTGTCAGTCTGAGACTGACATGCTAAGTAAAGGGATATCTGTGTCTATTTCCTGTATGTTCTAATCCTAACTAAAGGGATGGAGAATAGTTTACTATTTTAAATAAGTCAGTAACCTCAGAGCTGAGGTTGCAACCTGTGATTTCCAGAGTTCCCCTAAGAGGTTTTCTGCTGGGCGCTGAGATATTGAACACAAAAGGCTCAACTTAGAGGGAGAATCTTGGGGGGCTGAGGCTCTCTGGATCATCACAGCATGACTGTGCACATTAAGGTGTATTAGCATGCAAGTTTTTTTTTTTGTGTCAGGATGTTTTAGTGTCTGTATTACTGCATGAGAAGCACAAGTCATACAGCTGTATTACTGCTCGTTTTGTTACAAGGACTACAGAAAAAGCTGTATTAGTGCTCGCTGTCTGAAAAGCACAGCACAGGGAGATCAGCAGTACCTGATCTCCCTAGGAAGATAGGCTGAAACATTTGTCTGTTTCTTCTATTCAGAGGGAGTTGCCTAGTATTTTGGGGCTGGACCATTTTTTTGAATGTGGTACGATTGAACTAGAGTATGATACTCCTCCTATATAAAGTACTACCCTTGTTTGTTATTTTTTCTGACAAATACAAGTCCTAAAGCGGTTTATTGCTTGACAAGCAAAATTCATATGGTTGTGTAAAGCTCATTCTATTACAGACACAGCTCATACAACTATATCAGTGCTTGTATGACAAACACAACCAATACAGCTGTCTGACAGACACAGTCTATTAATCATTCAATTACGGTATCTCATTGCTATCTTTTGGAGTGAGTATGTACAGCCATATTCATTTTACATCGGACATCCGAAAGTAAAATTAGCTTTCCATGGTGCTGGTGGGTAAGAAACTGAGACAAATATGTAATATGTTGTATTCACCCACTTTTTTAGTGTGTTACACCCACTTATTTGAGTCGAGGTGAGTGTGCCTCAGCAACACTCACCTCCTCTGCTTATCTTCTCCTTCTGCCCTTAATTTTTTCTTCCCCCTTTTATCAACATGAGATAGACAAAGGGTGTGGGGGAAAAGAGGAGCACCACCCTTTGATAGAAAAGATCAATTTAGTCTATTCAAATACCAAAATATATATATATACACAAGAAGTACACAATAATCACAATGTAAATATAAAAATCATACAAATAAATAGATAAAAGGTGCACTCACATTTCCATACTTTCCAATATGAAGTACTTGAATTCCACACAGGAACTTCTTGATGATTGATGATGAAAATGTGTCTGTTTCTTTAAAATTATAAAATACTAGCGACTTACCCAACAAAAAATGACAGCAATAAAATTGTAAGGCAGTTAATGCTGTTTGCCAGAGAGAGTAAGTGTTCTGGTGGTCTGAGATCCTTCGGCGCTCATTGCGAGCCTCTCGGTTGGTGTATTTTTTGTTATCAGAGGCGCTTTTGCGCTTATTGTAAGGTCCGTTCTGATCTCCTTTTGGCGCTTATTGCAAGGTTCTCCCCTGGTGTGCTTTGTGTCCTATGAGCACCATTGGCACTCCTTGTGAGGCGCGCGTTGAAGGTCTTTGTGTTTTTTTGCGATACTGTGTTTTTTTTTGTGTCTGTTTTTTTTGGGGGATGGTAATGAATTAATTAATGAAATCATAAATTAATATACTTTACCTATTTGTAATTAATATATGCAGCAAGAAATGTGCTGAAGAGCTAACAATCTGTTTTGATGATCCTGCAGCATACAATGTAGATTTTCTGTTGGTGAGCTGAGATGTAAGTGTCAGCAATGTGTGCAGTGTGTAGTGTAAATAGGCTGCGTACGTGAGGGGAAAGCCGTTAGTGTAGCGGGGTGTATGTCGAATGTGTATGTCGTACGCGGGTGTGGGTGATTTAGCGTCCTTGCTAATGGTGTATGTTATAGTTCGTGCAGGATTTTGTAAAAGTCGTATGTGCTTGGCGGTGTTTTGTGGCTTTAGGGGTCGTGTAGCTTAGTTTTCGTTTTTTTCTGCTGACATTTTTTCTCTCGCTTAGGGGATTTTAAAGGGTCTAAACTTTGTAAATTTGATTGAAATTGAGGTTTAACCTGTCTTCGAGATGTCCTGAATGTCTCCCCTTGGTGTGGGTAAGGTTTTTATTTTATTTTTGTGTGTATTTTGGTGTTTTTTAATGTTTGCCGCTGAGTCTTAAATTGCATTTTGGAGCCTTTCTGGGTTCCTTCCTTTCGTCACAAATTGTTTAGGCTGTTAGGCCTAATAAAAAGTGATGCACGGTTTAAGTGCTTCAGCTCTGAGATCACTGACATGTGTATCATACTGAGAAGTATGGAAATGTGAGTGCATCTTTATCTATTTATTTATATGTTTTTTCCTTTTACATTGTGATTATTGTGTACTTTTTGTTTATATATTGGTATTTGAATAAACCAAATTGATCTGTACCATCAAAAGGGGCTTGAGCTTCTTTCCACCATATTTTTTACCTATTTCCTGTTGTTGGAGCCTGTGGTCATTGCTCCATGAAAGATGATGCAAGCCCTGACGGTGCTATATGGACCCCTGATGTGTGACATACACTACCCAGATTCAGACGAAGATACAAAAGAGTGACTGTCATGACCCAAATTTGACCACCTCCCATTGGCTTACATGGAGTCCTCTAGGTTGTGGATTTGTGGGTAATCCCAGTGCTCGGCTGCATAATCAGTCCATTAACAACCAGCCCACATGATACAGAAACAGGCCAATAGTCCCTTTGCCTAGGACCAGCTTAAAAAAAACAAAAGGCTCTTTCCATGTGGAGTGCAGAAATGACATACACACTGTGTTTTATGTGTATAAAAACACAGCCAGCTTTATTGACAAATCCCACACTTACTGTATATACACCCCAGCCCCTTTCATCTGAGGAGACCTGTCTGTCACAATCATGTCATTAGTGTGACAACCATATTATTACATGCCTCCTGATGAGGAGATGGCAAGTCTGCTTTAGTCTAACCAGATGCCCTCCTCCTTCCTGCCCCAAGCCTTGTGAGTGTAATTGGACCATAGTGCAATTAATTTGGCCTTCCCTTCCCAGGAAAGCCTCATGGTAGGGCTGCTAATATAAATATCCCTCTTTTAGACATGGTGTCCCCCATTTGTTGAAATACTGTTGCAATATGTTATATTATTTAGAAATGCTGCTAGCTCATTTATGAAATACATCCCTTCAACCAGTAATATTAGGTAAGTCACTAGCACAGAGCACTTTCTGAACACACATCATTTCTGTAAACATTGCCCATACAAACAACTGGGCATCTTCCATAGCAACTCTCATGTCAATTGAAATATTTAGCAATATCTGGTATGAATAACAGGCTCCATATTCAAAAAAGTTCAGTGGGCTCCTTCTGGCCTTGAAAGTGACCATATTCTGCACACAAGAAGACCTATGCAGTTTCTCACAAAGTTTAGCCTATTGATTTAAGCCTTGTTTTGGGATATCTTATTACGACTATTTCATGAGACTTTACAATATTTGGACTGTGTATATTTGAGAATCATCAAACTGCCTGCACCTCAAGTGATGTAGTTTCCAGGCTAAACCTAACTGGATATAGCTAGTGTTCCTCTTCTCAACATACTTGGACATTTTCTAAGTGAGCACATACTGAGATCTATAAACATTATATATACCTTGTACCAGTTGTTGTATATAGACATTGAGCCTGGTTCTTTCCTTTGCATGTGGCCATTGTTCCTCTTGAGGTACAAGGGTCAGTGGTTACTGCACCTAGGCCAGTATTTCTGCATGGAATCAGATAGTGGGCTAAGCATATTCCACCACTGAGAGATGTAGACAAGACATGGTTAAAGCTAAGGTAAAGAGTCTTTTAAAAAAAATGAACATATAGTATACTTTTAAATAAAAAGGAAGGGCTTTAAAAATCTATTTAATTTATGAATTTACATTTAGTTTTAGTTTTTTTCACCCCATATATTCTAGTGGATTCTGTTGGAGAATTGTATTACACTAGCCATATTTGGACTGCATATCTTGTGAATGGGAACAAAGCATATATTCAGGAATGACTCTGCCTACTTGTTTTAGATATTTTATGTGCCAGATGCAGTCAGTAATCAACTGCAACTCAGTATGTCAGTAGCGTAGATTCAGCCTTCCCAAGTGCTACAAATGGTTATATTTCCTTATAAGAAATTGTAATGACGGCTAGTACCACCTTTAGTGAAGCAAGGTGAATGTCTTCTTTGATAGCTTAAAGAGTTAAAAAGGTGAAAATAGAGCCAATAGAGAAATAAATATACAGTTGACTACTCCTTATTCCATGTTAGTGGTTGTTTTCTGGACAATTTCAAATGTGTGCATATCACATCATTATAGCTTCCCATTCAATGTTCTTCGAGGGTCTTATCCCTGAAATGGTTGTAGTTGCTTATTCAGAATAATATGTTTCCCTGTATGGGCAAAGTGATAGTGTTTTGTGCTTTGAGCCTCTGGTAGAAAGACAGGTCACATTGATGGGAAAATAAATAAAACACAACACTTTATAGTTTTAAGATGAACCAAAGACATATGAAAGAATAATATATTAGTAGAAGAAAAGAAAAACATCATTTAAAGTGCAGCCACTATGGAGTTCATTGTATATATATATATATATAGCTTTAATTGTATTGTTCTATCTAATCTCTTGGAAAACAATTGCACTCTTTTTTTTCACTTAACATGTTAGACATGATAACAATAACATAATGATTTACCTTGAATACACAGGAACTACAACAGAATTGTGGTTAGATGCATGTAACTTTATCATTCATTTAAAAGGACATGAATTTTATGTTACAACAAGTGTTTCTTAAATATAAATATAAACAGAAACTGTGAGGACACTGCTGCTTGAAAACATGTGACATTATAAGTTGCTCAGTCATTATGATTGAGCCATCTGTAGGTAGAGGATCCATCAAATATTTGCTTGTTGGTGTGCTTTATTTATTGTGGTGGATATCTGTTGACTTTTGTATAGACTTTGATTGGCCGTATTCGCTCTGTACAGGATTTGGATAAAAAATGAAATCAAATGTGAAATTGAGGGAGGCTTTAGGCTGCTTGAGCAGCATTTTTTAAAATAGTTTTTGTAACATTTAAAACAAGCTCTAGTAAATGCATTGTAGAATATTTGTGAGATCCTTGTTTTATTAAAACGTTTTGTTGGTGTGCAGTCAGTGCTTTTATGTTCTCTCCCAAAATATTTTGTCATTTTATTTTTCCTCTTCTGTTTATTATCACCTTCCCCATAAGGAAACCACTGCGCAAAGAAGAGAACGGGACTAGCAGAGTGGAATATGCAATGACCTCTGAAACCGGCAAGCCACAGGACGCAAACAACGCTGTTGTATAATCCCTGCAAACCCTCCGGGACACAGGAGGCATTGAACTTTTAGTTTTTGGGAAAAGCACTGGTAAACAGCAGTTGACCTAAGAAGACAGAAGGAACTTAATTTGAAAAGTCAATCATGCACGGAGAAGAGAAAGCTGTGGAGCCCAGTCTCGCACAGAGGAGACTGCTAATCAGTGCTGCCAAGACAGGAGAATTTACAAAAATATAATCACTGCATGCATCTGCTGAAAATCTAGGTATTCCTGTTACTGACTGACTGTCCACATAGAACTGCCAAAGTTATTCTGTGTGATATGAAGGGAGGTGTATAGTGTATTGACTTCAAGTGGATGAGGTGGGAGACTCGCCTGCATGGTTACCATTCCCAAGATAGAACATTTCTCTTATTAGTCATGGGGGAGGAACAGAGCCATTAATACTGGATACCCCTCCAGAAATAGAATGCATGCACTTAAATACGCTAACCCAGGAATACAGCTGTGGTATCACATCTATGCAATACCCAATGGCTGAAGACTTTTAGGGTAAGGAGAAAACTATATGGTGATTGCTACACAACGGAAGATAGCATTAACCCTTTTGTTGTCAGAAGGGATTGCATTGCATTTCCCAATAATGTGTTGCAGATCTCCCTTGACAGCCAATGGGTTAAGGATTCAAGGTGCTTTAAACAAACACATTTTATGTTAAATCTCTTTTATATATATATATATAGCCATTTTTGTTTCATTAATATATATCTAAATATATTCTTCTGTTTCCCTCTTATAGCAGGCAAACTGTGTAAATTTGATGGACTTGTTTGTTTTCCATTTTACAGAACACACAGTCTTTCTGAAATGTGTTAATTTTCCAATGCAATGTGAAATGTATCCGTGTCATGGACAGCTTGGCAGAACACCCCTTTCATAGCTGAAGAAGAGCTCTGTGGATATCTAGCCAATCAGAAGTGTTCTCTTCATCATTTCACAGACACATGAAATGAGGGATATATTGTGTTTGTAGTTGCTTGGGAGTTGTTAGACTGGCTGATGGAGTTTTGGAAAACCACCTCTTAAATATGATACTCTATTCTACATAGAGCATTTGACTAATCAGTTAGGTCAGTAGCTGTGTTCACATTCTTATATATTTTTTTCCACATATTGACTTCTTAAACCAGCCATAAGTAAGAGTCACTATTGCCAATTCTCTATAATGCATGGTGTAGGTGGAAAGGAAATCTAGTTGTGTTGAGTTGTGCCATGGACTCCCTGTCTATTTATGCTAAAAAAAAAACTTGATTGTAAATTCATGGCTGTAACATATGTTTGTGCGCCAACATAATCACTTTGTGTCACATTTATCACAATTCACAGCAGCACCTCAAAAAACTTAATATTTGTATGTGGCTCCTTAAGATGCAATCCAATAAGCTCTAGTTAAATTAAATATAACAAACCTTCATGCTTTGTTTTATTTTTTTAAGAAATCTCTAAGATGATTTATCTTAGGGTTAAAACAAATTGATTGTGTTAAATTACAACTTAAACACAAATATGTGGCACTCTAACACAATTGGAAGTTGTGAGATTTTGAAAAAAGGCTGCAAGGAGTTCAAGATTTGAGTAAACATCAGGAAAAGCACTGGTAACGAGCAGTTGGCCCAAGAAGACGGATTGAACTTAATGTTTGAATGAATTTAGGAGCATTTACACAGAATATGAAGCACAGCTAAGTGGGCCAGGGAGCAAAAATGGAATGGAGGTTTTATTTATCAGAGCCTGCGTTCAATGTTCTTATCTGTGTTGCTGCCCTGTATAATTCCAGAATATACACTATGAAAGTAATCCGTTTGTTTCAAGTGATGGAAAGGAGATATCAGTGCGATGCACAGAGAACATATCAGGAAATGCAGTATCAATGCAATGCAGAGACGACTTACAGTATCAGAAAATATGGTATCAATGCAACGCAAGATGAATTGATCAATAAATATGGTATGAATGTAGGACATGATGAAATTAGGTATTTTTTCTTATGCCAAGCTGTCTTGGAAGATGCAGTACCCCACTGAAGAAGATTGTGTGATGCTTTGGTTAACAGTGCTGTAAACAATGGCTTTTTCAATCAATTACAATACTGTAATGTGCACTTTCTCTATCTACGTCTGGAGGTGTCAATATACACCTTTAAATTATCACCAAAGTTCTACATATATAATATTCTCTATTAAAGAACTAGTCTTGATAATGGGGAAAAAATAATTTAAATGTATTATTTCATTTATTACCTATGGCGATTATTATTTTTTTTACTGGAGGAGCCATTGACATTTGTGTTCATCAGCTTATTCTACAGGATGGCACCTTAATAAACTGATATGATTTCCAGTTGGCTGATTGAAAGTAGTGGAACTAAGGTTTCCTAGATTTCAATAAAAGCAGCTGAGCATGTCTGTACATTCAACGTCCCCTTTTACTTGATTTTAAAAAACTGCACCTCACAGTACACTATAGTTGCATATAAAGTTATTTGAAGTTTTTTTATTTTACGTTCTGAAAACACTTTGCTCTTTATCAAGAGTAAGTTATTCAAAGTACCATTTTGTAAACATGGGACTACAGTGCGCACACAGTACAGAATGAAAGCAACAAAAAACATTTACAGTGGATATAAAAAGTCTACACACCCCTGTTAAAATGTCAGGTTTCTGTGCTGTAAAAAAATGAGACAAAGATAAATCATTTCAGAACTTTTTCCACCTTTAATGTGACCTATAAACTGTACAACTCAATTGAAAAACAAACTGAAATCTTTTAGGTGAAGGGAAGAAAAAATATAAATATAAAATTATATGGTTGCATAAGTATGCACACCCTTAAACTAATACTTTGTTGAAGCTCCTTTTGATTTTATTACAGCACTCAGTCTTTTTGGGTATGAGTCAGCATGGCACATTTTGAATTGGCAAGATTTGCCCTCTCTTCTTTGCAAAAACACTCCAAATCTGTCAGATTGCAAGGCATCTCCTGTGCACAGCCCTCTTCAGATCACCCCACAGATTTTCAATCGGTTTCAGGTCTGGGCTCTGGCTGGGCCATTCCAAAACTTTAATCTTCTTCTGGTGAAGCCATTCCTTTGTTGGTTTGGATGTATGCTTTGGGTCGTTGTCATGCTGAAAGATGAAGTTCCTCTTCATGTTCAGCTTTCTAGCAGAAGCCTGAAGGTTTTGTGCCAATATTGACCTGTATTTGGAACTGTTCATAATTCCCTCTATCTTAACTAAGGCCCCAGTTCCAGCTGAAGAAAAACAGCCCCAAAGCATGATTCTGCCACCACCATGCTTCACTGTGGGTATGGTGTTCTTTTGGTGATGTGCAGTGTTGTTTTTGCGCTAAACATATCTTTTGGAATTATGGCCAAAAAGTTCAACCTTGGTTTCATCAGACCAGAACACCTTTTCCCACATGCTTTTGGGAGACTTCAGATGTGTTTTTGCAAAATTTAGCCTGGCTTGGATGTTTTTCTTTGTAAGAAAATGCTTTTGTCTTGCTACTCTACCCCACAGCCCAGATATATGAAGAATACATGAGATTGTTGTCACATGTACCACACAGCCAGTACTTGCCAGATATTCCTGCAGCTCATTTAATGTTGCTGTAGGCCTCTTGGTAGCCTCCCACACCAGTTTTCTTCTCGTCTTTTCATCAATTTTGGATGGAGCTTCAGTTCTTGGTAATGTCACTGTTGTGCCATATTTTCTCCACTTAATGATGACTGTCTTCACTCTGTTCCATGGTATATCTAATGTCTTGGAAAATATTTTGTACCCTTCTCCTGACTGATACCTTTTAACAATGAGATCCCTCTGATGCTTTGGAAGCTCTCTGTGGACCATGGCTTTTGCTGTGGGATGCGACTAAAAAAAATTCAGGAAAGACCAACTAGAGCAGCTGAACTTTATTTGGGGTTAATCAGAGGCACTTTAAATGATGACAGGTGTATGCTGACTCCTATTTAAAACGATTTGGAATGTGATTGCTTAATTCTGAACACAGCTACATCCCCAGTTATAAGAGGGTGTGCAGACTTATGCAACCACATTATTTTTATTTTTTATTTTTCTTCCCTCCACCTAAAAGATTTCAGTTTGTTTTTCAATTGAGTTGTACAGTTTATAGGTCACACTAAAGGTGGAAAAAGTTCCGAAATAATTTACCTTTGTCTAATTTTTTTACAGCATAGAAACCTGACATTTTAACAGGAGTGTGTAGACTTTTTATATCCACTGTATATATTAATGGAATCTTACCAAGGGACCATTTTCTTCAAATGTTTAGATGTATTAGATTTTTGCTAAAGCTTCATGTTTAGGGGTTCTTGATGACCCCAGCTCTGTCTTTCAATTTCCAGCAACTCAAAGCACTACAGATTAGTCACAGGGTTCCTAAAGATAAGTTACTCAGTGAAACCAAAATGTATCATTTAACACTTATCACAGCAGGTTTTACTATGTCTGTGTAAGAAGTTAAAATACCTGCAGGATCCAAAACATTTGATAGAACTGTCACCCTGTTTAATTAACATATTTAAGTATAAAACATTATGAGCCTCATTCAATTCGAAGCCCGCATCTCGTAGTATACAGGCCGTATGTCTGCGGGTGTGCTGCGGGCTCACAGTCTGTTACAATTCCGGTGCTATTTAATTGAACAAGTTTGTAAGTTACAAACTGAAACCGTAAACCATACACTCGTACGTATGATCAATTAAGCAAGGCTGTAACTACCCATTTCGAACAGCCAATAGAAAATGAGACAGTCTAAGATGGAGGTTACATGTCAATCAATTAGCGTTTGGAGGTCCGATATGCAATGGGACTCGCAAAACCCACAAAATACAAACTGATAATAATGAATGCCAATACTGTTCTAGTCCATTTGGGTGGCCTGATATGTTTTAACTCGTTGATACCCGAGATCGATATAACCCAGAAATGAAACATAAGATAAAATGATTTTTGATTGTCAATTTGCGAGCTTGAGACTGTTGTGCAATTAATTCTAATGTATTTCGTCGCTTGCCCCGTCACTTACAGGGCAGTATTGTTTTTTTATTTGCTTTTACAGTGCTACGGATATGTCTTTAACCCCTTTGCGGGTCCTCTCTAGTACTAGTAGGATTTTCTTCTACATTTGCCATTTACGGGTGTGAAAACATTTGTGGGCTTGAGGAATTGTAGCAATTGAATAACAATTTGCGATTGTAACTCTTGCGGTTGGGAAAGATCAAAGGCTAAGATGGGTTGTAAGTTACGGTTGTAACAACAGCAAGGATTCCAAGCCCGTTTGCAGCTCGCAAAAAAACCCCGCAAATTTAATAGCAAATTAACTTACGGCCTTCATTACGGGCTACTGTAACAATTTCTCAATTGAATGAGGCTCTATGTGTTTAAACATTTATGTGAAATCACATATATAGTTGTGAGCAGGCGAGCCAGCCAGAGCCGTTGCTCACACTTGTGGGCTCACGAAGCTAGCTGCGGCCCTCGCATAGCGAGAGCGGCGGGCGAGGGCCGCAGTTGCTGGCATGGAGCGCCGAAGGCGCTCCTTGCCAGCAACTGCGACCCTCGCAAACTTTACGTCGCAACGCAAACAACACGAAACACCAACTACGACCCTCGCAAACCTTGCAACAATTGGACGCAACTTGCGAACATTACAAAAGTCAAAACACAATAAATAAAGAGACTGCTTGCTTCATGTAAATGCTCATCTCACACTACTCCCATGTATCATGGATTCCCCAAGGGCCTAGCAGAGGCATAAAAGCTTAGTTTTTCGAATTAAAGACTAGGGGCCTCATTCTATTAGCGGCCGCAGCCGTTGCGGGGCCGCAAGGACCGGCCGCAAGCTATTCTGCTATTCTATTCCCTTACGGCCGGGGATTCCGGCAGGCTTCCGGCCGGTGCCTTGCTATCTCTTGCGGAGGAAAGCCTTTGATCTAAAACGGCCTCAAGAGATTTGCAATTCAATTGCTCCGGGAAACCTCTCTGCAAGGCTAAAAGCGAGCTGCAGCTTACTTGCAGGAAAGAGGTCTCGCTAGCACCAATTAAGCACATAAAATAGCTCAAATAAAGCCATCCTGCACTTTGAGAAGACTATAAAGGGATTTTAGGTGTTAGAAAAAATAGCACATAATTATCCTGTACTCAAATCCGTAAAATATTTTATTTTTAATATCCGTAAAATATCCATGTAAAAAGTCCAGAGTGCTTGGAGCACCTCAGACACACCCACGCCGCAGCCGGAAAATAAACAGTTAATTTGAACTCGGGTTTGGGCTGATGTGCAAGCTTGAGAGTGGGTTCCTTTTAATCCTCATGTCCCCCAATATGATCCCTAGCATTTACAGAGCTGTACAGTGCAGGCTTGAATTTATTTTTGAGTTTTTATATTTCACAGCTTACGGCCGGTTCCAAGATATGCGGCCGGCCGTAAAAGGAGATCCTTGCGGGGCCGTATAATGGAATCGCGAGTTAACTGAACCCCCGCAAGGAATCGCAGCCTTACGGCCGATTTACGGCCGATAATAGAATGAGGCCCTAGCTGTTTTATGTTTTTCTTGCTTAGTTAGACTTAAAGAGCCTCATTGAATTAAGGTTTCGGGCGATCAGGTAGCCTGTAAGTGAGGTTGCAAGTTAATTTGCTATTCAATTGGCGTCTTTTTGCTGGCTCCAAACAGGTTACGAGTTACGGTCTTGAAAAAATTGTGATGGTTAAACCCATAACTTACAGCCTCCCGAAGCCTTTGATCTTTCACTTTCGCAAGAGTTACAATGGCTAAAATCGAATGGGAGGTTATGGGCCTGCTTAATTGATCATGTTCCCACCCTGACCTGCTACGTACCAGTGCATGGTTTACGGTTTCAGCTTAGGAACAGTAACTTGCGGGCTTGAGCAATTGAATAGCATTGTAATCGTAGATGAACACCCCCGCAGACATATGGTGTACATCAATCGAGTTGCAGGCTTGCAATTGAATGGAGGTCAAAGTTTTCAAACAAAATTTGTATTAGTGCACAAACTATGGTCAATAATATAGAAATGGCTTACTTAAGGAATAAATGTCTAATTCAATACGTACCCAATTTTCCATTTTCTTTACTAACAATAGTTTTAAAAATCAACAACTTTATGTTGGAATGGCAGAGTCCCTTTAAGCTTTAAGAAAAAACTGCCATTTATTACACAGGCATAAAATATAGCCCTGTTCTGTTTTTATCCATAAGATCTGGAGTTCAATAAGAAGCCTAAAATAAAGATGTTAAGCTTCTGTGATTCTCAACTGTTTTTTAGTTCACAGTTCTGTTTTTAAAGAGACATGGAACCCCAGCATATTCTATCTTGCCTATGAAAGATCATACATAACTACAATAGAGTATGGAATAATTCAAATTGTATTAAGGTGGTGGGTAGCAGCATGGCAGTAGGAGCACCAAAAAAATCTGGGGGGATAATTCAACACTACTCCCAAGACATGGAGCAGAGTCGGATCTACCGCCTGCACACCCGGTGCCCTACTCTGAGGGGGCCTCATTGCTGCAGTGCCCCTCAAAAAAAAAATTCATTTCTTTGCTTATATTCTCAATGTCTCAATATAGTTAACAATTATATATATATATATATATATATATATATATATATATATATATATATATAGTTCAAAGCTTTCATGGGAAAGACATACTGCACCATAGTGGCCAAATCTGGTAAGGCATTATTAAGTTTAATTTTGCTATTATTTGTGTCCCCTATTCATTTAATCTGTGGGAGTGTAAAATGCACTTCGAGTAGTAGCAGGTTTTTGTATCAAACTACAAATCATCAAATTATAAAACCAAACCAGTACTTAAACCAAACAATGATCTACCCTAGTAAGTCTTTGTCCCCCCATCCTCTATAGTTCCTACGCCCCTGGGTAGCAGCAATAGTGTTTGTTTCTTTAAAGGGCTACTGATCTGAATGGTGTTTTCCTTCTCAACACCTAAACTTTTGGACATAGGAGGGGGTTTTATTACTCTTAGTGAAATAATTATGTTTATTCTTTTTCCATTTAACTCATTGAGCAAGGCCATGCATTGGTCAAGTCTGTGGGGCTTAAAGAATGCTGGCTGGGTTCGTTACATGGAAATTGCACTACTTAATCTACAATAATAATACCCATCCCTCAGAGGCAGAAGAGAACCCTTTAAAAATATCTCAGTCAAAAACAGACTTTCGAGTAGCACTTACTTTTTTAAAACACAATCTTCCTGGCAAACATAATTAATCAATTATTCAACTTCTCAATATCAATGTGCCATTTTAAGAGCCGGTTCAGTTTTCCTTTATCCATAAAGGGCCTCATTCAATTGTGGGACGTAACTCGATCGCAAATAGCCGATTTCCTGCAATCGAGTTACGCCCTCGCGTTGCACTACGTTTACGCTGCTATTGGCCGGGCCCCCAAGTTAGCCCCCCTTCCCGCTAATTCCAAACATGCAATCGGCAGTAAGCATTCACTGGCTTGAACATAATTGTGGCCGCAGACCCGTAACTCGTGTTTCAAGCTTGTAAACTCGAAGCACTGTAAATGCAAATATCAATTAAATCCAGCACTGTAAATGGGTGACATTAGAATTAAAAGCACAACATTATCAAGTTCGCACATCGGCAAAATCAAATATTTTTTTTTCATGTTTAATTTCTGTCCAAAGTCCTATGGACTTAAATGACCTCCAAGCCCGTAACTCTTTATTCAAGCCCATAGGACTTTAATGAAAAATGGAGCTTGAAATCCAAAGTCCTATGAGCTTGTAGGTTGAAGCACGTAGGACTTCTGATGGAAAATAAACATGAAATAAAGTATTATATTTTGGCGATGTGCGAGCTTGGGAATGATGTGCTTTTAATTCTAATGTCAATCATTGTGTTCCCCATCATTCACAGTTCTGTATTGATTTTATATTTGCATTTCAAGTGCTACAAATTTGTAAGTAAGCCCTTTGCGAGACCTCCTTTGTACAAGTAACCTGTGGTTCGCGTTTAGCCATTTACGGGCTTGACGGAAGGGTAATCGGAGCAATTTAATTTTGGTCGTGAAAGATCAGAGGATTTGAGGGAAGTAAGCTGTTATTGAACAAATCGCAATGGATAGCAGCTTGCAGCACATAAGCTGATCGGAGCCCGCAAACAGAAGGCAATTGAATAGCAATGTAGCTTGCGATCACCATTTGCGAGCCCGGGTCTCATAAACGTAGCAATCGAATGAGGCTCTGATAGTGTACATTACAAAAAATGACAAAGTTAATGTAATTGCAATAAGACCATCACAAGTGACTCAGTTATCCTTGTTGGGTTTTAACTGTCTTTCTGTTTCTTTGTTATTTTTTCTCATTGCTTTCAATTAATTTGGTCTTAACAGACCAGAAAGGCTTTCAGTGTCAGTCACTATGATTTTAGGATTCAAGTGACTCCACAGTAAATACAATCACTTTTAATTCCCTGTCCTTTTCCTCTATATAAGCTTTAAAATACTGAACATTTAAACTTCAGAACACACATGTTCAATGTAAATCAATATAACTGAAAAGATCCCAGAGAGTAATAAGTCTAATCAGACTAGTTACTCCATAAGACTTGAGAATGCTTAGTCTATTCAGATGCAAATTACTTTACACTGTAAACAATACATTCAGATCCCCAGGGAGATAGCTATCAGTTCATGTCAGATGTCAGACTTTTCTTGGTGTGGATCTTAACAACTGGCTGACAGGTACATATTGCAAACGTAAGGGAGACATGGATGGTTCCCTGTTTTTAATCCTATTGTATTAAGTAACTTGTTGGTAACGCCTGTATGTTAGTAAATTCGGAGAGTCGCTGCAACTGCGCATGCGTGGCAAAGTTGCGCATGTTCAGTTCTTACGTATTCGTGGATGTGCGCTTCAACAAAGCTGCACATGCTCAGTTGCTATTTATTCACACATGCGAGCTGCAACACAGACACAGACAAAGGGCACAGAGATAGAAATAGGTCACAAAGACAGAGAAATGGCAGAGACTGGGGGCACAGATAGAGTCAGAGGGCATTGAGATAGAGAGAGGGTGCAGAGAGGGGGCACAGAGATAGACAGAGGGCACAGAGAGAGAGAGAGGGCAGAGACAGAGGGCACAGAGATAGACATAGGGCACAAAGACAGAGAAATGTCAGAGACTGGAGGCACAGAGAGAGTTAGAGGGCACAGAGGTAGACAGAGGGTACAGAGAGGGGGCACAGAGATAGACAGAGGGCACATAGAGAGAGAGAGGGCAGAGACAGAGGGCACAGAGATAGACATAGGGCACAAAGACAGAGAAATGTCAGAGAATGGAGGCACAGAGAGAGTCAGAGGGCACCGAGATAGACAGAGGGCGCAGAGAGGGGGCACAGAGAGAGAGAGGGCAGAGACAGAGGGCACAGAAAGAAACAGAGGGCACAGAGATAGAAAGGGTAAAGAAACAGAAAGAGGGCACAGAGAGAGCACAGAGGGCAGAGACAGAGAGGGTACAGAAAGAGAGAGGGGCAAAGAGAGAGAGAGAGCGAGCACAGAGAGAGCACAGAAAGAATGAGGGGGCAGAGAGAGCGCACACAGAAAGAGTGCACAGAGACAGACAGCACAGAGAGAGAAAGAGACAGCATACTTGCCACATAACACACACACACAAAATAATCAATATAATATTATATGATACAGTTATTTATGGCGAGCACATTGCTAGTATTAAAATAAGCATATTGCATACTTAAAAATAATTTTATTGAAAAGCTCTGTTTATACTCACTGTAACCTTTTAAACAGTCCCACCAAAGGCCTGTCCCTGTAGCTCATCTCTAGTACTATAAGCATTATCCAATTACACACTGTGTCCCAGCAGCAATTCAGCAACATTCAGCTGAGACACAGTGTATCATGGGCTAGTAAATCTAGTACTATAAAACAGGGATGGGCAAGGAGGGCCACATACATGCCAGTATTTCAAGATATCCTTTCTGTGCACCGGTGAGTCAATCAGGATGACTGAAGAAGTTATTGGCTCACCTGTGTAAAGCAGGGATATCATCAAATCCAGGCATGTATGTGGTCCCCTAGGATCGAACTTGCCCACCCTGGCTATAGAAACATTGTATACGTGAGTCTGCCATAGACAAATTGTATGCATGAGCTACAGGTAGACTTTGTGGAAGGTTTCAGTGAGTAAAAACATATTTTAAGCACTTCCTAATAAAATTATTTTTAAATCTGTAATTAAACACTTAGATAGTTTATGTCAATGTTAAAAACAGGGATCCTACCATGTCCCTTTAAATGAAAATATTTTTTTTATTAACATTCAAGTACTTGTTATTACCTATAGTTTAATATTATATTATATTATATTATATTTGGAATCCCTAGTGCACCATTGTAATAAGGCTTTATTTTTTTTTACTTTCAAAGAGCTTATTATAAATATCAGACTAGAGTTATACTTTAAAGGGTGGTTGTCAGGGCCAAATATCCCATAAAGCAGGGTAGGCAGGTTTCTAGGGCACCTGTCTATAGGAGATGGCATGTTACCTAAGAGTCCCTTTTCTCTCATCATAATTGACATGAATACTTATTATACAGCCTCTACCTCATATTTGGCATCTTAGCATGTATAAATCATAGACCAAATATTCTGTAAAACAATTTGTCAGACTGTGTGTGCTGATGACCAGCTAATATCACAAAACAAATATGACTTTATTCAAGAACATATACTGTTTAGGAGGATTTCACGATAAAGAGTACAGTAAATAAATAGTACATTTGTGTTCCCATTTGAGAGTCTAATAATAAGTTAAAAAAACATATTTCCTGCTCAGAATTCTCATGTTCATTCTTTAATCCAATACCACTCTGTACATGGCTCATTTCAGCATATGCCTACCTAAAAATGCTTGAAACTAATAAAAAAAATAGTTTCCATTAACCACAGGCCAAGTAGATTCTAACAGTCAGAATAAGGAGTTACAACAGTGCTCCGTACTAAAGAGCATATGTTGTGATCTGGAAGGACATTGCCCCAAGGAATGTTACAAACAGGCTGCTTTATGTCTATTAACCTCAGCCGCTCTGCCACAGCTATATCAGACACATCAACAAAACAGGAGGAGGCTGTGTGTGTACATGTAATAAATAGCAGGCAAATCTTGGCAATTGTATAGTAATACATTAACACAATTTTAGGCTTGTCCACAAAGGTCTTCGGCAGTCTTCAAGTAGTCCATCTAAAAGAGAAGTTTGAGAAACAATGTTCTTGAACAATGGGCTCCAAGTAAAACAAGATAACTTATTCCAATATTGATTAGACAGTCCAATTACTTCCCTATATTCCCTGGTTCTGTTCTGGACCTGCATTATGGTTTTATTTAAAGAAGATTTCCCTAAAATTATACAATGTGTGTTATTTCTTGCAGTCTAATAAAATAGCTAATTTCCTGAAAAGTATATATGTGTTAGTAGGATGCAATATTCTCATTGATCTAATGTAGCTTGGTTGGTTGTAGACCAAAAAGTACTATGATCATTCCTCACTTGTATACATGGTTTCACTTGCATTAAAAGAGGTTTCTATCTGTAATATGCATCATTTTAATGGCAAAGACTGTACCAAAAAGCTGCAATCAGTAACTGCAGCTTTAATACATATGAAAAAATATATATATATTTACTATACTCCCTCAATTGTACAAAAATGAAACATAAGATTTCAGCTGTAAAAATTGTGTTTAGTGCATGAATTTAAATATTCTGAAGTCTGACTCTTTTGATGGTGTAGCAATGTACAGAAGAAATTGATTGCTGTTTATAGAAATGCAGTATCAGTGGCTAAATACTTACAGAAAAAGTATTCTATTTAATGTTGTAATGTCACTCAGACAAGCCATTAATGTATATTCAGTATATTTCAGGGTACAAATAAGTATATGTACCACAAAGTGACACTTGCATACTATAATATTTTTTATTTTCAATAAAAATGTACTTTAAAAATATGCTATTTGTCATCTTTATTACTACACCTGGAATTGAATATTGCATGTATAATTGTACCTGGCATGGTACTATGTATTATACTGTTGATATATAGTTGAGTAAAGGGATTTCTACTAATTCATATACACATTGTTTTAGTGAATCACTACAAGTATATATATATATATATATATATATATATATATATATATATATATATATAGTAAATAAATAATACATCTGTGTTCATATTTGAATGTCTTAAGCAAGTAAAAAAAAAACCTGCTTCCGAGAAAAACAGTTATTACACTGCATTCTGGGAAGCTGAGCTGGGACATGCATATGTGCCCACAAATGCCTCGCTCTTCAATCTTTTGCCAACCATATATATATGTATACATATATTATTTAAAGGAACACTGTAGTAATGAGCAATTTCATGTTTGTTTCTAACATACTAACAACATTGAGATAGACACATAAAAACATGTTTAGTGAAAATCTTAATTTTAGCAGATTCTGCTACTGTATATAAGCTGTCATGACAGTAATTGTAACAATCTGCGTTTTCAAGGGGGCTGTATATGAACCTGGTTCAAACCTACCCCAGCAGAATCGTGTGGTTCTTATCTCTGGCACAGAAGGTGGCTTTTGAAATGGGCGACACCCAAAGGTACAGGCAGAGAATATGGGATACAGGTTACTAGTGGACTATGACCACTGCCCAATTCAAGATACAAAACACAGAAAGAGTCTCACACCTTGGATATGTGAAAACTAGAACTGACTGCTGTTTATCAAGGCCTGTATGTGTGAGGATGCAATGATCTGCGCCTCAGCTTACGTGCAGAGCATTTTTACCTTATCCTCATGTATTCTCCTGTTCTATATACATTTTCCCTCTATAACATATAATAACTAGTATACATATTAACCATGAACAGGCAACATATAACCACACACAATACAAAATAATCATAATGCATGCATGCAAGAATGTCATGCTTTTTTGGCCATATCCATAATTACTGGTAATAATAGTCCTTAAACAATGTAATCATGACAGTAATCATTACTGATCAAGGTATAATGATATTGGTAAAGAGAAAGGAAAACAGCGTTTGCAAGGTTAAGTGTAACTGACATATTCTGATCATACATGTGGAATAGGGGAGGTGTTAGCTGCTAAATTATTATATGATGTGTCCTTTGAGACAACAGTTTCCACTCCTAGACAACAGAAAGTGTTGTTTGTCGCATACTTTACAAATATGTGGAGTTTGTTTCTCAAACTACAGTGTTCTTTCCATAGTACATACGTAGGCAGCTGCTAAACTGTACTAAATATATTTTTCAAATACTAATTTCTAAATCTTTAAATTCTATCTGATTTGCTTACAATAATCGCTATAAAGCCACTCAGTCGATAATAAATGAAAAAAAATCTATCTATATAACACAAGCTCGTGTGATTTTTGCATCAGCGTCTCAGCATAATTTTATATTCCACAATCTATAAGTACGGTATATATCAAATTCCAATATCTATAGGAACATCTTAGATGTATTTTTGGAGCATACCTAGGAAGCACAATACGTACTTTAACTATGGCACTTCATATGCCCCCTCGGCAGTTATATTAATAAGTTTAGCTATATGGACAGTGGCTTAAAGATTTTATACCGAAGTTGAAAAAGTAAATCATTTTACTAGCAACAATCAATTAATAAGTGTTAAAAGTAGTACAGTATATTTATGTTAAGAGTTGAGAAAATACTAATACAGGGTTTGATTACATGGTTCCCATAAGAACTCCTGTAAGGCTGCCTCAGGAGCTTTTTCAAAGAAATTTGTGGAGATAAAAACGGTTATTAAAGCCTGTTCTCATTGGGTTTACACTACCAGAATCTCATGCTGTGAGAATCAGCCAGTGGTTTAAACTGATATAATTTTCTTCTTCAGGAGAAAATATGTAAATGCTTATTTTTTAATTTACATAACAACATACTGCTATGTAAATTATTCAATATAATGTTTATGATAAATAAGGAGAACTTCTAGGAAGTGGTAATATCTACAAATGTTATGTGTTAAAGGACGAAGTTATATCGGGTAACAAGAATAATTTTGCATTTTATAATATCTCCTTTTTAACCATAATTATAAAATGTAATAATGTAGAATTATAACCCATTGCAAGTACAGACTATAAAAGGGAGTATTTTCACATTTTATCTGAACTCATGGGTGTAGGAACTGCCCAGATTTTTCAATGTGTGTGTTTATGTGTAGAGAAGCAGTTGTGTGGCATTTTTTATATTATATGAGTTATTCTGCCCCCCCCCCAGATTTTCTTTGGCTCCCACACCCATGTCTGAACTATTTAATTTTTATAGTTCAAAAAGAAAAACAAATTCCTGTTGGTCTCTTTATCACTTCTAAAATGCACCATGCAACATTTGTAGTGTGAATCCTCTTCAGTGTGGGTGTGAAATATGGCAGCATCCAGGAGAGTAAACAGGAAGAAAGGGGTGCAGTTTCAGAACCTAAAAAAAACCTTTAGGGCTCAATCACACAACTCCCTAAAGTAACAACATAGCTTTTGTGTCTAATTCCTTATGAGTGATGTGTTCCCTGTAGTCTGAACTGAAGTGAGATTACATGACTCCCGTAAGAAATTGTGGTTAATGGCATGTGTCCACATAAAGCTCTGCTAGTGCTTGTAGTGAGCCAAAACTTTGAGTGTAGTCTGAACCACCTGTAGCACCAGCTAAATGCCTACCAAGAACCGTGACAAATACCCTCAATAAAGATAATAAGCCTGAGTGGTCCTTGACATCCCCTCTAAACCATGCTCACCTCTCCCTCTTGTGTTTTGCGGTGGAG
The DNA here is from genome assembly GCA_027410445.1 of Discoglossus pictus. NCBI lineage: Eukaryota > Metazoa > Chordata > Amphibia > Anura > Alytidae > Discoglossus > Discoglossus pictus. Next base: position 193,480,303 of record CM050168.1, on the reverse strand, counting down.
CGCCAACTATCTCCTTATTTATACTTAATAAAGCCAATTACCTATTTGTGGTCACAATGGACAACCACATTTCTAATCCCTTATTGGAGTAACTGCTGACCCCCATGGGCATGATCACTTTATCCAATGGGGACACTATAGAGTCCCATGCTCCCTATATGTAATCTGTTCGACCCCCATGAAACTTAATATTATACCTAAACTATAGGTGTACCTAAGAACCCACATGGCATACTAACCTATTTTCATGGAGCCTGATGGCACCTAAAATTAGTCATCTGTCATCGGGTCAATATTGACCCCATAGCACAATAATATAATATCATAGGGGACACTACAGCCCCCCATGGACCATTTCGGCCCATGGGGATCTAGAAAGAGTTCCATAGTATCAAACACTAACTTCTCCATACTACCTAACCTAAGTAAGTACATACATTAAAATATCACTACATAGTTGAAAAGTATTTTAAAAATGAAAAAGTATTACTGAAAATAAAACAATCATTTCAATACAAATAATGAAATCAATTACAATAAAACAAGAAAATAATATGTTTTTAATTGCCCTTCTCTGATGATCCTTTAGCGATGTCCAGCAACCCTTGTGTTCAATCTTCAGCCTTAGATAAGCATGTACATCCAATGTTGATTGAAGCCATGGATTCCTCACCTTTTGGTCTTCTGGGCAATTGGCCTCTTCTTGCTTAATTGAAAAACCTTGCATCCTCTGTTCAGCCATGAAAAAAGGGTCATTCAAATAAAAAATGCAATCTATACAAAAAAATTGTATAAAATGACACAGCACCTCCTCAGAAGAGTTCCTGTGCCAAATATGCCTTTGGTCATACCCACACCTTCTTTGGGATTTCCTAGCCTTTTGATTGCCTGAAATATGTGTCAATCATGTTTCTGCCAACCCGAATGGAGTATTTTAATTGTAAAACTCTGATTGGTTACTCAATAACAAATCAGAGAAGGCTACAGCCCTTTATTTTATTGGCTTTTCAAAGAGGAAAGAGAGAGGAGAACATAAGCTTTACATTCTCTTCTCTTATTCACGCTTTCCGATAAGCGCAACACGGTTATTATTTCCTTTTCTTATGCGTTTCTTTTTTAACCAATCAGCACAGATGCAAATAAAGCTCAAATATAGCAGGTTTCAAGCAAATGTTAGAGCTAAATGGGTGCAGGCAATAACCCCAGGGTGCAAGTCAGTCAATTTTATATGTTTTTTTTTTTTTTTTTTTTTGCAGGAACAATGTAATAGCTCCTCAAACTTGTTTGTAATACTTTCTGTTTGCTTATAAAACAGAAGCCATGTAATTGAGGCCTTAGTCTGGGGACTTCTTAAAAGAAAGTGAAGTGTACATTTTATGTGAAAATTACTTTGTGGAGGCTTCAATTAAGTAAATAAACTTAGTTATATAAAACAAGAAAACAGTCTGAAGCTTTCCTTTAGATAACTTTAGCCAAACATGTTTGGAGCTATTTTGAAATAAAGACTTGCTTATTCTAGCTATTGATTTTGAACAGTGTTTGATTAATAGATATAAATATTTACATAAATGCAATATTTTTTGAAAAGCAGTTCGGTATTGATGCTTCATTCTTCTTTATTCACAGCCTTTGCAAAGTTGCAATACCATGGTTTTTCATTCTGCCCTAGTTGCATACCTGTTTGTGTACCAGCCCGCATAACCAAGTTACTCCTCTTGCATTAACCATATTAATACAGTATGTCTACATCATACTTATACCACACAATTATACTCATAACCATGTGTGTTTATTTATGTATGCAAATTGTTAGACAGTGTCAGGTGTACTTACTGACATGCATGGACGGATTATCCATTAGGCCAACGAGGCAGGTGCCTAGGGGCGTCATCCTGTGAGGGGCACCCATTTTTGGACATAAGGAGCTCTAAAATTTGATTCTGGCATAAAAAAATTAAATAGTGCAGTTCACAGTTTGGCCACTGTCTGGAACTAGAGCTACAAACAGGATCAGGAAGAGGCTGTCAGACAGTCACTGTCGAGATGGTGCCCTGCTCCTTGCACAGAACCTGCACGTGGAGCTGCCTGAAAGTGACAAGGGCAAAAGATGGGGGTACAACGTGTCACCTGTGTGTAGTGATTGTACTGACACACTAATGATGTAAGTGTAATGAGTGAAGTCCGGCACATAATACTGACTAAAGTAATAATCAGTCAGAGTGAGAGAGGCCAGAGGAGATATGTAAATACAAACAACTAGCAGCTGAGGGATCAATGTAGATGTGAAATGATCTCTATTAGAGATATGAATTGTACAGGAAGGTGTGTCATTGTGTTTAAAAAGAGTGCATAGTATGGAGCACAAGAGCACACACCAGAAGGAATAAAGACGTGGATATACCAGGGGCCCTATTAATTGCCCACTTTGTAGTTCCTGGAGCCGCAAAAGTTACAGCTATAAAATTGGCGTCTTTTAGCTACCCGCAAACCATTTGCGGGTTACAGGCTGAAAAACAACAGTGGTTGCCAAAATCGGAGCTCCGACCCAGCTAAGCCTTTGATCTTTCAAGCCCATAAATGTTACAATCGCAATTTGCTATTAAATTGCTATAAGTTCTCAAGCCCGCAATTGTTTTCATACCTGTAAATGGCAAATGTAGCCAAAAAACCTACAGGTACTAGAGAGGACCCCCAAGGAGGTTAAACTCCTCTCCATGGCACTGTAGAAGCAAATATAAACACACTACTGTATTATAAATTACAGGGAAAGCGATGAAATGTATTACAATTAATAGCACAACATTCTCAAGCTTGCAAATCTGCAATAAAAAATATTTTTTTCATGTTTCATTTATGTGTTATATCGATCCCGGCAATCAATGTGTTAATACATAATTAGATTGAACTTGCATGGACTAGAATATTCTATTTATTGATGATTTCATATTACATTATTTCTGGAATGCGGGCCTAA